>MU622252.1:93928-123126 GCA_025399235.1 Backusella circina FSU 941
ATATCCTATATTTGCTTTACGTGTTCAAGTAGAGATCCTAGATAAAGTTGGGGTGATTTCTGATATAAACGGTAAGTCGTTCTTTCACAAAAGATCTTCCGTATCTTAACGAATGCTGCCAAAAAAAAAAGTTTTAGGTCTTAAATTGACTTGCACTAGACGAGTCAGCTCATCTTTCTAATTACAACAATTGTAACTACTTCCTTCTTACGCATAGTCTCTAATACAAAACAAAAAAAAAAACTTTTTTTTTTTTTTTTTTTTTTAATGGATAGATGATGAGAAATATTTCATTATATATTATTCCGATGTTTATGAGTCTAATTATTCTTTTCCCTTAATAGTTCACTTCTAGAATAACTGTCTTTTCGTTGATCGTTTGCTCGTCTAGTTAATTATTTCAAACCTTAAAAGCTAGACATTTGTCAACTTCCAGGCTTTTGCCTACTACTTATATAATGATTAAAAAAAAAGAACTAAGTTACTTTTTCCGTGATTTTCGTTACTTTCTATACAATAATGTCAACTATTTATCGAATTTAGATGTGTTAGTGCTTCTTCAAGGTTTTTTTTCCCGTAACCAAAGTTTTTGAATTGAGGCACGAATTGTTCACTAAATGTTTGAGATAAAGGGTCTTCAAGACGATTTTTGCTCACAATCTCACGTTAAATTATATGAAGAAAGTGCTTTTTTTTTATAACCTATATCTGAGTTTTTTTTTTTGGTTTAACTATAAACAATTACTGAGTTATATTGTGAAGATGAACACTTAGAGGTTCTGAACACAATCAAAGGACAGAACTACGTCAAACACGAAAAATAACCAAAAATCGAAAAAAAATTCCAAAAAGAAATTCTTAAATTTTATGCTTACCTTTATAAGAAATAATCTCAACGACTATGAAAGTAAAATAGTAAATATTCTCCTATTTGACTCAATATTTACTACTTATAAAGAACAATGTTTGAGTCTACTTATCATCTGCTTGATACTGTTTAGAAACTCAACCAATTATCTTGGTAATGTGGGGTACTCTTCAGATTTATGGATACGTATCTCATTAAGCTCTTCTTCTGTAAAATAATCCGTCCAATTTTCATCTTCAGGGTCAAGAATAAAACTATTGTCATGGTGCTCGAAATGCTCTTCTCCACAAGCTTTATCATTCCTTTTTCTACGGTTTTTTCGGTTGATATTCTCCATAGTTTTTCTCCGTTTAGATTTCTGTAGATATTCAATATCTCCCATTTCTCTTTGGTTGTTACGGTTTAACTCATCTGAGATCCAGTGTTAGAACTTTTTATAATACTACTGTTACTTTTTTGACTATGTGAACTTTTTATACGGCTCGTATAGGATGTCTAGGGAACCAAAAGAAAACTAGTTCCTTTTTAAGTAATTTTTTTTAGCTAAGAATAATAATATATTAGAAAAAGCATAATAAAGATGGAGTTGAGTTCAACTTGGCAGCTCTTTTTCTCTTAAAAAATTTCATACTAGCTTTTAATTTCTAAAAGTACCTTTGGAAACTGGAAGCTGATATATGATTCTTATTTCTCTATATTTTTTCCAGCTCTGGATTAGGCTACACTTTTCACTAGAAATAACAATGTGATTAAATGTTATCAGTCTATTAGTTGAACTCACACTTGGTTATACTTGCATTGATTTAAGATGGACGATGGGATTTTCATGCGCAAAGAATAATGGTTTGCTTTTCATTTTTAAAATAATAATAAACGGTGATGGAGAAGAAATAAGAAAGAAAACGGGAGACGTAAGCTCTTTTATCATAAAACAAAAAGTAAACATTTACCTATTTTAAGGAGAACAATTAAGCAATGCGGACATATAAATCAAACAATAAAAACGATGTCTTCTGATTAAAGCCTGTTTATTGTCTAACATAAATGAAATGACCTCTTTTACATGAAGTAACTAACATCATCCATTTATTATAACTCGGTTTATTTTTATCTACAACTTGATGCTAACAAGGTTGGATTAGCATTTACTTTATGTCTATCAAAGTCATTCACAAGACTATAAAAACGGTATATCAAGTATTTTGCATAGGCCGATGCCTTGTACTATCACAGTTTTACAGTTTTCCCTTAGAAACTTGAAACACCGTTTTCAATATATCCTTCTTTCACTAAACACCAGGTTCTATTGTATGGCATAAATAGATACTATTGTTAATTAATTACATGTGTCGCATACAATTTATGTTCCCAAAAGTTTCGCAAGATCTTATGTAATTGCTGGGCATATTGGGAGGTTGTATGTTAATACTAGAGGATTGGGTTGCGTGGGGAAGATAAAAAGACGACAGACATTCTTGGTGACCATAGCTAATATATGTCTCCCATTTTTTCAAATGAATGTTTGAGATAGGACAGTGGTTTAGAAAGCGTCAATACTTGATTAACGATCCCTTCATACTCAATTTTTACCGTAGATAAATCTGTAAAAGCGCTTGATTTACCAAGTTTAGCCATAATCGTTGATTAGGCTGGTATCCTCCGCTTGCAGAGAATCTTAGAGTCGGAGGCTTTTTATGTTTTGTTTTTTCGTCATTATTGAGCAAAAAATGCAAGTTTTATTAATGTCAAACCCAAATGAGCTATCAAGGTAGGCAAAGATAGCAGCCGTTTTATTGGGATTTATTACACTTTATGACGGTGTTAAAGGAGTTACATAAAAACCTTACTCCAGCAGCTGTCAAACCGGTTAACAGAGTACTGGATAATATTTCGGATGTGCTCAAGAGTTACAGCTTCGCTACTTTCAATAATTTCTGTAGTGAGTGATTCAGCATCTTTGAGAATATTGTGTTTTACTTTCTCCTTAAGGATGGCCCAGATATTTTCGATCGGGCTAAGTTCGGGCGAGTAGTGATGAAGGTATATTGGCACATAGCCCTGATTTAAAACCACAGGGTCATTCATATCAGGAATGTGAATGGGAGCATTGTCCATCACAATAAAAAACCCTCTCATTGTTGGGAACTAATCCATGATGTCCATAGTATCGTTCAGAAACTGAAGATAATGCTCATCAGTAGTACTGTTAGAAATAGACGACTTATCTCCAGGTGCTTTTCTCTTTTTAGCTCCTACAACTCTTCTTTTTTGACGTTTCTCGCTTCTCTCATGCTCATATCGACAACACCAACAGACTATATAGCATCAAAAACAGTATGCAAAGTAGCTTTTGTGGAAGGTGTTATAGTAATCGACTTGTTACCACTAGATGATCAACAACGACTACAACGCATATTTATGTCAGATCCTGACTCATCCACAAATACCCAATTTTTGAGATACTTAACGTCATCATTATCAATCCACTTATCCACTTATCAAACCATTCAGCACGAGCCTCCAGATTTTATTCCTATTGCTTGTCAAGCCATATATATAATCTCTTTTTATAAATTATTAAAAACCTTTTGTGTTGCTGCTGGCGTTTCTTTAATTATTCCTCTACTCATGACGACCATTTTTCTCTTTAAATTATTCTTCATTATAATTACTACGATTTTTTTTGCTTTATTCACATAGTGATATTAGAATATAAAATAATAAAGAGGGGCATCAGCCTAGTGAAACATTATAAATATCATATCAGAAGAAAAAGTATCTTTTTGTGATAAAAAAAATGAGCTAAGGATGTACAACCATAAAAGAAAAAGCCGGATCATTTATTTAAAAATTCTATACCTTGTGATCAATCAAATTCTAATATAATGTGGTTAAAGATATGTTTTACTTCTATATATCATAATATCAAAGATACCCTCATTAAAATCCAATATATAAATATGCGTGTTCTACCTGTTCTAGATTTTTGATCAGCAAATCCATATACCTGTCCCGATAACTTAAGCCTAATTTGGTAATATATCACTAAAGCCATTGAGAGAATCCGGTAAGTACACGTATTTTATAAGTATACCAAGGTTTGTTGACACTTATTTGTCTATTTTCATTCGCTCTCTGCATATTTTTTCGAATTTTAGTAAGCATCTCTTTAACTCATGTTAGATCTTCAGAGTTATGAGGAATATAAAATTCTCTTTTCCACCAAAAAAATGAAGGTGGTTGTTCCACATGAGCATTAATATATTCTAAATTAAAAGCGACCTGAATGTTGTATTTTTTTTTATAAAGATGCACCATAAATATATTACATTTTATTAAAATTGATGAAAAATCAACTCCCCTCTCTCATCCTATTTTATAGTTGCTATAATAGGTGGATGAACTGATCGAGAATGATCTATATATCTTAGACCTATTTTTTTTTTTTTTTTTACTTTACAATTATTATTTTATTGTAACAAGGTGATGATGCTGATGTTGACTTTAGTCTTGAAAGAAATATCGCTATTTTAAGGAAAAGGCCAGGTAATTTGAGATGCTTCTATAAAAATCTCTCTCTACTCTTTGCTATTCATTTTAACATGCCTTTACATGTATATGTGTCTGAAGTTGTCTGAAAAGAAGTACTTTTTATATCATATACCTTTGAGGAGACAAAACCTGCCTCATCTCTCTATCATCAAAAGAAAATATTTTTGGCCTATTATTTTAAAAGAATAGTGTACATTGGTTGTCCCAGTTTAGACTTTAAGCAAAAGCAGTAATATCTTTTCTCTCTCTTTTTTTTCTATTCCTATCTTTTACATTGATTTCATAAGCACTTATGGACTCTCATCTCCTTTTTTCAGGGACATTTTTATGTTCTTATTTTATTTATATCTTAATTACGTAAAACTTTAATTTTATTTTAAAGATAACCTTTATCATTGTGAAGAAGATGGATCTTTTTTTTTTTTTTATGTCTAAACAGTAAAATAGCCGATATCTAAAGATATCTAGAAGTCTTATTGGTTATATTACTTCGGCTATTGAATTCTGACAGACAAAGATAGAATATTTTTTTAGTCCTCGCTTCTTATATGTTCAGGGGCTCTCACCTTTTTTTTTTTTTGTCTTGGCTGTAAATATCCTCAAAGTCAAAAGTATATTTAAACTTTTAAATAGCTATCTACTATCATAAAAAGGCTATACGTTTATTAAAATAGACGGAAAAAAAGAATTTGTTTGTACAATGGAAAGATGAGATCATCGATTTTATTATCATTCTACCGTTTTCCCTTACAATTTCTTGTGTAGAAAAATGCCTTTACAACCGTATTACACTGAACAATTTGCCAAGTCATTAAATTGATGTAACACCAAATTTCAGACAAATTTATTTTTATCTACCACTTTTCCTGGACTCCGAAGTAAAAAAGGTCATTACGTCAATTTATAACAATAAAAAAAAATAGTTTATGTAAATGTAAAAAGAAACTTATTTTCATGTATGATATCTATGATTGCAAAGTAAGGGGAAGGGTGAAAGAGAGGGATATTTTTGTCTCTCTCTCGTTTAAATGAATGAGTCTTTTTTTTTATGATCTTGTTTTTTTTTTGGTTGATTGGTAAAATTTTTTCTTTTCTGTTTATAAAAAAAAAATATTATATCAGTTAATGAATAGCAGCATAAGCCAAAACAGCACATCCAGCAGTAATCCAAAACTTGCTGGAGATTTGTTCAGATCCGGAAGAAGCAGTAGGGTTACCACCGGAATTAGGATCAGCACCACTGGAAGTACCCATAGTAGGGTTAGCACCAGCAGTAGAAGAACCAGAAGCAACGGCAGAGGAAGCGGCAGAAGAGGCGTAAGGAATAGCAGTTTGGGCAGCGACAGCTGAGCTACCAGAGTTGGTGATGGTAGCATAACAATAGTTGTTGGCGTTGTCGACACAAAGCATAGTTTGAGAGTTGCAAAGACAAGTAGGTGTAGTGCCACTGAATGCTGATGAACAAGTTGAAGGAACAGAAGGGCAAGAGGTTGAGTTCATAGAGATGGAGCCCCAGCAATACTGACCAGCAGAGTTCTGACATGTGGTGAGATCGTTACTACATCTACAAGTAACGGGTTGATCAATGTTACTACAAGCGGTAGGGGTGGCACATGTTGTAGAAGGAAGTGAGGCGTAAGGAAGACCATGGTCTCTCTTCATAAGGGTGTTGGAATAAAAGCTGATATCAGCGCTTACGGTGTAAAGTACTGTTGAAAAGGTGGTGAGAAGTAAACTGAGTTTCATTTTCGAGTAAAAAGTAAATAATATGAAAAAGAGAAAGAAAGAAGAAATAGAATCCAGGTCATTTAGAAGTAGGCAGAAATATTAAAATATAAAGAGACAATTCTCGAGACTCCGAATAGAATTCGTCCAAAAAGGGAAAAGACACTCGTGTAAACATTGAATGAAAAATAAGGGGTTTTTTGGTACGACGATTCAGTCTCCAACAGATCATTCACAGACTGTGCGACTTAAGTTCGATTTTCTTAAACAATTGAATTGACACTATAAATTTTTATCAATTGTACATAGTGTTTTAGCTCTTCTTTCTTCTCTACTTTTATCATTATTATTATTTACTTATTTTCATATTCCTTCACTTCTATATATACTTAATTACTTTAATTTTTACTAATTATTTTGAACAATGACGCATCTTAGGTAAAGTTTGATATTCTTCAGAATCAAATATTCTAATTTTGTAGCCACTCATTGTTTACCTACTCTATTCTTTTTCTTCATTTCATTCAATGCAGTGATTTTTCCTATCTTGGTAAACAGAAACAACAACAAACAATCCTTGTAGATATTAACATTTTCCTTTAGAGAGATGCACCATATGGACGTATATATCCGTATATTTAGTCTATAGAATATGGGCCGGGGATAGATTTAAATGTTTACGTCCTTCTTCTATTGCATCTGGAGAACTCAAATCGATTATTACAATATTACTTATTTTGATGATGTTAATGCAATTTCTATGGGGTAAAAAAAAAAAAACCTTTAGTTGAAGACCTTTTTGCTCATTCATTTCATCCATAGACGTGATGTCGACATATGTTAAATACGAAGAAGGTTTCCTAGATTATAACGGAACTATTGTTACAAAACCATTCCAGTATTGGGTACCACAGCATCAAGAATTCATGATGGTAACCATATACTAGATACAAACTAATTATATTGATAAGTCTATTGATATTTTCATACGTTATCAATATAGAAATTAGACTACGTTGAATGCGTAACATTTTCCTTGCAGATCGGTGTATTTTTCCTGATGCAGTCCTTTTGGAATTACCTATCGAATACAGTAGCGAAAAAGAGCTTTATGAGTTCTTTTGAATTCAGGTTTTATATAGTATGGTATGAAAGTCATTTGATTTGTTTTTGAACCTAATTTATGTCTCGACGTTTCTTATATTAACCGGCTTGTTTGCTATTATTATTTAGGGCTTTGTGTAGTATGGCTCTTTTTCCTGTCCTTCAATGGGTTTATCGCGAAGATGTTCAAAAAAGAGAAATAATCCCTCAGTTAGCTTATGGGCTTGAAGGTAACATTAGATATTTTAGCATGTGAAAAAGTAGTGGGATTTTGAAGTAAAATGTATTAATACTGTTATGAACTAGCTTTGATTTCATCATTATTGGGAATTCGCTCGCACTTTCGGTTTAAGCGCATTATCGCTTTAACAGCAAAGAGCGTCAGTAAAAGTAGTAATATGATCATCACTCGATTGACCTATTTCAGGGACATGAACGTCTTGGTTTCGCTCATTCTATTTTTTTACTCCATCTCCTTTGTTATTTTGTGTGTCGATGGTCTAACCTCAGCTAAAATCATTAACCAAAGCAAGTTTGGCGCGGATACAATTATTGCCAATGCTAACATCTGTACGGTGTTTTTGTGGTTATTATTAGTATGTTGTAAATTTGAGTTAGACTTGTCATTCGTTTTTAATTTCTTTGTTGTTGTATTACATATATATAGATTGGCATTTTCCATCCCCGTCCACAATACAGCAAAGCCGCTGGTGCAGAAGGTTCAACATTTAACGAATCAAACTTTCATTATAACACCATGAATAGACAAAATAATACCAATATCAATAACAACGGAACAGTTGAAAATCATCCTTCAGAAAAACCCGCAAATCTTCATAATGTCAACACAAACAGCGTTTTTATGCGTCAAATGTCACCCGTTACCGTTGATTATCCTAATGCAATGTCAAATGACACTATTCCACTTACATCTTCTGCAGGATCAGCTAGACCTGTTTCGCCTCCTCCGCAATCCACTGTATACTCAACTCCAAAACATAATAACCTCGCTATTGAAGATCCTTACAATAACCAACCTGTTATGTTTTCGATGGTAGATGGTGGACATAATAGATATGGTACTCCCACAAGCCAGCTATCGAGTGTAGTACATAGTGACGTTCCCATGCAAAATATTAACTCTAGTGGTGCAAATGTACCCCAAAACCATCAATACATCGATGAAAGCCATTATGTAAATCCTAATAACTATTATCCTAATTTTCAATCACATCACCAAACACAGAATCAAAAAATGAATGATTGGTTATGGCAGACACCCGACAGACGTGATTCATAATTTTTTTTGTGCATGTCCAAAACGAATTACTCCTCTCTACACTTAATTTTTTTTTTTCCTTCTTAATCTTTATTTGTACAATGTACATCTTTTCAAACTAAATTTTGTTTGGTAAGGCTTTAAAACAAAACCATTTAAACTTGTGGTACATTTGTATCTAAGTATCCAGATTTAATAATAGTAATAAAATAATCGACTCTGCTTTATCTTAATGACATATATATATATAAAAGGTTAAAACCTTTATATAAAGGCTGAAGTACCCAATAGTTAAATTAAAAGAAGAGATTCATCACTTTCAATTTAGTTTTAAATTAAAGAGTATCAAACAGGTACGGAAGAGTCTTATTTTATGCGGAGTTATGTTTTATTGTTACACACCAACTGCGATTTTGTTTGCAGTGGTCTGGTTTGTGGTTGTGCAGTCCACGGAACAAATCCTGTCAAACTTCCCAAAAATGATTTATCCCTTTTCCTATATCACCTCTTGAGTGCATTAGCAGTATAACGTTCAGTGTTTTTACATCTGTAAAATCTACCAATTATGAACAAAAAAAAATCGGTTTACCTTTTTCTTTTAAAAATGACAGCGTGTTTGATTTAGTCCAAAAAATAAAATTCAGTTATCACGTTGCCTCTTTCAAGACATGCTTTTTTTTTTTTTTTTTATGTCTGTCGAGCTACTGTTCATTTTGGTTAAAATCGAATGTTCCTATTGTTATGGACGCTTATGGTATTTTTTCATTATATTCGAGTACAAAACTAACTTTTTCCGTTCAAGTATTCTTTTTTCCGTTATAAAGTCTTACTTACTTTCAATAAAAAATATTCGATAGCCTATTCCATTCTTTTCCCTTTATTTATATATTGCATATATAAATTTATTAATTTAAATCAACGTTTTGTTTATTTTATTTTCAAGAGCAAACTGTAATTCTAAAAATATAAAGCCAAGCACGATGTCACTTGGCGTTATTTCATCTGAAGGATAATCGACTCACATGGCTGATAATGAAAAATTGCCCTGTGGAGTATAAACCTAAATTGACTTTTTTGTAACTACACACACATACTTGTTGCATATTGCAATGGGTATCAACACTCTACATATCCTCATTTTTTTTTTAGTAAAAAAATAAGCTTCTCTTTATTTACTAATTTACTAATTACAATAAAACTTTCAAGTCAAATCTTCCTCAGAAATGTCATCATCAGATACTTCCTCATATACTTCCTCCATATCACTATCGTCGTCTGACAAGACAATCACTTCTTTGACATTTTCTTCTGCATCATAGAATTGTCCTTCATCATCACTCTGGTCATCCTGTTCCATCTCTTCTTCTTCTTCTTCCATTTCTTCATTGTCACCCCCTTCTTGATCTTCCTCATTTTCTTCTATTTCTCCTTCTTCCTCTGGTTCTTCCTCCTCTTCATCGTTAAATCTAAGTGATTGAGAATTATCTGCTGTATCTTCTCTCTCGAATTGACTCCATCCCTCATCATCATCACTATCATCAAATAAACGCACAAAGCCCTGTTCTTCCTCCTGTTCTCTATCAATTGGCTTTTCCTTCTCTTCGCTCTTTTCAGTTGTTTCTGGTGCTACCTGAGGACGTGACCATACTTTGGACGAAGCTGCCGTCTTCTTTCTCTCCTCCTTGGCCATCTTTTGTTCATAAAAGTACTTTGGGCTGACCCAACTACCAAGACGTACAATACCTGTTGTTTTTGTATCTGCTGTCTTTCTCGCGACGTGAGGTAACCGACAATTGATATTTGAGCATTTTGAGGTTTCTGCAAATTCCGGACAAAGATGCACATGCTTTTGGTGACACGCCTGGCCTTTTGGACAATAACCCTCCATCGCAAACGCTCTGCATACGGGGGCATCAGGGCTTAAGCCTACATGTGCATAGGGACAGTTGGGGTTATTGCAGTTACCCTTCTGGAAATGGGCACAATGAGGCAGGATGTGCGGATTAGGTGAATGGGACAATCGACACTGAGCAGCCGATTTTTTGCACTGGCCACGTAAAAATCGCATACAGATCGCTCGTCGTTCACGATCATGCTTAAAGAGACATCGGCCCACATCTGCCTTGGGACACTGGCCATAGCGGGTAAAGAAACCACAATGTTTGGCCTTGGTTGTTGGTTTCAATACAAGTGATTTACCTGATCTACCTGTACGGACATAGCCTTTTGATTGGGGATAATATACAAGGTTACCTTTTTTAAATTTACTAGTGGATGCCATTTTGGATATCTTATTCGGTGTTGCTGTCAGATTATGACTCTTGTGTCTTTTTTTTTTTTTTTTACGTGTAATTTATTTTGTAGATGTGTTTTTTTTATTTTTTTTTTTGCATAAATTTTTTTTTGGGTATTTTTAATCATTTTTCTTTTTGTTAAATCATATTCCCCTCTCTTCCCCCCCCCAATATAATCATAAATATAGGATAAACATACCTTTTAACTGATCTTCTAATAAGCACTTTGGGAGCAGTAGATTGAATAGGTGCAGATTTATCCAACAAGTCTTGTCTAATCAATTTTTTGCCCTTTACAATGAATTCAACACCATCAATAGATACTTTCTTTTTACCACCCTCCATACTCTTAATGATTTGATGAGGTCCTTTTGGATTAAGAATCAAAGTTCGATTATGACTTGATGCCGTTATGGGCTTGGCAGGTATCGCATTTGATGCAAACCTTTTTATAGGAACAGGGAGCATCTGTGCATTATTGACAAGTGTACGATGCTGGCTTATGACTGGCGGAGCCAGTGGACTGTTTGTTACGGTATTATTAAGTGTGCGGTGTTGACTAGTGATGTTATTCACTGGACGGTATTGACTAAGAGCTGGTGAGTTACTACTATTTGCAAGTGTATAAAGCTGATTGGGTGATGATTGACCACTTGTTTTATTATTATTGAGAGTACGATGCTGACTAAGTGGTGGTGTAGTCGTAGTATGAAGTGTACGATTGGGAGGTCCATAAGTCTGGTGGTAGCCGGCTACGTGGGGAACTCCTCTTCCTCTTCCAGAATAGCCACTTGCTCCTCCTCTCTTTCGTTGTTCAATAGCTGAACTTAGTTTTGCAATGCGCTCGAGCATTTCTTTATCTGACACCATCTTGAACTTGATAATATATAAATAAAAAAAATAAAATTAGTTTGATTTTATTTTCATTTTTAAGGTTGTCTTTGTGACCGTTTATGAGGTCCAAATTTGGAAGGTATGAAACAAACATGTTGAAGTGCATACTTCTACTGATGTCGTTCTCGTATTGTTCTTACTGGTAATGTGTTACTATTATCATCCTGGAGTCTGTAGGTAAAAGTGTTGTTACTTATTCATCTGATTTTGGGGGAGATATAGTATGAACTTTGACCAGAGAAATTCTTTTTTTGAAAACGTTGGCGTTCTTTGGCTTAAAAAACAAAAAAAAAACAGCACTGGAAACTACTTTGATAAAATTCATAGTTACTTTACAAATACCTGGTCATGGATGATTCGCAGTTAAAATAATATTGTCTTGGTTGGGCTCTTGAATCTCGAAAATGAGAGCTATCTGAACAAATACTTCATGTCTTTGTTACTTCTACATTGTAGTGTTTTGAATACACTTAATATGCCATTGTGTATTGTACTATACATCATAATAAAGTTATGTTATGAACATGCCTCTTAATTTAGTTTTCTCATATTTTACAAGATTTGGCTTTAGTGTGGTCTAGTGAGTTAACAATATGCTTAAATATTGCTCTGCTTGGATGAATCCGTTTTAGCGTCTTATTAAGGATGTCTTCTCTCTTTATATAATATAAATGGAGTTAATAGTGACATTTTTTATTCATTAAATTAACCAGTGATAAATTCACTAAATCTCAAGTCAGACTCTTCACTCAGATAGTTCATCCATCTCTTCAAAAAACCACCATCGAATCTAGAAGCCGAATTAGAACCACCCTTAGATCCACTCAAGGTATCTGAATCACAAATAATACATAGATGACGTTTGGCTCTTGTCATTGCCACTATTGATTATATAAAAAGGTGGATAAATTACACACAAACATCATTTGAATAGATGAGGCTTTCTTACCATTTAATCTACGCTTTTCAGCCAAAAAGCCAACTTCTCCATCATCATTTGATCTCACAAGCGATACCAAAATAGCCTCCTTCTCACGACCCTGAAACCCATCCACCGTACCGATCTCAATACTGGGCCAATGCTCACGAATATCTCGCTTCAATTTAGCCACCTGAGCAGAATAAGGCGTAATCACGCCAATCTGTTCCTCCGTCACCCCTTGCTCTAACAGTGCCTTGATATGATGTACCGCCAACTCGACCTCCAATTCATTCGATTTACTCTGCTCCTCCTCTTGCGTCTCATCCGTCATCTCATGTCCAAGACCCGTATCACTCGTATCGATCGTCACCACAGGCACATCCGTATCCTCCGAGCTTGTCACATCCGTCAGGTCTGCCAAGACATGCCCTGCCACACTCTCATCCGCCACCAGTTTATTATCATACAGTTCTCTCGAACTAAACTCCATGATCTTTTGATGCATGCGATACTGTACATTTAGTAATCGCTTGACCTTCTCTCCATACATACTTAACAATCGATCAAAGAGCGTAAACGAAAGATCTGAGTCGGTGCTTAGACCGACCTTCTTTTTGGGTTTGTTGAGAATGGGTGTCTTGATGGTGGGTGGTAATTGTAAATGATCACCTGCCAAGATGGCCTTTTTGGCCTTTAATAGAGCAATCCAGCATTCAGCTTTGTTTTGTTATTTGCAAAGAGTGTGTATGAGTTGACGGGGAAAAAAAAAAGTGAGACTTCCATTTATCTTTATTTCTTTTTTACCTTCCAAAGCCTGTGTAGCCTCATCAATAATCACCACATCATATTCACGATGCATTAAAATCTTACTACCACAACTATACACACGCATACAATTTGTAACTTGTTCTTTTTAATCTCATATCCTTTTTTTTTTTCTTACCCATTTAATGTTGACACCGTCACTTGTGCATTTGTCAAGATCTGATCCAGTACCTTACGTTCACGCACCCTAAAATCCTTTCTCAAATCCTTCATCAAACCATACATGACCCTTCTCTCTGCTCTACTCTTAGACTTTTGTATCTTTGCCAATGTCTCATCCATCTCCTTTCGGATATCTGCAACGAGTTGACCGGCATCCGAGTGGCGTGTGATGATATCGAGTGTGTGGTCGAGTACACTGGGTAGGACGCGTGCAGGGTGGCCAACACGAACGAGTTGAAGTCGATGTTTGGCTAGTCTTTCAACGAGGTTGTCTAAGGATGTATATTTAAGATGATTGTTTTTTTTTTGTTTTGTTTTTGGAATAATGTATTCATCTTACCAACAGATATGTTTGAAGGACCACATACCAATACCTTTTTTTTGTGAACAACTGTCAATTGACGGATGATTTCTACCAGCGTATACGTTTTACCAGTCTATATATAGATAGATATTAAAAATAGAGAAATGAAATATATTTATATATACACTTACACCTAAATGAATAAAAGAAGACGTTGATTAGTAATGGTCTTTAGTTGTATATGTCTATATCTAATAAACATTACCAGGTGGACCATGAATAAGTGCTACTTCAGGTGAACATAATGCAAACTCAACCGCACTCTTTTGCGATGCATTCAACGTCTCATCAAAGAACTCAATCTGATCCTTAAGTGTCTCTGGACTAGACAGTCGAGTCTGACCCAACAAAACATTGATCAAGCTGGATCCACCCTCTTCTGTTCTCCTCTGAAGCTTTTCCAGACTCTTGGTCATTCTAATAACAATGCGTTTAGTTCACCCACAAAAGAGAGAGTACACCCCTTTTTGTATTATTATTACCTTTCATAAGTAATACTATTTGCCAACTTGACACTAAAAAAAAAAAACCAAGTTGGTTACACATCATTTCATTACTGCGGTCTTTCTTTCTCTCTTACATTTGGCACTTTTCCTGTATCTCACTTGGAATCTCCTCCTCCTGTGATAGTGCAACAGTGATCTTTGCATCATACACTCTCAACACCACACCCGACCACTTGATCTGCTGCTTTGATGGCTTATCCTTCTTGTATTCATCCAATCCAACAATATCACCTGTGGTTATCTTGTGCGAAGGGAAAACGGGTGGTAGCTGACTTGGATTGGCGAGCTCCAAGTCAACTAGACTTAAGAGGTGTTAACTTGTAGAATAAGAATGCTTTGATTTTAGTACACGTACCTTTTACCACCTAAACCCGTTCTTATGCCAGTGACTTTTAGGTTGACGAGAGCAACACCACGTTTTTGGAGTTGAATAGGTGCATAAGAGGATAAGAGTTTCTGGGTATCTTCAATATCAATCCTACGTTCTGTTTCTACCAAGGCGAGTTGATGCTCGATAAAGGTTGAACTTGACATTTTCCTTGAATTGAACAAAAAGAAAGAGAAGAAAGAAATAAAATATAAAAAAAAAGAAGGAACCCCAAATATACGTACAAGTGTGTGTGTGTGCGTGTGTCTGAAGTGGCTTATTTTATTATTGTTATTTATTATCTACTATTTTCTTTACTTTCTTTCTTCTTTTTAACATAATGGCAGAACAATTAACAACAAGAAGCGCGTGGCCAGATCCACCCAATTACTATAAACGCTATACAGATGAAAATCTGGCACTAAAGAAGAGTAACAAAGAACAACAAGAGGACCTAGGCTTTATGCTAGCATCTTTAGAACCACCAGCACCACCCACAGATGCTTATAACGTATTTGACCAAAACTGGCAGGTAAAATTCAAAAAAAAAGAGAGATAAAACAGTGTGCGTGTGTTGTATACATGGTCGTTTAAATAAAGAAAAGTTTAGGTAAAAGACCATTTACCTACTTTAAAGGACTTGGGTGTACGCCAACTGTTCCCTGACTCGCCCATTGGTAAATGAGAGATAAAAGATATATATAATAAAAGAGAGAGACACTAACGAGTATATCTATAGATCGTATCAGTGAATTAAAACGATTGAACCGTACACTTATTGTACAGTTCCTTGAATTATTAGAAGTATTAGTAGAGCGACCAGAAGAGGTTTGTTTATTTTCTATATTATATAATAAATAAGAAAAAAGGGTTATCATTACTTATGCAAAAAGGGGTGGATTAGTTTGGTAAAAATATTGAGAATATCAGTACAATATTTATCAATATGCATCATATATTAAATGCTTATAGACCACATCAAGTAAGTTTCGACTATTATTGAATATGGCATATAAAATATTGATACTTTATATTGTAGGCAAGAGAAACATTACGTTTATTAATGGAAAACCAATTAGCACGAAAGAAACAACAGACAGAAGAATTGAAAAGGTGAATAAAAAAAAAAAAGAGAGAGAGAGAAGAGGATGATGATGCTAATAATGATAATAGAAAGAGTAAAGAGGCAATGGAAATATTAAGTGGATTTGCAACAGAACTAAAAGCAACATGTCTTGTACAAGATGACATCAAAGTAGAACAACAGCCATCAGAGTCACAAGATATTGAAATGAAAGAAGTGCAAGAGAGTCAATTAAAGGAAAATACACATTTATTTATGGAAATGATTGATGATATTCCATAAGGCGTGGCTTTAAATAATGTACTTTTTATTTTTTTATTATTTTTTATATCTATTTTGTTTTGTTACATACTTTGTAATAATAATAAAAAAAAATGAAGCTGATCAGTGTTAAACAAAGACCTCATATTGCAAAAGTGTCCTGTTCAACACTCTCAATACTTGACATTAAAGCAGGAAGTTGGGTTCAATTAACAGATCAGTCCAATGTATGAATGATAAAAAGATCTTGAAATGCAATATATAATAATAATAATAATAGAACTACTACTATTGCTGTCTATGGCCAGCACTCATACCCAACGATACCATTGTTTATGACGATACAATACACTTTACTTTAAATAATAATAGTAACAATACCGAGTGTGCAATAACACCCATTCACTATGAGACAGCCATTCGAGTCACCATTACACTTTTTAATAATAAGAAAACTTACCAAAGTGATAATATTAGAAATGCATTATTACATACAGTTGTCAAATCAGGTGTTACCATGGCAACCAACATTCAAGTGAGCCAATATATATAAACCAAATAAATAAATATATATATATATTTACCTCCCCTCTCTCTCTCTCATTCTAGGTATTATCCACTGTACCAAACGATACACCCGTTATCATCACACCCGCCACACGCATCATCTATCAACCTACCGATGAAGAAGCATCCATAGATCAACTCGAAACCCAATTAAAACACACCCACATCACTCATACCAAACTAACAGGTCTCGAAAGGGCCTATGATCAACTCTACGAGGTGGTCAGCTACCCCTTCCTCTACAAACACTGGATTGCCCAATTGGGCATTGAATGCCCCAAGGGCGTCCTCCTCTATGGACCGCCCGGTGTCGGCAAGACTTATCTGGTCTCCATGGTCGCCTCCGCGTGCCATGCAAAGCTCTTTCTCATCCAGGGGCCCGAGATCTTTGGACCATTTTTGGGTGAGAGTGAGGAGAGGCTGAGACTCAAGTTTATGGAGGCGAGGACCTATGCAGATCAGCATGATGAAGCTGTCATTTTATTTATTGATGAGATTGTAAAGCTCATATATTATGTATGTGTTTATTATATCCTAAATTATATATATTTTGTAGGATGCATTGACACCAAAACGTGATAATACACAATCACATGAGAATAGGGTGGTTGCACAGTTATTGACATTGATGGATGGTATTCATTCAAGAGGTAGATTGGTTGTTGTGGGTGCGACGAATAGACCGAATGCAATCGATCCTGCACTACGTCGTCCTGGAAGGTTTGTGTTTTTTTTTTTTTGATATATCAAAGGTACTTTGTTTTTGATTCACTGTTTAGATTTGATCGAGAGATCGCTATTGATGCACCAGATGCAAATACACGAGTATCATTGTTTGAGGCACAATTGAAAACAATGCCAGTCCATCGTGATGTAGATAAAGGTAAAAAACACCCCCTCCCTTTTTTTTTTTTTTTTTTCCTTTAAATCTAAGATATACTAATATAATGTATATAGATGCACTCGCCGCCGCAACAAATGGGTATGTGGCTGCAGATATTAAATCTGTGTGTCGTGAAGCTGCCATGATGGCTGTAAAACGAGTGATTCAAGGTCAAAAAGAGTAAGTTTATATATCTCTATATAACGTAAAGCGCTTCAAATGACTCATATATATATATATATAAAGTAATGTGTCTGTTACAATGTTAGATTTTAGATCTGCATTTACCGTTGTAGGTCCCTCTATGCAACGTGGATTTCAGGTGAATACAGAGCCTATCGGATGGGATGATGTGGGTGGACTGGAAGATGTAAAAAAGGTATATAAATAAATAAAAACCTTCCCTTTGTTTATAAAGCTAACAAAATAGGATATATAGCAATTAAAACAAGCAGTAGAATGGCCATTACTCTACAAGGATAGTTTTACTCGACTCGGTTTAAAACCACCCCGTGGTATCTTGCTGTATGGTCCACCTGGATGCAGTAAAACAACATTGGTCAAGGTCATTGCCTCCTCTGCCAATGTGGCATTTTTATCCATCAATGGTGCCCAGCTCTATTCACCCTTTGTAGGTGACTCTGAAAAGATTGGTAAGGAAGTCTCGGTATCCATGTCATATATATATCCAACTCTTTTTTGTTGTAGTACGCACCACTTTTCAAAAGGCCCGTGCCTCCGCGCCCTCCATCATCTTTCTTGATGAGACCGAAGCCATCGTCGGTAAAAGAAATATGGGCAACGGAGGGTCGAACGGTAGTGGCGATAGTGTACAGGAGAGGGTGCTCTCCACTTTACTCAATGAAATGGATGGTGTTGAGGGCGCAGAGTCCGTCTTGGTGGTGGGTGCAACAAATCGTCCAGATATGCTGGATGCGGCCCTGTTGCGTCCCGGTCGCTTTGATCGATTGGTGTATGTGCCTCCACCGGATGCATTGGCACGGTTGGAGATTTTGAAGATTCATACAAGGAGTATGCCTTTAGGTGACGATGTAGATTTGGAATCCATTGCGGCGAGGGTACATGTTTATATATATATGACTGTTTTTATATATATCTAACTTTTTTGAATAATAATGTAGACTGAATTGTATACAGGTGCAGATTTACAAAATATATGTAGAGAAGCTGCCATGGTGGCACTTCGCAAAGCACAAACAACTCAGCAAGTAGTAAGTTTTTTTTTTTTGTTTTTAGCTATTCGTATTTATTTATTAATACAAATGGTGTGTAGATAATGGCAGATTTCAATCAATCACTTGATACGATTCCTGCTTCAATATCACCAGAGGCACTTGTAGAATATAGCAAAAAACCACAAGGCTGTTAATCCCCCTTCTTTTTCTTCTTTGACTTCTTTCCTTTTGTTTGGGTTGTTTCAAACTTGCTAGGCTTAATATAGACATCTTCATTGACAGGATAGAGATTATACAATTTATAAAGTTCAAGAACAGCTTGCTCTATTATAAAAAGATATTAAACACATGTGCATCTTATATATAACATAGAATTCCCAAGAAAAAAAAAACCTTTATCTTTTGCTTCAATCATTAAATCAACGTCATCCGTTGTGGGTGGTAAAAACTAAGAAAAGCAGTCAATAACATGATGATGTAGTGTGTATGTGGTGAATCATTACTTTAACCCTGTCACTATGGGCTCTTTGTTGTGAGATGGTCACTGCACCATGTCGAGATTCGGAATAGTGTTGCTGAAATTGGTACATCATTATTTATATCCATTATTTTCACTACTTGTTATTTATTTATTTATTTTTGTTTATATTTTTACCTTTGGTTTGATTCCTTTGTCTGTCCACGTTTTGTTTATTTCAGGCAACAATGCTAATAAATCATCAATATTACCCTGATTAAGACTATATATATATGTAAATGTAAGCCTATCTATCTTCAAAATATGGGAGCTAAGGTGCTTACTGATGATGATGCCTTTTATATATATATATAGAATTAGCAAAGTTGAGTTAATGGTATATATATAGAGAGAGAGAGAAAGAGATAACTTACCAATCCAGCACTAAAGGTATATTTAATTTTTTACATACAGGAAGTAAATCATCAACTGAATATCCAAATTCATCATTTTCCAATACCAATCGACGCTTGATGTTTTCTGGTAAATCCTTGTATACATTTTCAAAGCGCTATGTATGCATATACTTAATATGGAAGGAAATCTACATTTGTAGTTTTTTTTTTTTTAAATGTTTACTTACCTTGCTGGAAGACCCATTAAATCCATCATTTGTGCATGATCTATATATACAAGTATAAAACTAATAAGAAACAATCAAATATGACACTGCTTATATACACAAAAAAATCCTTACAATCTAATTCACGAATAGTGTTATCCACAACTCTTTGAGTTGGTGATACTAATTGATTATATTGTCCTGGATGCATGGTCTTTTTTATATTTTTTATTTTATTTCAAAAAAAAAAAATGATAAGTAAATGAATTATAAACAAGACAATAGGAAAACTCACCAAGCGATGCCCATATTTATTTGCTAAATCACCTGCACTCTTCAATGCTTCTTTAGCAAAGTCAATAGAGTAACTTATAGGATAACAGTTTAGTCAATTGAAGAATATATATCACCTTTTTTTTTCTTACCCCGCAGTTTCATGACTGGCCAATGGGAAGACTTCACTTGATAGTCGCATGAATTTAATATTGTTTT
Source organism: Backusella circina FSU 941 (assembly GCA_025399235.1). NCBI lineage: Eukaryota > Fungi > Mucoromycota > Mucoromycetes > Mucorales > Backusellaceae > Backusella > Backusella circina. Next base: position 114,353 of record MU622252.1, read on the forward strand.
CTTTATGTCAAAAAAAAAAAAAAAAGATAAATACACCATCAGTTATTAGTTCTGATGATTATTACTTTGATTCCATTCAATCATCGTTTTTATATCCTCTATATTCTAATATCGATGTTAAATATCCTTAAACAGTTATCATAGCTTTATATAATATTACCAGCAATGCCAATCCTTTTACATGTTCCAAACCCTTTTCTTTGATAGTTGCTATATTATGATCCTATTTTAGCATCGAAACGCTCCTCCATTTTTTGAGCACTATTCATCGTTTACCTATTCTACAAGTACGTGCCGAAAATACAGGTGGTTTTTGATTTCTTAAATACATGTTGATACATCTAATCATAAAACACCCCAAAATATTGTCTATTGATGTATTTTATATAAAATATATGATGTATATAAAACCTTACGCATAACCCAATCTTCCTTTAAACTCGTATGGATTTGGATGAACATAACGAGGTTTTTCTTCCTTTTTAATTATCACTTCATCCTTGATCACTACCTCTTCCTCCTTTTTAATCATCACATCCTCTTCTTGTTTGACACTTTCCACCTTGATATGCTCCACTTTCTGTCTTTTACGTGTTGTTACCATTTTGATAGGATGGTAAAATGCCCTTTTTTGAAATAATAATTATTTATTAATTTTGAAGGGAAATAGAGAGAGAGAGAGAGAAGGAAAAAAAAAAAAAGAAAGGTTATATATCATTTTATATATAATGATCGATCGATCTCCACAAAAATCGTGACTTTGAGTTTCAAAAATCAAAAAAAAAAGAACTAACTAAACTCCAATGCATGTTGTAAAATATCGTCTGCACTCGTAATAGTTCTTTATATATAGTTTGTTAATGTCATCATCTAGAAAGAAAGGGGATCAACGTGAACTTACTTGACTGTATCTAAGGGATATTCCTTTTTCAACAAGTTGGCCAATACTTTACCAGGTCCAAAGCATAAAAAGTCATTGATATCCTGTCCTTTACAATAATTAATACTGCGTTCCCATTCTACGGGTGATGTGATTTGTTTCACTAATAATTCACGTATTTCTTCGACATCTGTGTACTAGTTTTTTTTTTTTAAAAAAAAAAAATGGAGGGGGTTAATAGAGTTTAAAAAAAAAATACTATTTTTTACCGGTTTGGCTGTGACATTGGATATAACATTGACGTTTGGCATTTTGATGTCCGCGTTTTTTAAAGCATCCTGCATTAAATCTGCGGCTTCCTTCATAAAGGAGCAGTGGAAAGGTGCACTTTTTTTTATTTTTATTTTTTTACGCTGTTAATAGAGGATGCTAATTCCTTTTCTAATAACGCTACTACTTACGATACAGGTAAATCAACTGCTCTTGCCGCTAAACGACGTTCTTGTAACATACGCGATGTTAAATCAACCGCTTTCACGGTACCACTAATCACCACTTGAAAACTCTACCCAAAAAAAAGAAAAAAAAAAAAACTCCTGAGTATTTCCTTCCACCTCTCTCCGTACTACTTACACTATTAATATTGGCCACCGCCACCTCTTCCTCCTTTGGCAGCTCCCCTTTCATCTCCTCCACAGCCTTCAGCAACTCTTTCAACTTATCCTTCCTCACCACTAACGCCGACATGGTTGTCTGCCTATCCAACGCTGCCTTGGTCATCTCCTCTCCACGCATACGCACCAACCTCGCTGCATCATTCAACGTCATGGACTCAGTCGCCACCAGCGCTGTAAACTCGCCCACCGAGTGTCCTAGCGCATGATTACACGCCTTGGAAATATCAAATCCAAACTCAACCTGCAAGACACGGAGGATGGCCATGCTGGTGGTGAGAATGGCGGGTTGGGCGTTTTCGGTGAGTTTGAGTTTATCCTGCTGGCCCTCAAAGATAATATCCTTGAGACTGATGCCGAGGGCCTCGTCGACCTGGTCAAACACGGGTTTGGCCGAGCGAGGGTATAAATAGTAAAGGTCTTTACCCATACCGACATATTGTGAGCCTTGGCCTGGGAAGAGGATGGCTCGGTGAGAGCGTTCGATACCGGCTGTGCTCTAAAAGAAGAAGACGGTCTATTTTTTAGTTTTTTTTTTTTTTTTTTTTTGTGAAGTTCTTGGGGATGTGATTGTCTTTACCATCCAAGTTCGTTTAGGCATGACATTGTGTAGACCTCTCCATCGTGACATGGTTTTTTTTTATTATTGTTATTATTGCTTACAAAAAGGAGAGATAAAAGATAAAAGATAAAAATAAAGATAAAAAAAATCTCTTTCTTATTGGATCAGCTGAGGTATTACAAACCGATGAGCATACCTAAGAGTCACATTTTTCTTTTTTTTTTTGTTCATAGCCAGTGGAACAAAGTTGCCTGTAGATCTTTTCTACACCACTTGTGATATTCTGTCTTTTTCAAAAAGTTTCAAATTATTGAGAAAAGGTTGATGACAAGAAAATTAGGCCGAAAGGGAAACTAAGGTGAGAGGGGGCCAAGTTCATGATCCAACTCAATGAATAATAGCACAAGAAGATATGTTTAAGCGTCTAAATAGATCCCATCTATCGTCAACTTCCTTCTGATTCATGGTATTGACAGCATGCTTTGGTTCTCTACTCTATGGATTGCTTTTATTTATACAATTATTATCTGTTCTCAATTATTGTTTATTTTTTCTCAATATCTTGAAATAAACATTAATGAAATGGTGCTAATTAATATTATTGAGAGTCTCTTTTTTTTTTCTAGCACTGACTAAAAACAGTACTATAATATTAGCATGGCATCGTAGAGAATATCCGTCCAATTTTCACCCGTCATAATCTTAAAAATGGGTTGTGAGTTTGTTTTTTTTTTTTTTTTTTTTTTTTTTTTTTTTACAGCAAAGCGGAGCTAACAAATGGCATATTTCGTAAAAAGACTTCTTCTTCATATACAAAAAGAAAAGAAAAGAAATGCTCCATTATGCGTTTCTCACATTCGACTCTCTTGGTCACGTCGCAGGAATAGTCAATTTAGCCGACAAGCTTTTAAAAATTCATCCCGAAATCAAGGTCACCGTTTACGTTGTATGCTCCATCGAACTAAAGTGGGGCACCACCAAAATTGCAGATAACCCTATACCCGGTCTGAATGTTGTCAAATTTCGACTTCAACCTGATGGAGATAATAACGCTAGTCCATTCGGGTATTCGCTTCATAACCCTAAAGCCCTTGCACAAGATATTATGACAGCCATTCAAAGTGACGTCCATACTCGTGGTATTCCCTCTCCACATGTCGTCTGTGGTGATCATTACGCCTCTACTTGGTCCTATGAAGTAGCAAAGGGGATGGGATCTAAGTCCTATATCTATATGCCAACTCCCATCCTGATGTGGTCTGTACTGAGATTAATTCCCGAGATTAAATTCAATCGAAAGGGTCGATTGGATATACCTCACTATGGTTCACTTGGTCATTTACAGTTACCTCAGCAGTGGCCTACCTTGGATTTACTTGCAGAGCAGTGTAACTTGGCACGATTACATGATGGCATGCTGATTAACGATCAAGAGGAAACGTATCACCCAGACTATGTGTCCGTTATCAAGAACTACCTTGGAAATGCTTGGTTCATTGGTTATTTACCACCATTGGATACACAGGCGAGTCGTGATGAGGAGAATCCTCTATTTCAATGGCTAGACCTTCAAAAACCAAGGTCAGTCATTTACATTGCTGTGGGAACAGAAGCCAGTCTTGGTGTTGCTGATCGAGTCGAGTTGGCCTTGGCGCTGGAAGCCGTCGGCTGTCCTGTGGTCTGGTCCTTGAAGAAACCTAAACCATATCGACCCATCCATGCAGAAGACGATTATAAGGAAAGAGAACCTGCTGTTTCAATTGATGAATATGGCCTGCCTGAAGGATGGAGAGAAAGAATGAAAAGCCGTGCTATGGTAATGGAATGGGTTCCTCAAATCCGCACCCTGAGCCACCTCTCTACTGGTTTGTTCATCTCCCATTGTGGTTGGAACTCACTCTCCGAATGTATCTCTGCTGCTGGAATTCCTATCCTTGGTTTACCCATGATGACAGATCAGCCCATGAATGCTGACATGATGGAAAAAAGGCTCAAGATTGGTCAGCTTTTATGGGAGAGTCCTACAGAAGGAGAAATTGAGCGTCATACTGCTGCTACTTTGATTCGCCAAGTCATGAATAACGAAGAGTTTATTAAAAATGCTGCTCATCTTAAAGAGCGTAATAACGAACGATTTAATGTTGGCTCAGGCACCTCAATGAAAAGACTTGATGATTTTTTTAATAAAGCTAAATAGATATATGATTCCTTTATTATAAAAATGTGCCATCTAATCAATTGGACTTTTAACAGTGTTCTTATATATTAAGATTTATTTATTTATTTTTTACAAGATACCAATACGTTTACCGAATAAAGTACAACCAGTTGCATAAATCATCATACCACCAATGATCCAGTAAAAGTATTCTAAATCCGTATGGTCCTTACCAGGCACATACACATTCATACCCCACAAACCACTCACAAGCGTGAGTGGAATAAAGACAGTGGCCAAAAAGGTTAATCGATTCATCACATTGTTTGTCATGTTGTAAGTTTGTGTCAGTTCTAGATTCACTTGGGCAAGATAATTGGTATGTGCACGATGAAGGATACGATCATAATGATTGATGTTTTGTACCATGGTAACAATATGATCTTTTTTTTTTAAAAAAAGAGAAAGAGAGAGAATATTAGAAGCAACATACTTAGTGCATCATCTCTTTTTATATATATACCTTGAATATCACCCAGGTAAAGCAAGACATCATTAAATGATTTCTTTTCATCCACTGTCGTCATATCATCACTAATACTATGGTCACTCAGCAAATACTCGCGCGATTTATCCTCATATCGCTTCATCAAACTTTTAATCACATCCAATTTTGCATTGAGCAAACGAGCCAACTGTGTAGATCTCTTGCGACAACGACTGATGCGCTTGAGCATATCAGGCTGTTCCGCTTGCTTTAATACCATGGAGAGCTCATCGATGGAGACGGCCTCCATTTCCACTTGTAAAATAATGGGTGCAAAACTATCGGTGACAGAATCAACGAGGGCATAACTTAACCAGTCGGGCGTGATGGTCATGTACTCTTTAAGTTGGTCAGCTCGGTTGCGTACAAAATCACAATGTTCAGAGGGAACAAAATGAAACTATGGGAATGAGAGTAAGAGAGAGAGGCGCTTTTATAGAGAGTGAATACACAAAGAAAAAACTTACAGTTATTAGACCATCTTTAAAGATCAAATTGTAAAAGTTGAAAGGTTTGATGATATCGGCAGTGGGATCAATATAAAAAGCTCTGAAACAAACAAAGGTATAATTAGGAAACAACTCCACTTTTTCACGTGGTTCTTGAGCCTCCACGTCTTCTGTTGTTAATGGATGTATATGAAAAGTCTAACAAAAGCATTGAATAAATAAATACCAAAAAAAAAGAGCTAATTTAATCTATATTTTTTCTTACCTTGCTGATCACTGCCATTTCATCTGGTGTAGGCGAAACCACATCAAGCCACCATCCTTTGTTCTTCACCACCTCGCTCAAAGCCTGTTTGCCTCTCTCCGAAAGCAAATGAATCAGGCTGGTACAGCTCGTTCCCTTTTGTGTTGTATAAATCTTGAATCGATCTGCGACTATATTATGCCGTTGGTGTTTGCTATCACTTCCATACAGTTTATTCTGACGACTCAGTGTACGAGTAAGATGCAATGAACCAGTGGACATTTTGCGCTGATGATCCTTGACCATGGAATCAAATGCTGCCATGTCTACAGACTGATCATTATTGCCTGCTGAAAAACGAGGGTAGAGGACATCGGCTTGGACGTCCTCGTCCTCATCGTCGAGTAGGAATGAGGCATCGGGTTTAATATGGCTTGAGCTGGTGGAGTAACTTGAGGGTTCTAAATCGTACCGAGGTTCGGGGGCATCTAATAGATTAGGAAGTATGGCGGTGTAATTACTGGAGGTAGAACCTCTTGTTCTTCTGCGAATAGATTCAGAAGGCATTGGTGATAAACATTTTCTTTTATTATTATTTCCAATTTTTTTTTTTTTTTTTAGAAAAAGTAAAAAAATAAATAATATTTCTATTTGTAGGTTATTTTTATCTCAATTCAGATAAAACGTGCTCTTTTTGTGTGTGTGTATGAGGCATTTCACTGATAGGCTTCTTTTTTTTTTTCAGAAGCCGTTTTTGCGTTGACCGGAAAATAATGCCGTCAAGTTTGAATCGGAGGGTTGTTATGGTAACTGATGAACTCATGCTATTGTCTCCATGGTAATCAAGTATCTCTAAAGGGAATATTTTATTAAGCTGTCACTTTTGAAATAAGGTTTGTTTTTATTTACCAGCCTTACTGTATTATTATTATTAATAGCATAAGAGAAAACACACACACACACACACACTCTCTCTCTCTCTCTCTCTCTCTCTCTCTCTCTCTCTCTCTCTCTCTCTCTCTCTCTCTCTCTCTCTCTCTCTCTCTCTATAAGTCAATATCGATCAAAGGGATTTATATAATAAAATAATTCATTTATTATTTATTGATCTATTTAATACAAGATAAATTAATTTCTTTCTCTCTTCTTTTTTTTTCTTATAATAAGAATAATGATAATAAAAAAAGAACAACGGCTTCTACTAATAATAAAAAGAGGGGTATAAATATATAATATGTTTTACAATCGCCTTCCAGCCAAAGCACAAAAAAAGATTAAGAATATTAAAGTAACAAAGAAAATAATAGCAAGAATCACAAAAGACCTTGTCCTTAATATCTTTTTTACACGTGGTTGTAAGATACTGTTAAAATGAAATGGTACCGTCTCACTATATAATATAATATATCAATATTAAAACGCTTCTTTCTCTCTCTTTCTTTCTTACCTTAGATTAAAGCATAAAACCCAAATTGGATCAATGCCAGTAAGACAAGTAACAATACAAAACACACCTGATCCTATTGGCAATATACCCTAATAATAGAAAAAAAAAAGGGGTCAAAGTTATTTCATGCTTTACATATATTACAAATAAAACATTTTTACCCATAATCTCTTCTGCCATGGTCTAATATCCAAAAAGATCAATGAAAACTCCAATGAAAATCCAAACAACAATAGCACCAATCCACATGCTAATCTTCCCAATTGCTGTGCTAATGTCAAGTTCATAAAAGCCTTGTACCTTAAAAACAATGGGAATGTGGACTGTAGTAATTGATGCACATATTCCTTTGCTTGTGCATAGATGGCTGGGTTTTCAGGGCTGGCTTTATCATGGAAATAGGTATTGATATTGTCACGGATTTGAGCTGGCAGCTGTACAAGTTCCTTTTCGGCACTCGGTACAATATAGCGTAGATAGATGCGTTCCACCGCTTCTGTCATCTCTGTCAGGGTCGGTGGCGGCCGTTTGCTGGTGCCATTGGTGTTTGTGGTCATGGTGGTGGCATACGAGGCACGAGGGTGAACAAGCAGCATTTGGGTGAGGATATCAGGCGATTGGAGTGGTGAGGAACTGATGGAGGATGAAATGCTGGGTTTGACTTGAGCATGAAGCGTGGTGCTTGTATTTGTATTATTGGTCCCTGTATGCTTGTTGGCTGCCGCTGCTCGTGCTGCATATTTTGCATACCGTTTATAGAGTATCTCTGCTTGGGCTACGTCCAACCAAAAATCCAGCAGTATCTCAATCTCTAATCGATCTCTAAGAACAATATAATAATTGTATAGACAGACAGGTGGTTGACTTTGTCGATGCAGTACATCATCTAGTGTTGGTAAACGATCTAGGACAGAGGTGATGCGATTGGAGACTGTTGCTAGTGGATGCACTGTATCGTTTCCATTTAATTTTTTTTCTGTTGCCATGACGACCCTTTATTTTTCTTTATTTAATTAGTTTAACTAATGAAAAGAGAGAAGGAAAGAGAGAAGGAAAAGGGAAGGAAAAGAGGAAAAAGAAGTAGAAGAAAGAGAGGAAATAAGAATAAAAGGGCCTATTTAAGCTTATTATTTCTTATGGTACCAACGGTACCAATTACAAACACGTTAACATTAGTACTTCTGGAAAGAGTATTTCTGATATATATATGTATGTCAACTTCTATATTTATTTTATTTATTCTCTTATTGAATGGGTAAACGAACAGTTATAGATCTGCCGATTGGCTCTAAGGTTTTTATAGAACCAGGTCTACAGGACTAGGTTTCGCAACATTTCCTAGTCCGCCTTTACGTCGCTGTATTACTCGACTTACTCCTACCAAACTTGGTTTTCAACGTATCAAATATTCAACCAATAACGACGACAACTATAATTATAACGAGTATAAGGAGATAAGTAATTTTCTTTATTTAATATTATTTAAGTACACACATTCTTTTTTTTTTTCAATAATACTTTCCTCTTCCTATTATACTTTTCGAATTTATTGAATCTATTAGCTTTTCCTTATTTCTTTTTTTTTTCAAGTATGAGGCATTCAAGTTTGACTGTCTTTTCTTGTTCACACTTTGTTTCCTTGCTTTATATCTAGTGTTGACCAAAACCATACTCGTGTGAAATAATAATGACTAGAGTGAGAGAAAAAAAGAGAGAGGAAAATAAAAAGAAAAAATGGAGGGGACTAAGAGGATATTTCTGTTTTTTTTTTTTTTTTTTTGAGGTGTTCTTAATCCTTTCTACGTCAAAAAAA
>MU622252.1:123188-133856 GCA_025399235.1 Backusella circina FSU 941
GAAGTACTTATTCTTGGTGGATTCCTATCTTTCCAGCATTAATCATATCAGTGATTATTATATGGCAGTTATATACACAATATTTCCAACTTTCAAAGACTAGCCAGATTTCATTACTATCAGTATTTTCGATCATTATGTCATTTGTGATATCTGAAATGAGTAAGTATTTATATAAATATTATATACATATTGGGTTACAATATTAAATGTGTGTGGTCATGTTAGTATCTAAATTATGTTATGATGTTGGATTTTTGGTGATTGTAATGACACTTGCAAGTATGGTGTGTCTATTATTATCTACTTTTCAAAAGAAGTTTGCATTTTCAGGTGCATTTCCATTGTGAGTATACAGTCAGTAATACCAATATGGATATAGATAATAATAACAATTCTATATATAGTGTTTGTAGCTTGGGCGCTATCTGTTTAACTTCACCTTGGCTTAGATATTTTTATGAGTTGGATCCTATTGAGATTCTATATCCTATTGGATTATCTACATTGATTTGTACCTTTATCTTGCTCGAATTATATCATACAATGGAGACAGTAACAGCAGATGATTATATATTAGCCAATGTGAACTTCTTTATTGATGCGGTGTATCCTATTCGCTTTATCCATCATGTTTGTGAATTGACTGATAATATGAACTTCTTTCCTGATATTTTATACCCTCCTACTCGTCGTACTAGTACAAGCTAGAAAGAAATACCCTTTTTTTTCATCATCTATTTGTACAATATATCAATAAAAATATCTTTATATTAAATATTGGTCTGAGTTTTGATCTAAAAAAAAAAAGGAAAGAGAAGCTGAGCGCAGAAGAAGAAAAAGTTTAAACTGCTTTAATAAATAATAATAATAAAGCGAAAGAGACAACGCGTTTTTCTTGTTTATAAACGCGTTAAAAAAAGAAATAGAGTATTTATAGAACAAAAAACGTGTTATAAAAAAAGGAGAAGAGTTTATTTTGATAAACTATAAAAGAGGAGAGAGAAAGGGAATATATATATTTATTATATATTTTGAGGTTTTATTATATGTTTTTTTTGCTGCTTTTTACCAATCCTTCTTGATGTCGAAGGACCAGTCCCATTCCATGTGTGTAACACCATCATCATCAACAAATTTACTCTAAAAAATGTTATATTTTGTGTGAGAAAAAAAAGGGAGTCAAATAGGAGAGAGAAAAAGTATATTTACCTTTGCATCGTAATGGCCTCTAGCAAGCATACCTGAAGGGGCTTCTTCGACCTGGAACTTCTTCTCGTAAGCATCGGCGTTGGGTCCGTAACTACCAATCATTTCTTCGGTCTTATCAACTAAGAAAGAAAAGATGGATGTAAATATATATAAACATGCAATAATAATAATAATAATAATAATAATAATAATAATAATAATAAAAACTCACCCCTGATGCCCTTTCTCTTAACGACTTGCATGTATTTCAAACCAGAAACAACATCATGTTGTACTCTATACAAGTTATCAAAGTAAGTATATAATAATAATAGTGATAATAACACTTTGTTCTTACCTAAACTTAACCTTCATACGGTACTCAACACCTTCCTTAATTGTAAATGGTGCGTTTTTGGCTTGCTGGACCTTGGCTGTTTTATTATTATTTTTATTAATTATATAAATTAAAGGTCAGCACAAATAACTTATAGACAACATGAAGGTAATAATCCCCTTCTTCTTATTATCTTACCTGTAGTAGACAAATCAACGGCAACATCGGAACGACCTTCGATTTCGAGAGCAATGTTTTCAACAATAACCTAATTATTATTATTATTATTATTATTTTGTCGTAATAAGTATTTGCTATCTCTCTCTCTCTCTCTTTTTCTTCTATCATATTTACCATACGAGGGTCATCAGCAGGGGTAAGAGCTATATATAAAAAGAGAATGGTTTTTAGAAGAGATGTCTCTTTCAGTTCCTCCGCGACATCATCACACTCTACCTTTACCAGATTGGTTCAAACCGAGTGATTGCTTCCACTTGTTCAAGGACTCATCTGCAGCATCTAAAGTGTGGTATTCTTCAAGAGTCTTCTTTTCTCCGGGCTTGTATCCGGTAGTGAAGGAAGGTTCAAAGTCATCGTCGTGATGGTCAGACATTTTTTATTATTTATATAGGAGATGAAGAAGAAGAAAAGAAAAGAAAAGAAGAAAAACGAGAGAAAAAATATGGGCTGAATGGTGGAGTTTAAATTCGGGCAAACAAACGCAAAATGTTTTCCATCACAAGTGTTCATGTATACTTAATAAAGTTCCCTTTCAACACTTTTTATATGTACTTCATTTAAATCTTATTTGTTGTTCATTGGATCTGTCATGATCTTTCCGTTCCGGGTTTATTTTTATTTTTTTTTTCTCTCTGTTAGTATTATATTTTTCACCATATCTTCTTTCCACGGTATCCCTTGCTTTTTTTTTTTCTTAAGCAGTTGGTAACAGAATATATAAATATAACTAAGTCACTATGGAAATGGTTACCATGGTGTAGTGTGTCTTTATTTATTATTTTATTTATATAAATTTTGTTCAGCCTCTTTTCCCTTGTATAGTCACTCTTTGATTCTTTACTACTTTTAGAAAAGGACATACCCGAGAAAAGCCTTCGGTTTGCAAAGTATATACTCTTCTTTTCTATATACTTTATCTCCAATCTATGTATTATACAGTAGTAGTAATATGCTCAACAAATATAGTTTTTACTATTTTCGGTCTTGTTTTGAAAGATGAATTTCTTTTTTATGCAACACAGAACGTGTTTTATTTTATTTTACACTCCTTACATTATTTTCTCCTTTTGATGTTGATGATGTTAACAAATAACTAATGAAAATATAAATTAACTTTATTTCTTTTTTTAAACATTATAAAAAAAAAAGAAGAGAAAGTGAGTTTTTTGTGTGTGTGAGAGTGTATGTGTGTGTGTGTGTGTGTGTATGTTTTATAAGAGGGAAAACAAAAAAGGAAGATAATAGAGTAAATAAATAAATAAATAAATAATAATAATAATAGTATTAAAAAGTAAAAATAATAATAATAATAATAAAGGTTTACAAGGCAGTGGCAACAACGGTCAATTTACCCAATTTAACAGCAGATGCGAATGTTTCTGCTGTCAAATCCATTAAATTCGAACCCTCCTTATAAGACAGATCAACATCAAACCCAAGTCGATCCACGATCTTGTCCCGCAAGAACTCAAGTGTACTAGGTACAGGTACCTTAATTGCAAATATCTCATCTTTATAGATAATCTTAACTTTAATTGTTCCTTGTTGTTGTGGTGTTGGTGTTACTGGTTGTTGTTGTTGTTGTGGGGGTGGTGGTATTATCTCATCATTTGCCTCCATCACAGGTGAATCGGGTCTTCCCATACTTGGATCAATATCCGTTTCAATATCACCTTCATGAATACCAAATAATTGGTCTTGTACCCACACACTTTCAGAGAGATATCTTGGTAAACGTAATAATTCTTCACAATACCTTGACAGGTCATTGGCTCGATCTGCGGTAATTTCATCATCTACTGTCTCAAGTGGTCCAGGCATATAGGGTAAAATACGTTCTCGATCTAGTTTACCTGCTTCTGCCGGGAATTCTTGTAAAAAGTTGATTTGGAAATCATAAAAATCTAGCATATTTGAGATAAATAAATGAGTAAAAATGTTTATATATATATATATATATATATATATATATATTCCTCTTACCTTCATAAAGTCTATATAAAACTCGATGACGATGGTTAGACAATCTAGCAAAAACAATAAACCAATACTGATCACCCTCCAAAATATGAGAATCAATAAAAGCCGACACCACAACGATATCCTCATCTCTTCTCTTCAATGGTTGCTGTTCATACTGTTGTACATCATTAGCAAGATGTGACATGCCATAACTATCCAATATATCATCAGATCGATTATGCTCTTCCTCCTCATAAATGGACATATCCTGCAGTTGCTTGTCCAATTTCCCGAGCGAGATACTGGATGCCTCATAGCCCTGTGTTTGCTTCTTCCAATCTTCCACATTGGGGAAGGAGGGGCTCTGTACAATGCTCTTGACGGTGCGTCCCGTTGTAGCATCGCGAATGTCGACAAATGAGACCGGGATGAGGCCAGGACCACCCAATCTTCCAATGGGTTTGGCTACATACCATTCGGCATTGGATTGTGCAATGATGATGATGGGTTCGCCTGCTTTGGCATCAAGCTCATCCGAGCGCTCGGCTTGGAAGTCGTAGAGGACGATACCGTAAAGTGGTTGGTTTTTGGGAGTAGCAGGAGGTGACATTGCTTTGTTTTAATGAAGGGAAATGGGTGTTAAAAGAGACAAGGCCTTTTTTTTTTATATATATATATATACCTTCAGGCTCTGGTTTTCTAGCAGACTCCACCATGGCCTTTTCATGTTTCTCCAATAGCTGAAAATACTGAGCGGGCACAATACCACGCGAGTTTGTGATTGGATTGAATGCTTCATAATAAGCGCTGTCATTCTCCCGACCCGTCACCAAAAAAAAGTCGCCTCTTGCAAATGAGAGTTCATTTGGACTCTGTGCCTGATAATCATAAAGTGCCTTGATGACTTTTTTGGGAGTTTGCACACTTTGTTGAATCACTGGAGTCGAGATTTGGTTCTTGACAACAGATAAACGGGCTGTTCTTAGACCACGAGGTGCTTTTATTTTTTCTTTTGTTAAAAACATTACTTTTGTTGCTCTTTTTATGTTTTTGTAGGAGGGAAAAAAAAAAAAAGAGAAAAAATAAATAAATAAATAGGAAACTATATTTTTTCGTTTAGTGTATGAAATGAGCCAATAAAATGAAGCAAATGACATTTTGTGCTGGTAGCCATCGTGGCACAGATGTGACTGGTCTTCTTGTTAAAATCATGATTTTTTTTTTTTCTTCTTCTTTTCATTGTATATAATAATATAAAAAAATGAGACAGTTAAAGCACCACGAACAGAAGCTATTAAAGAAGGTCGACTTTTTACAATGGAAGAAAGACGATACTGTTCGTGAAATCAAAGTTGTGCGTAGATACTTTTTACAACAGAGAGAGGATTATCACAAGTAAGTTTTCTTTTGCTTTGTCAACATGAATCAAGATCATTGACATTCTTGCAGATACAATAAACTAGTCGGTGAAATCAGACAGTTAGCCAATAAGGTATCCCTTTTAGATAGCCGTGATCCCTTCAGAGCACAGCAAGAAAAAGCACTATTAGAAAAGTTATATAATATGGGTATCACCAACTCTACTGCCAAATTCTCTGACTGTCGTAAGGTCTCTGTTTCAGCATTCTGTCGTAGAAGACTTCCTATTGTTATGTGTCGATTAAAGATGGCTGAAACGGTAAAGGAAGCTGTTACTTTTGTTGAACAGGGTCATATTCGTGTAGGACCTCAAACTATCACTGATCCTGCATTCTTGGTAAATCGCACTATGGAGGATTATGTTACTTGGGTTGATACTTCAAAGATTAAGAGAAAGATTATGAAATACAACGACAAGGTAAGGAGTGAAGAGAAAGCATTTATTAGTTTACTTATTCCATATTGTTATAGTTGGATGATTTCGATTTATTGTAATATAGCAAAATATTCATTTGGATTTATTTTTATTTTCACATCACATCACATTAAAAGAAGTAATAAGAAAAAAAATGATTTGTGGGTCAGGGTTATTGAGTAAAAGGATAGAGATATCTTAAAGTTAATATAAATCTGCTTGGATGTTAAGAAAACAAGTGTTGATGATATATGACACCAATCTGTTCTGATATGAAAAACAATCGTTAAAAGCATAATAATTAGATAGAATAACTCGTGGTCTTTAAGCATCTTTACATGAGAGAAGAGTAATTTATTAATTCAATCTGCTTTATTTACAAATAGACACTGCTATCATCCAATAAATTTTTTTTTTTTTTTCTCTTTAAAAGGCGGGTATATCATGATGTGGTCTTGGCGAAAAACTAATCCTCAGGCTCCATTAGAGTAGCTGTTTCGTCGTTCTCTACTTTAATGGTTACTTTTTCAATAGGCTCTTCGATGGGCTTTTCTTTGATAGGTTTCTCTCCAATCGCTACATCTCCCTCAGTAGGATGCTCCATAGTAGACTTTTCTTTGGTAGGTTCTTCTTCTTCAGTAGGTTCTTCTTCGTCGACAGGTTCTTTTTCTTTGGTGGGATTTACTTTATCAACAGATTCTTCGCTATTAATAGGTTCATTACCAATGTTTTTTGTAGTACTCTCATTCTTGGACGGTGTCTTGGTTGACGGTATATTGGGTGCAGCCTTATTTATCTTATCTCCAAGACTTTCCTTCTTCCCCGGATTCAACTTGGTTCTTTTAGGAGAAACAGGCGAGCCATTTCCTTTACTACTTTCTATTTTACCATCAACAATGATATAGCCATCACTATTTCTAGGCCCATTATTAAGAAATGGAGGAAATCCACCATAAAATGGAGGAGGGCTGTTTATATTGTTATATGCGCTATCTCGACCATTGGATATAAGAAAATTACCGCTATCATAAGATTTACCAGAGCTAGGATTTTTACCAAAGGCACCATTTCCATATACCGAATTATAGTAACTAGGTTTACTATCAAGAAATGGAAAACCGCGGACGGGATCAAATAGGCGTGGTGGACTTCTTTGATTCCATATATTACCACTCTCATCACCATAAGGCCCAACGTTAAAATTGAAAAATGGGGGTATTGGACGAGGATGTGGCGAGGGAGGGACGCCATTGTGATAGAGATACCAGGAAAAGGGATCAGGGTAGGATCTACCGACTCTACTTGGATTAAAGGGAAGGAATGGTAGAGAAGGTGAATCATAGTAAAAGCCATAATCATCAAAGGCATCCTCTTTTAATTGGGTATTGACGGATGATAGATCGTTATAAATGGAATCGTAAACATTTCCTTGAGCATGTACAATGGTTGAGAGAAGTGCTGCTGTTACAACACTTAACTGGAAATACATTTTTTTTTTATTTTCTTGAAGTAAAGATGGTAGAAAAAAAAGAGAAAGAAATTAAGATAATCAAAACAAGTTTATATACACTTGTTATGATATTTATTATTTGTAAGTAAACTGCTTTTTGGATTAGAAATGTTTATTCCATACTAAAATTATTGTTATTGTTTCCAACAAAACCTTTTACTTTTATCTTTTTTTTTTTTTAAAAAAAAAAGACCTTGTTTAACATAAGAGTTCCTTTTTATTACCTGACAAAAATGGTAGAATTAGTGTACTATTCTATCTGATATCAATCAAGCGCTCTCATAAGAGTTCATGAACACATTGATAACAATACTAAAACGAGAGAGAATGAGCATTATTCAATGACATTGGTTAATATTAAAATCAAAATAAATAGTTTTTTATACTTTAAAGTAGGCATTTCTGTAATATGATAATTACTGTTTCAAGTCATCATAATGCATGATCCATTCTTGTCACATCTACTGCACCTTGTGTATCATATTTATTTATTTTTGTATGTGTATTATTGATAGGCACTATAAATATAACTTTTTATGATTCATGTTCAAATCAACAGCCAATATGTTCAATTCCAAATTTGTTATTTAATAATCTGTACCTGAACCCATCTAATCTCTACTTAATTGACCCTGAATCAAGCGCCCGACAAAAAAATAAATAAAAATATTTGTTTATCCCATTCCATAAAAATCAACTACTTCACGTACTGCTCTTAATTACATGTAGAGTAAGGTGGTATGAATCTCTATATTATGAGACACATAGCTTCACTAAAAAAAGCAGTCATCCATATCCTATCTTGAATTTATATTCTCAAAAATAGGAAAGAACTCACAAAATTCAAACTTCTATTTTCATCTAAATGCCACTATTTTCGATACACCCAAGAATTTTTATTCTCTTCCTCTATACCCCATTTCTTATGATTGTATGCTTAATAAACGTATGAAGGGCATATCTCTTGTTTAAAGTTTTCATTTTATGTGATCTACGTTATAGCCAAGTAAAGGTTAATTCAAACCGTTTTTTTTTTTTTTTTTTTTATGTGTAAAATCAGATTGCTATTTAATTTCTATAATTCACCTATATCAGAAGAGGTCATTTTGCTAGTTGTAAGTATCCATCTTTTAAGATATAATAATATAGACAGCAATCAATATACGTAATCAATTGATAAAAGAGTTTTTTGAAAGAAATAATTTGTTCAAAAAAAATATAATGTAGAAGAGATAAGTAAAAGCTATTGATCTTATTTTCTAAGCGATTCATTCCAGGTTAGAATACGATACAATGGTATAACAAAAAAATTAAATGGTGTTTGGAAATACACGGGTCCCTTTTTTAATGGCTTTATAACCGTAAAAGCAGTGCTGTTGCCCAAAAAAATTGTGTTTCGAATATTCATTTCGTTATGACAATTCCTTGTATGGCAATATCACTAAAACAAAAAAATCTCCCCTTTAATGCATCTGGCAGTGGCAACATCAGGATGACTCATACATCTTGAGTTAGCTTGATAAGATTGCTTAACATTAAGATGTGCTATTTTAAACCATTTGATCAAATATCATAACAAAAACAAGTAGTGAGGTGAATCTTTATGATCAAGAAGTAGTTTTATCAACTGAAACATAGTGTACGTCGTAGTAGAAGAACGAATAGAAGATATTTTTATGAAAAAAAGTATTCATAAAATAAAAGAATATATAATAGAAAATCTTATAGGTGCTATATGAAGATTTACTTGAATAGACAAAGAGAATGTTGATTCCAAGATTTGCTGAATGAACACTAGATATTCGCTAAGTTTTATAACAAGTATATACTATTCAAGATGGAGCCTAAACGAAACACTATTTATATATTCAAGTCATAATAATAACAGCAGTAATATACAAATAAATCGAAGCATTAAAATACAAAGAAATACCTTGTTCTTTTAGTAGAGTAGACTTACCTATTATAGCCATTCATAGTAACAATTAACTTTTATTTTAAACCGACTTTCAATATGATAAAGATAGAAATTAATAAGAGCATTATATAAATACTATTTTATAAATGCAATAATATTTATTTTAAATATACATAGGAACTGTATATATAATAATTAACAGTAATTGAAATAACGGGAAGAAGGGCATATGCGTAAAATGAATAACATAATATATATATATATATATATATATATAACAAAACAAAACAAAACAAAACCATGAATATAAATCTACTTTTTCTCCAGAAACTCTGAAAACATTGTTTTCTGGTTGATAATCTCTTTTAGAATCTCTTCCAGACTATTTGATTGTTTTGTCTCTAGTTCTAGTATTTTTTGGTCAATATCTAACCTCTGCTGACTAACTTGTAGCAGTTTCTGTTCGGTCTCTAGTAATTTTTCCGAGATTCTGAGCTTCTTTAACCTGTAATCATCCGTATTTGATACGAGTGCATGCACTTCATTGTTATAAGATGAAGGGGAAGGAATAGTATAGGATAATGGCGATGGTTGCTCGTTTATTTGTTCTTCCTCGTTTGCTTCGTCTTCTTTTCTCTTCATACCCAGTACAGCAACTCTTAACTGTGCTTCGTGGTCAGCAGCTTCTTTTTCAAGACGTGTTTGCTTTTTACTTTTTGACTCTTCTTTTGCTTTTTTAAAACTAGTATCCTATTGTTAAACGATTAGAAAAAAGAATAGCTTTTATGTGTATACAAATACAAGTAAAAAAAAAAAGTATTTATAGGTACCGCTAACCATGATTCAAATATTGCAGCTTCTAAATCTGATTTAAAGCGACGTATACCATCTTTTGAGAATTTACTATTGTAAGAGTCAATCAAATGACGAGCCTCCTTACGACAAGTGTCAGGCATTAAGGGTGGTGTTTCAGGATTTACCGTGTTTACAATATCAGCAATTTTTTCCCAGATAATGGATCCATTCTTTGCACTGAATGGACGAAGTTTGATGTGTTGCTTCATTAAACATATTCTACGATCTTCTGTCCAGTCTCCTCGTCTCTTTTTGTTATTCTCTGAAGTCTCTTGATGTTCAATAATAGAGCTGGATTTTGAATTGACATTACGCATGGTGTCTTTCATGGGATTGTAAAATGAAAACTCGAGACCTAAGCTTTTTTTTTGCATAGCTTTGGTTTTCTTTTTTATTTATATACTTCAAACAAACAAACAAAAAAAGAAAGATATTAAGAAAGGGTATTTATTTATAAAGAATTAAAATTAAAAGAAAGAAAAAAAGAAAGAGAAGAATAGGAATAAATCCAGTACCAAATACTTGGTTTTAGTTCAACATATCCGGATAGTTATCAAAGTCCCAGTCCATATCTGTCAAATGTTAGCCATACATATATTATAAATGTAATTTCAACAAATTTAACAAGTGTATTACGACATGGTTTCACGACATGGTAAATTGTAGTACAATGACCTACTCGGTTATTCTGTCCGAAAAGTTATCTTTGGATAATGAAAAAATGTATAGAATTCATTTAAAACCTGTAATGATGTATAATAAATACATTTATATATTAGTATTAGTATGTCAGTCTCATTACATATAAGATTTAGTGAATG
>MU622252.1:148242-171280 GCA_025399235.1 Backusella circina FSU 941
CGTGTGTGTGTGTGTGTGTGTGTGTGTGTGTGTGTGTGTGTGTTTTGTTTTGTTAAAAAAAAATAAAAAATATTTGTACTTTTTTTTTTTCTTCAAAAAAAAAAGAAAAAATCAAAGAATCAAAGAATAAATAAAGTATAAAAATTACAAAAAACAGATAAAAGTAGATAAAAAGAAAAGAAAAATAATTATTATTGTGACATTATTATTAATTATAATAACAAATATTAAATGAAATTATTATAATTGTGTGTGTTAAAGTATAGGAATGAGGAGATGAATGAGTGTAGAGATATTAAAGAATTATCATTATTGGTATGAATTATTAGTAGGATATTGAATTATCGATGAGAGAGAGAGAGAGAGAAGGAGAAAATGAGAGTAATTGCGAGTGTAGTTGCGTAGCTTGCTACTTTTTATGTACTTTTTGTATGAAAATAGTAAAGAAATGATTACTTAATTGTGATTGTTTATTTATATTCAATATAAACAATTAGTGCATGTAAAAGGATACAGGCACTTGAATGTGTCTCTTCACTGTGTGTGTGTGTCGGGCATATTCTCTTTTTTTGGTTTTAACCTTTTAAAACAGCAAGAAGGTCAGGGTTTTATCGTTGTGTCCTTGTTTATTGTTGAAGTATCACTGGATCAGCTGACTTGATATTTTGTTTTTTTTGTTTTTTTTTTATCAGCTTTAAATATATTTTTCTATGATCGAATTTGATCGTTTATCACTACTTTTATTGTAAACATTGTAATCACTATTTTTTTCACTTATAAAAATTCAATTATTGTAGCACAGTTGTTGCTAGTGGTTGTAATACAAAAAATAAGTGAAAGAGAGAGAGAGAGAGAGAGAGAGAGAGAGAGAGAGGCATTTTTCTAGGCAGTCTTTTCTGTTGCCATTCTCAAAATGAAAAAAAAAAAATAACACAAAAGAAAAATGAAAAGGGGAAGAAGAAAAAGATCGACAATTAAGTTCCAAGGCAATATAAAAATAAGAATTGATAAAAAGATAGAAAAATCACAGTGGTTTCTCCACGTTTCAAAATCCTTATGTCCTTTTAAATGATGGCTTCCCCTTTTATTTTTTTCTGGGGGAGCATTTAACATATACTCGAAATGGTATCTGATTGGCCAAATTGTACCACCCCAAAAAAAAATAAAAATACTAGTTTTTCTAAAGAATCTCCCCCCTGACCCGCATAAACCATTTGGCAATTGGGGTTAAGACACTTAGAAGCTTACACAGACATATCTCTAGAGCGGGTGGTGATGGGGTCCCAATTTGTTATCTATTCGATTCATCACCCCCAAGACTAAAAACTAAGAGAGTCATTAAAGAAGTGTATTATATTTGTATTATTAATCAACCAACTGACCCCATCAAGAAATAGCGAACCTTACTATCTCTCTCTCTCTCTCTACTTGTTATTACTTTCTTTACTTGTGCTTTTGTTGTTATTTATACATATATATTTGACATGTGCACCCTGATTTTTCAGAAATGTATTTTATTGGTAGATCATAAAAGGGGTTTTCTAGAACAATAATGATTATTGAGTTTTTTCTCTCTTTTTTTCTTTCTTGTATATCAAACACGTAGCAATGCTCTGGTAAAGACAAGTATCTGTCAGCGAAAGTGGGGTAAACCCCACTTCTTGTTATAAAATATATAGCAAATTTATTTGATTGGATATAAACTTAAAGGAAAGAGGTATTGAAGGACCGTAAATATCTTATTGGCCAACTCTCTTTCAAATAAGGTTACCAACAATGATCGTAAGATTGGATAAAAATATAACTCATAAATATATCAACTAAGATAATTTTAAAAAACTAAGGGAGAACATATGTGTGTGTATAAAAAAATGACCAGATTGCTAGCCAAACGAATTGAAAATTTTTTTGGTGCTTACATTATTGCTCGAGTTTCATGTTTTAAAAATAAAGCTCAGTTTTTGAAATGAGAGGTTTCCTTTTGCATATTTTTTTTTAAATCAGTTTATGACTTTTTTTTTTGTTTTGCTCTGAAAGACAATATATACCAAGTGAATGATTTTCATAATCTCAGTTATCTATCTTGATTTCCCAAAGTATGTTATTGAAATTGGAGAGATAACAATGAAGACTTAGGTGCGGTTGTGTAATTTTGGGGTGAGGGTAGTACGGCTTTAATGCTTGACAACTGAGATGGCAATCTTCGGTTTTTGGGGTCTTGTAAAAAGGTCTTTTTGTAAATTCCGAGTCACTCCGAGCCACCGCCCCTACCAATTGTCCAAATATGGCTTACAAAGTTTGATGGGGGGTGTAACTTCAAAAAAAAGCTACATTTGAGAGATTCATTTTTATTGATTCCTTTTTTTTTCGTCTCTTTTCTTTTCATTGTATTTTTTTTTTTTTTTTTTTTAGGTAGTGATCCTTTTTCTATTTTTCTGTGTACTGTTAAAGAAAAAAAATTGTGCTAAAATATTGGATTTGTGTCTAGGTTTTTTTTAATTCATCACTAAAGTAACACATAAAGACCATGGATCAACAAGTACTACGTCCACTTTCTATTAAACAAAATGAGACCGAAGTTTCTGTTCTCGTCCCTGCTAATATCTGGGTCTCTGCTGAACAGTTGAAGGAAGAGTTTTCCATCGAAGAAGTAGCAGAAATTACCGAGATTGAATTGGCTGCTAGATTCCTTTATTTCGCTTCCACTCGTGCTGCTCAACAATCTCAATTCTTACCTGTGGCACGGACCCTTTTTGTAGATTTCCGTGCACAATATCTCAAGAACAACGATGTGCACGCTATTACCCGCACTCTCGAACCTGAATCAACAAAGGTTGTTCTCCGTGCTTACTATGCTGCTCTTGTTCTCCTCAAGGAGCAGAACATTCTCACCGCTCAAGAAGTTACCACCAAGTCTGCTTTGTTTGAAGCTGCTGCTCGCGGTGATGCCAAGTTATTTGCCATCTTTGGTGGTCAAGGTAATATCGAAGAATATTTCGATGAATTGGCAGATATTTGGGAGACCTATCAGGGTCTTGTGAAGCCTTTTGTCGAGCACATGGCTGTTGTCCTTGCCAAGTATGCTCGCAGTGCTGAAGCTAGTGTTCTTCACTCAAAGGGTTTGGATATTCTTCGCTGGCTCGACAACCCCGAATTGAGACCTGATCTTCAATACCTCGTCTCAGCTCCTGTCAGTTTCCCTTTGATCGGTCTTACTCAGATCCTTCAATACTATGTTATGCTTCGTGTCCTCGATCGTACCCCTGCAGAAGTTAGAGATTTGTTTGAAGGTACATATTAATATGATAAAAAAAAAAAACGGAATGTGATGGGGAAAAAAAACTTTTAAAAAAATGGGTTCTAAACTATGGTAACTTTATAATAGGTACTACTGGTCACAGTCAAGGTATTATCAGTTCAGTTGTTATTTCCGCTTCTTCCACAGAAGAAGAATTCATCTTCAACACCGAAAAGGCTCTTGGTTTGTTGTTCTGGATTGGTACTCGTGCTCAGCAAGAGTTCCCTCCTACAACCCTTAACCCCACCGTTTTGGAAGATTCTATCAGCAATAATGAAGGTAACCCCACTCCTATGTTGGCCGTCACTGGTTTAAGAGAGAGCCAGGTTATCAAGCACCTCGAAGAGACCAACTCTCACTTGTCCGAAGATAAGAAGATTGAGATCACTTTACACAATGGTCCTCGCTCTTTTGTCTGCACAGGTCCTCCTCAATCCTTATACGGTTTGAACCTTAGTTTACGTAAATTAAAGGCACCTACTGGTTTGGACCAGTCTCGTGTTCCTTACTCTCAGCGTAAGATTAAGTTTTCTTCTCGTTTCTTGCCTATCACTGCACCTTTCCACAGTGTTTATCTCAAGTCTGCCGTTCCTATTTTGTTGAAGGATGCCGAGAAATATAATCTTAACTTCGAGGCCAAGGATCTTAAGATGGCTGTTTACGCTACTGATGCTGGTAAGTTTTTGGGGCGTTGGGGGAGATTAGAAAAAAAAAAATGACAGAGTTTAAATTTTTGTGTGACTTGTAATTAGGTAAGGATATGCGTGAAAGTACCAACTTGACCCACGCTTTATTGTCACTTATTTGCGAGCAACATGTTCATTGGGAAAACGCTATTGCTACCGCAGACTTGACACATATTATTGATTTTGGACCTGGTGGTGCCTCCGGTATCGGTGGTTTGACTTACCGTAACAAGGAAGGTACGGGTGTCCAGATTGTCCTGGCAGGTGCTTTAGAAGGCAGCAACCGTGATCTCTCTTACAAGGCCGATTTGTTTGATTCTGATATTCGTGCTGTCACTTATTCTCAAAACTGGTCAAAGGTATTCCAGCCTAAGCTTATTAAGACAACCAGGTAAGATTAAAAAATGATACACAATTAAATAGAATATAATACTGATCTTATTATTACAATTACAGTAATGGCCGTGTTCATGTTGATACCAAGATGTCTCGCTTATTGGGTAAGCCTCCATTGATGGTTGCTGGTATGACACCCTCTACTGTCAGTGAGCAGTTTGTCTCTGCTGTTATGAACGCTGGTTACCATATCGAACTTTCCGGTGGTGGACATTTCAGTGACGAAGTACTTCGTGATAAGGTTGATAAGATCATGAACTTGACTCGTCCCGGTGAAGGTATCACCCTTAATATTATTTTCTTGAATGTTCGTCAATGGGGCTTCCAATACCCTCTTATTCAAGTCATGCGCAAGGAAGGTTTGCCCATGGAGGGTCTCTGTATTGCTGCTGGTGTTCCCAGTCTTGAATTAGCCAACGAAATCATCGCTAATCTCCAAGCTGCTGGTCTTCGTCATGTTGCTTTCAAGCCTGGAAGTGTTGATACCATTCGACAAGTTGTTGCTATTGCCGCCGCTAACCCTACTATGCCCATCATTATGCAATGGACCGGTGGTCGCGCTGGTGGTCACCACAGTTTCGAAGATGCTCACCAACCTATTCTTGAAACCTATGCTGCTATCCGTCGCCAGTCTAATATTGTTCTTGTAGCTGGTTCCGGTTTTGGTGGCGCTGATGATACCCTTCCTTACATCACTGGTGATTGGTCTCTCAAGTTTGACTATCCTCCTATGCCTTTTGATGGTATCTTGTTTGGTTCCCGTATGATGGTTGCTAAGGAAGGTATGGCCTCTCCTGCTGCCAAGCAAGCCATGGTTGATGCCCCTGGTGTCACTGATGGTGAGTGGGAAAAGACTTATAAGGGACCTGCTGGTGGTATTATTACTGTTCTTTCTGAATTGGGTGAACCTATCCACAAGGTTGCCACTCGTGGTGTTCGCTTATGGAAGGAGTTGGATGAAAGCATTTTCAGCTTACCTAAGGAAAAGCGTCTTCCTGCTCTTATGGCCAAGAAGGATTACATTATCAAGCGTTTGAATGCCGATTTCCAAAAGGTCTGGTTCGGTCAGAAGAAGGATGGTGAGGCTGTTGATCTTCAAGATATGACTTATTTTGAAGTTATCTATCGTATGATCACCTTGCTTTATGTTAAACACGAATGTCGCTGGATCGATGTAACTCTCCGCGATTTGGTTGGTGACTTTATGCGTCGTGTTGAAGAGCGTTTCTCTACTACTGAGAGCCCCTCTTTGCTCCAAAACTATAGTCAGCTTGATGAACCTTATGCTTTTACTGAGGAATTCTTGGCTCAATTCCCTGCTGCTGAGACTCAGCTTTTGACCTCTGAAGATGTTCTTCATTTCATTGCTCTTTGCAAGCGTCCTTGGCAAAAGCCTGTTCCTTTCATCCCTGTTATGGATAAGGAATTTGATATTTGGTTCAAGAAGGATTCCTTGTGGCAATCCGAGGATTTGGGTGCTGTCGTTGATCAGGATGTTCAGCGTACCTGTATTCTTCACGGTCCTGTTGCTGCCAAATATGCCGTTCGCGCTGATCAGCCTGTTGGTGAAATCCTTGGTGATATTTATGAAAGCCATATTGCTAGCTTGAAGGAACGCTACTACAGTAATGATGAAGCTTCCATTCCCAAGACTGAATACCTTGGTGGTGAAACTATTATCAAGAGCACTATTGAAGCCAAGCCTTCTTCTGAAGAACTTGTTTACGAAATTGGTAATAGCTCTTCTTCAGTTCCCACAGAATCTGAGTGGTTACAGGCTATCTCTGGTCCCGAATATAACTGGCTCCGTGCTCTCTTGACTTCTCCTTTCATTGTTCAAGGTAAACGCTTCGTTGATAACCCTGCTAAGCGTATCTTCCGCCCTCGTGCTGGCCAAAAGGTTGTTGCTACTACCACAGATGGTAAAATTACAGCCATTAAGGTCCAAGACAAGCGTCCCTGGAGTGCCACTGATAAGACCGATGATTACATCACCTCTGTTGAAGCTGCCATCTCTTCCAACAACTTGATTGATGTTCGTCTCTTTGAAAAGCGTGAGAAGGATTTGATCCCCTTGTGTCTCCAATTCCAATACACTCCTGAATTGGGTTATGCTCCTATTCACGAAGTTATGGAAGGTCGCAATGATCGCATTAAGGACTTCTACTATAAGTTGTGGTTCGGCATTGATAACAAGGATGATTTCCTTAGCATTCCTGTTCACGAAAAGCTCATTGGTAAGGGTGAAACCGTCAAATCTGAAGAGATTAAAGAATTCTGTCAAGCTGTTGGTAACCAAGCTGAAGTCTTTGTTGATCGTGGCCAGAAGGTTGTGTTTGCCCCTATGGATTTCGCCATTGTTGTTGGTTGGAAGGCTATCATGAAGGCCATTTTCCCCAAGGTTATTGATGGTGATCTTTTGCGTTTGGTCCATTTGGGTAACGGTTTCCGTTTGTTGGAAGGATCCGATTTGCTTCAAGTTGGTGACATTGTTGATACCTATGCTAACATCAATGCTATTGTTAATACCGACTCTGGTAAGATGATCGAAGTCAAGGGTGTCATTGTTCGTGAAGACAAGCCTGTTCTTGAAGTTACCAGTCAGTTCTTGTACCGTGGTGCTTTTGATGATTTCGAACATACCTTTGAGCGTAAGGTTGAGACACCTATGGAAATGAAGATCAATGGTGTTAAGGATATTGCTGTTCTCAAGTCTAAGGAATGGATGCATTGGACTGATGCTATGGAATCTCATCAAATTACTCCTGGCTGTTCCTTGATCTTCCGTTTGACTACTGATCTTAAGTACAAGAACAAGAAGGTCTACTCTAATGTTAAGACTACTGGTGTTGTTACCATGCAAGTCTCTACCAAGGAGTTTGTTGAAATTGCTAAGGTTGAATATGAATCTGGCGCCAGTCATGGTAACCCTGTCATTGAGTACTTGAAGCGTAACTCTCAGGAAATTGAGCAAGCTCACTTCTTCGAGAATGGTGGTTATTCTGTTATGCCTAGCCAGTCTACTTACTCTTCTGTAGTACATGCTCCTGCTTCTAACGAGCCTTATGCTACTGTCTCTGGTGATTTCAACCCCATCCACGTCAACCCTTACTTTGCTGATCTTGCACTTTTGCCTGGTACTATTACTCATGGTATGTGGACTAGTGCTTCAACCCGTAAGTTCGTTGAAATCTTTGCTGCTGACAATGTACCTCGTCGTGTTGTTGCCTATGATGTCAAGTTCGTTGGTATGGTTCTTCCTTCTGATAGACTTGAAACCAAGCTTTCTCATACTGGTATGAAGAATGGTCGTAAAATCATTAAGGTTGAGACTGTCAATCAGAACAACGAAAAGGTTGTCGAAGGTACTGCCGAGGTTGAACAGCCTGTTACTGCCTATGTTTTTACTGGTCAAGGTTCTCAGGAACCTGGTATGGGTATGGCCCTCTATGATAGCTCTCCTGTTGCTAAGGGTATTTGGGATCAAGCTGACAAGCACTTTATGGAGAACTATGGTTTCTCTATTTTAGAGATTGTTCGTAGTAATCCCAAGGAGAAGGTCGTTCACTTTGGTGGCCCACGTGGTAACAAGATCCGTCAGAACTATATGAGCATGACTTATGATGTTGTCGATGCTGATGGTTCTACTAGCACCTTACCTCTTTTCCCTACTATCAATGAGCGTACTCCTTTCTATACTTTCCGCTCTCCTACTGGTCTTTTGTATGCTACCCAATTCACTCAACCTGCTTTAACTTTGATGGAGAAGGCTGCCTTTGAAGACATGCGCTCTAAGGAGTTGATTCAAGGTAACTGTGCCTTTGCTGGTCACTCTCTTGGTGAATACGCTGCTTTGGCCTCCGTTGGTGATGTCTTGCCATTGACTTCTCTTGTTGATGTTGTGTTCTATCGTGGTATGACTATGCAGTCTGCTGTCAAGCGTGACGAACTTGGTCGTTCCAACTATGGTATGGTTGCTGTTAACCCTGCTCGTGTCTCCAAAACCTTCAACGATACCGCTCTTCGTTATGTTGTTGACTCTATTGCCCGTCGTGGTGGTGATGTCTTAGAAATTGTTAACTTCAACGTTGAAAACTGGCAGTATGTTGCCGCTGGTGCTCTCCAGAATTTGGATGCTCTTGCTAATGTCCTCAATTACATCAAGACTGCAAACATTGATCTTCAAAAGTTAATGGAGACAATGTCTCTCGATGATGTCAAGGAACAATTGAACATCATTATTGATGGTGCCTTCGAGAAGACTAAGGTTAAGCAAGCCAAGGGTCATGTTGTACTTGATCGTGGACATGCTACTGTTCCTTTACCTGGTATTGATGTACCTTTCCACTCCTCTTTCTTGTTGAGCGGTGTTACACCTTTCCGTACTTTCCTTGCTAAGAAGTTCAACCCCTCTGATATTGATGTTGCCCAGTTGTCCAGCAAGTATATTCCTAACTTGACTGCTCAACCTTTCAGCACTGAAAAGTCTTATCTTGAAGATGTTTACCGTTTAACTTCTAGTCCTCGTCTTGCCAAGGTTCTCAAGAACTGGTCTGATGAAAAGTATGTTACTCCTGCTCAGCAGCAACGTCTTGGTTACATTATTTTGATTGAATTGTTGGCTTATCAGTTTGCTTCTCCTGTCCGTTGGATCGAGACTCAAGATCAACTCTTCAAGAACTACAAGATCGAGCGTTTGATCGAAGTTGGTCCTTCTCCTACTTTGAGCGGTATGGCTGTTCGTACTTTGAACCTCAAGTACCAAGCATACGATAATGCTTTGAGCAATCGTCGTCAGAACTTGAGTATCTCTAAGGATGCTAAGGAAATTTACTATGAGTTTGAGAATGCTGTTGAAGAAGAATCTGCTGCTGAGGCTCCTGCTGCCAGTAGTGCACCTGCTGCTGCCGCTGCCCCTGTAGCTGCTGCCCCTGTAGCTGCTGCTCCTGTCGCTACCGCTGGCCCTGCTGCTGCTGTCAGTGATGTTCCCGTCACTGCCACTGAGATTCTTCACGCTGTTATTGCCCAGAAACTCAAGAAGTCTGTTGATGAAGTCCCTATGGGTAAGGCAATCAAGGACTTGGTTGGTGGTAAGTCCACTCTCCAAAATGAAATCCTTGGTGATCTTCAAAAGGAATTCAACAATGCTGTTCCTGAGAAGTCTGAAGAAACTCCTTTGGATGAACTCGGTGCTGCTTTGAATGGTAGCTTCCCTGGTACCCTCGGTAAGCACTCTAGCACTCTTATTGCTAAGATGATTGGTGCTAAGATGCCTGGTGGTTTCACTTTAAGCAGTGCTAAGACTTACCTTACCAATACTTATGGTTTGGGATCTGGTCGCATTGAAGGTGCTCTTTTGATTGCTATTACTATGGAACCTGCTTCTCGTTTGGGAGCTGAGCCTGAGGCTAAGGCTTGGTTGGACTCTGTTGCTCAAGCATATGCTAAGAAGGCTGGTATTACCTTGACTGCTGGTGGTGCTGGTGGTGCTGCCGGTGGTGCTGGTGCTGGTGGTGCCGGTGTTGCTGTTATCAATAGCGAAGAATTTGATGCTATGAAGGCTAAGCAGGATGCTTTAATTTACCAACAGCTCAACTTGTATGCTAAGTATCTTTCCAAAGACTTACGTGAAGGTGCCAAGAAGTACGAAGAGGAGAAGACTACTACCTTGAAGCTCCAATCTGAACTTGACTTGTGGCTTGCTGAGCATGGTGATATTTATGCTGATGGTATTAAGCCTACTTTCAGTACACTTAAGGCTCGCCGTTATGATTCTTACTGGAATTGGTCTCGTCAAGATGCTCTTGAAATGTGGTATGATATTATCTTTGGTAAGCTCGCCATTGTTGATCGTGAAGTCACTGCTAAATGTTTACGTATCATGAATCGTGCTTATCCTCAATTGATCGATTACATGCGCTACAATGTTGAAAACTGCAATGGTGACAAGGGTGAAACTTATCGTCTCGCTAAGGAGTTTGGTCAAGCTTTGATTGAGAACTGTGCTGAGGTTCTTGCTATTGATCCTGTTTACAAGGATGTTGGTTTCCCTACTGGTCCTAAGACTAGTGTTACCGAAAAGGGTGATATTGGTTATGATGAGGTTCCTCGTCCTGGCTGTCGTAAGTTGGCTGATTATGTTAATGATATGACTGCTGGTTCCAAGGTTTCTGAGTACTCCAACCGCCTCAAGGTTCAACAAGACTTGGGCCGTATTTACAAGATGATCCGTAGCCAGAATAAGATGAAGAAGAGTACCAAGATCGCTATTAAGGAGTTATATAGCGATGTGTTGCGTGCTATGTCTATGTCCAACTCAATTGTTCGTGAGGAGAGACCTCGTCAACGTCGTGCTTCTACTATCATGGGCCGCATTCCTGATCATAAGCGTGCTTCTGCTAAGGTTGCTAAGACCGAGACTATTCCTTTCCTTCATCTTAAGAGAAAGAATGTCAATGATCCTAATGGTTGGGAGTTCAACAACAAGTTGACTAGCACTTACTTGAATGTTTTGACTGAAATCGCTGATCAAGGTATTACCTTTGCTAACAAGTGTGTTCTCTTGACTGGTGCTGGTAGAGACTCCATTGGTTCTGAAGTCTTGAAGGGTCTTATTTCTGGTGGCGCTAAGGTTGTTGTCACTACTTCCCGTTTCAGTCGCCAAGTTACTGAGTATTTCCAATCCATTTATGAGACCTATGGTTCTAAGGGTTCTGAGCTTGTTGTCGTTCCCTTCAATCAAGGTGCTAAGCAAGATGTTGATGCCTTGGTTGACTACATCTATGATGTTAAGGGCTTAAACTGGGATCTTGACTTTGTCATTCCCTTCGCTGCTATTCCTGAAAATGGTCGTGAAATTGATGCCATTGATTCCAAGTCTGAATTGGCTCATCGTATTATGTTGACTAACTTGCTCCGTATGTTGGGTAACGTCAAGACTCATAAACAGAAGATAGGATCCGATACTCGTCCTGCCCAGGTAATTCTTCCTTTGTCTCCTAACCATGGTACCTTCGGTGCCGATGGTCTCTATGGTGAATCTAAGATTTCTCTTGAAACTCTTTTCAACCGTTGGTACTCTGAGAGCTGGTCTAGCTACCTCTTGATTGCTGGTGCTGTTATTGGTTGGACTCGTGGTACTGGTTTGATGAGTGCTAACAATATGGTTGCCGAAGGTATTGAGCAATTGGGTGTCCGTACTTTCTCTACTGTTGAGATGTCCTTCAATATCTTGGGTTTGATGCATCCCAGCATTGTCGAACTCTGTCAAAACGAACCTGTCTGGGCTGATTTGAACGGTGGTCTCCAATTCATTACCAACCTTAATGAAGTTAGTGCTAACTTGCGTAAGGAAATTCGTGAAACTGCTGAAATCCGCAAGGCTATTGATGCTGAGAATGCCCTTGATTACAAGATCGTCTTTGGAGAAGAAGCTGAACGTAAGCAGAAGCCTCACAAGATTACTCCTCGTGCCAACATGAAGTTCGACTTCCCTACCTTGAAGCCTCATGATGCTCTTAAACACTTGGGCTATCTTAAGGGTATGCTTGATTTGGATAAGGTCATTGTTGTTGCCGGTTTTGGTGAAGTCTCTCCTTGGGGTAATGCTAGAACTCGTTGGGAAATGGAAGCCTTCGGTGAATTTTCTTTGGAAGGTTGTATTGAAATGGCTTGGATCATGGGTTATATTAAACACCATGATGGTATGTTGAAGACTGGTAACCACTACTCTGGTTGGGTTGATGCTAAATCTGGTGAGCCTGTTGAGGATAAGGATATCAAGTCTAAGTATGAGAAGCAGATTACTGAACACTCTGGTATTCGTTTCATTGGTAAGTTTTATAAGTTAATATTGGTTTACGATTATACAATTAATTATTTTTCGTAGATCCTACTGTTATGGATGGTTACAATCCTGAGAAGAAGATGCTCATGCAGGAAATTGTTGTTGATCATGATCTTGAACCTTTCGCTTGCTCTCAAGAAGAAGCTCAACACTTCAAGCTCCAACAAGGTGATAAGGCTGACATCTATGAAAACGCTAGTGGTGAATGGTCTGTTGTCTTGCACAAGGGTGCCACTTTATATGTTCCTAAGGCTCTTCGCTTCGACCGCCTTGTTGCTGGTCAGCTTCCTACTGGCTGGGATGCTGCTCGTTATGGTGTTCCTAAGGATATTGTCGATCAAGTTGATCCCGTTACTTTGTTCAACATTGTTTCTACCGTTGAAGCCTTTGTCTCTGCTGGTATCACTGATCCTTATGAGTTCTTCAAGTATGTCCACGTTTCTGAAATTGGTAACTCTACAGGTTCTGGTGTTGGTGGTCAATTATCTCAGAGAGGTCTCTTCCGTGATCGTCTCCTCGACAAACCTGTTCAAAAGGATATCTTACAAGAGTCCTTCATTAACACTATGCCCGCTTGGATTAACATGTTGCTCCTTTCGTCATCTGGTCCTATTAAGACACCTGTCAATGCTTGTGCCACTTCTGCTGTCTCTGTTGAATTGGCTTGTGAATCTTTGTTGACTGGTAAGGCCAAGATTATGATCGCTGGTGCCACTGAAGATATTACTGAAGAGTCCAGTTATGAATTCGCAAACATGAAGGCCACATCCAATGCTGTTGATGAATTAGCTCATGGTCGCACTCCCGCTGAGATGTCTCGTCCTGCTACTTCCACCAGAAATGGTTTCATGGAAGCTCATGGTGCTGCTAACCATATCTTGATGACCGCTTCTACTGCTATTGAAATTGGTTCACCTATCTATGGTATTATTGCTCTCAGCAACACTGCTACTGATAAGGAAGGTCGCTCTGTTCCCGCTCCTGGCGCTGGTATTTTGACCACTGCTCGTGAAAACCCTGGCAAGAGAGCCAATCCTTTGTTGAACTTCAACTACCGTGTCAGACAAGTCAAATCTCGCCGTGCTCAGATCAAGGCCTGGGTTGAAGCCGAATATGATGCTTTGCGCGAAGAATTGGATGAGCTTAAGGCTTCTGGTGAACTTCAGGGATCTGATGAAGAATCATGGCTCGAAGAACGCACCACTTTTATCCACAGTGAAGCTAAGCGTCAAGAAAAGGAATCTTTGTCTACTTGGAGTCATAACTTCTACCAACAAGATCAAACTATTGCTCCTATTCGTGGTGCTCTCGCTGTTTATGGTTTGACTGTTGATGATATTGGTGTTGCATCTTTCCACGGTACTTCTACTAAGGCCAATGATAAGAATGAATCCCGTGTCCTCAACACTCAGTTGAAGCATCTTGGTCGCTCTAAGGGTAATGCCCTTTTGGCTATTACACAGAAATACTTGACTGGTCACCCTAAGGGTCCTGCTGCTTCTTGGATGGCTAATGGTATGATGCAAGCTCTCTTAAGTGGTACTGTCCCTGGTAATCGTAATGCCGATAACATTGATGTTGTCATGAAAGACTTTGAACACATTGTTTATCCTTCTCGCACCATCCAAACTGATGGTCTTAAGGCTGGTCTTCTCAAGTCCTTCGGTTTCGGCCAAGCTGGTGGTGAAATCTTAATTATCCATCCTGATTATGTCCTTGCTTCTTTGGAAGAGTCTCAATACAAGGCTTACCAAGCTAAGAACGCTCAGCGCTACGCTAAGGCTTACCGCTATCTCCATGATTCTATCACTGGTGTTGCAGACTTTGTCCAGGTCAAGAATGAAGCACCTTACTCTGATGATTTGGAATATACTGTCTACTTGAACCCCAGTGCCCGTACTGAATATTCCAAGGAAAAGAAGACTTGGGTCTTTAGCCAAAAATCTGCTTCTCAAGCTGCTCCAACCGCTGGTGACGCTGTCGCTACCAAGAATGTCTTAGCCTCTCTTGCTGAACAGCAAGCTGGTAAGAAGGGTGTCGGTGTGGATGTTGAATTGACCAATGCTGTCAACATTGATAGCACCACTTTCATTGAACGCAATTTTACTGCTGCCGAAATCGAATATTGTCAATCTCGCCCAGATCCCCAAGCAAGCTTCACTGGACGCTGGTCTGCAAAGGAAGCTGTCTTTAAAGCCATCTCCTCATATGGAAAAATTCCCTCTGACGGAGCTGCCGCTCCTTTGAACGAGATTGAAATCAAGGCCAACGAAGTTGGTGCTCCTGAAGTCGTCTTGACTGGAAAAGCAAAGAGTGCTGCCTCTGCTTCTGGTATTAAGAACATTAATGTATCCATCAGTCATAGTGGTGCCTATAGTGTTGCTGTCGCTTTAGCTCAGTAAAAAATATAAAATATAAATATTCGTTAGATATAGATTTAATTTTTTTTTAATAAATAAAAAAGAAATTGTTTAAAGTAATTTTTGTGTTCGTACCCTTTTTTTTGTATTTAAATGATAAGCCCATTTGTTTAACTTAGATATCACTGATTCTTTTTCAAATTAATCTTTAAGGTAATTTTTACACATAAAATAATTTTGTTATTTCACTTTTTCAAGAAGAGACTGGAAATGATAGTAGTCAATTAATTAAAAAAAAAGTTTATTTTAAACGTTTATTTATATTAGAAAAAAAAAATAATGTGTTAAGAGAAATGCGGAAAAATAAGAAATTGTAATATCATAGAATAGTCATCCCTTCCAGAAGAAATTAACCAAAATGTAGCAAAACCGAATTGTTTAGACCATGTCTGAAATATCCAAAGGCTCCCAACCATCACTACCAAAGTTAAGAATAAGACGGTCGTCCTTAATAGTAACAAGGCCTTTAGCTTCATAGTTAGTAGGTCCTCTAATATCATTCTCAGCACGGATACGAGCATGGCGGAATTTCTTAGCAAGCTCACGGCGGTCAGCAGTTTCATTCTCTCCAGTTGTCTTAGTTCTGGACCACTCAGTTGTCTGGTATGTATAATCCTTGATATTGTCCACATAATCTTGATAAGCAACAGAATCAGGTGTCTTTAAGCTACCTGGGGCGACAGGCTCGATCTTAACAGCTTGATCGATAGTCAATTTGCCATCTTCACCAGTCAAATTACCTGGTAAAACATTAAGGTCTACAAAGTGAGTCAATTCATCAAGGTTCTTTGTGAAATGGATCTTGCTAGCAACAACAGGATCCAATAGAGGGGTAATCAAATTCCAAACTGTGGAGAATACCCAAGGAGCTCTATGAATTAAACAGGAACCAAGAGTTTCAGGATAGTATGCTTCGAAACAAGTTACCAAAAATTTCACAAAATCGAAATCCTAAATTAGTGAATCAGATAATATTGGTTACACAATGTACTCTGAGTATTGTTTACTTCATTATATTACACCGCCCTTTTTTAATATTAAACTATATTTACATACCATGTTCTTAAGAGTAAAGTTATCCATGTTAAACACAATGCAACTACCTTCAACTGGTTGGTGAACAATACCACGAGAAGTTTCCATAATATACATTGTCAAAAGTTTGATTGTCTCTGGAGGTTGATTTTCTTTATAGTGAAGACTGACGTTGATGTAGCTGAAGTAATAGAAAATTAGTATTGTAACAATAGTCATACGAATAATAAACTAACCAGATACCACGACCTTCTTTATCAGGACCACCAAGGAATGTCTTCCCAGAGTTAAGCTGCTTAATGAACTCGGTACCAAGATCAGGTTTAAGTTTATTAAGTTCATCACGAAGACCATTTTCTCCCAAAGCGATAATGTCATCAAGACGGTAACAGAGGCGCCAGCGGAGGCAGTTTGTCAACATATTATATGCAGCATCCAGGTCCCACTTACGGGCACGCAAGAAACGGAGAACAACAGCATCAGGGTTATCATTGCCAACCATACCCCAGAAAGTTCTCTTAAGTTCAGAACCTGGAATCAATGGTAAAGCTTTTTCAAGAGGAAGTGATAACCAAGCAGAATCAGTTGTAGCACCAATGAATACTTCAGCATTCTTATCATCCTTTGCTTCTTTCTTTCCAAACCATCCAGATTTCTTGGGGGCTTCTTCTTCTTTCTTTTCAGACTTGGAGTCGGAACCCTTTTGTTGGAAAACTTTGAAAAGACGTAACCACATCTTTTTCAACATATCTGTTTCTTTCTCAGTTAAATAACCGACATGTCCAGCAGTGAGTAATTTGGGGTCAATTGTAACAGGAGCCATTTTGTTGTTAAACGATGAAAACGAGCGTAAAAAATATGTTTTGCGAACAATAAAGCAGTTTATAAACAAAAAAGAAGTAGTCCTATACATATGTGGTACAATGTTATTGCTAAATTGGGGGGTTTCAAGATGAGTGGTAGAATTTGTCTCCAAATCTGGCTCAATTTTTTGAAGTATTTATTTAAACAAAAAGATACATTTTGTACTTCACTTTCTCATATATACACTGATTGTATTCAAAACGGGAACACATAATAAAGACTAAACTTAGCAAATTTCGCATTAATCCTATTCACTTCAATAACACTGTCAAAAACAAGGAGAAGTAAAGATCATTAAAATAAATCGTCGATCTTTGAAATCTTTGAATATCTGTTCTTTTTAATTATAGCTTGTTTAGAAATTGCAAGAATGTGTAAGAACCCTTTATGGGAAAAGCCATTATCGACTGCACGTTATTCTTCAAAATTTTCTCACAACGAAAATCATTTGATCACAGACCACTGTGGGAATAGGTGCGTGAAAACAATGATTAAAAAGCAAAAAGAACTTTATTTTTCTTGGTTTGCACAACTTGCTCAAAACTAGGCATATGAATACATTTGACTTTAACATGTACCTTAATTTTTTTCTTCTTCTTGGTTGTTGAGATACACAAAGCATATGAAACTAATTACTTAATTTTTTAACTTTTTTTCCCTGTTCATCTTTTTTTTTTTTTTTGGAAAAAAAACGTATATATTATTGTAAAACTAAATAAGTTAAATTATTATCTAAAACTAATGAACGTTATTTTCATTCCCCTCTTGACCAGCATTGTCTGTGCGTGTAGGAAGGAAATGAATGAAGATTGTTTTGTACAACCACTACATTATGAGGATCAACAAATATTTGATTTTAACAAACAAAAAAGCATATGTGATATATGATTACAGTTGGATATTAATATATTAATTACTCAAAACTAGTAAGATCAGTAGGCTAAGATGCTAATAGATTTTCGATATAGAGTTTTTAT
Organism: Backusella circina FSU 941; assembly: GCA_025399235.1. NCBI lineage: Eukaryota > Fungi > Mucoromycota > Mucoromycetes > Mucorales > Backusellaceae > Backusella > Backusella circina. The sequence continues at coordinate 165,765 of MU622252.1, forward strand.
AATAGTCTCAATCAATGTATTCAAAAGCTATCTCGAAAAAAAAGACAGTGATGGTTACAACTAAATAAAAGGGTTTACTCCAAAATAGCTATAATAATGACATTGTTTCCTAAAAAGAAGTAAAATCGTACTACGATATTAGATCATTTGGTAGATGATTCCTCTATATTTTTTTTTTATTCTTAAAGATTGCTTTGATACACAAAACGATGCAAATACCAAAAAAAAGAAGGCACAAACACGTGAACTAACTAACTGGGGTTCAATCTGGGGTAAAACCACAAGGAAAATTTCATGCAACACCCTGTTGGCCTCTCATACTTTTCTCTACTTCTGTTAAAAAAAAAAAAAAAAAAAAAAAAAAAAAAAAACCTAAATCCTAAATCCTAAATCCTAAACGATTGGCCGTATAATAATGAAGAAACCATGTTTCAAAATTGCGGATCTTAAACCATATCAAAGATACTTTTAAAGGTTTTATGACACTAACGAATAAAACCAGCAGAATATATTTTGTAGTTTCATTATTATCTTTCTTTACGATATAATTTATAAAATGTCATTTAGACGCATATCAGAAAGCCTAGATCCTACTGCTTCTCCACAAATTTACTATACTACAGGAAGAAATGCTAATGGTGACAGGAAAAAAATAAGCACTGTAAGTAGGGTGTCACAATGTTCATTTTTTATAGAAAAATAGTAAGTGATTGTGTTTTTAGAGGAGTGGTGCATCAAGCTTTAGTCTTGGGGATTTACGAAATATTCCTCAAAACATTTACCGTCGTGGCTCATATGGTGAGATCTTCATGTACAATATTATAATTAAAAGTACTCATACTTCATTCATTTTAGAGGAAAGAGGGAAAGAGCAGAGGTTCGTTATTGACGTTGATAAGACATTTAATCAAATACTAGAGCAAGAAGACACAGATGGTGATGGTCAAATAACCATTAATGATTTAGGTCCCAAAGTACTATCTCTCGGAACAGCTGATTCTGGTGGTTATAGGAAATTTATAATTAAGGGCAATTATATGCTTTCCAACCTTCTTCAAGAGTTAGCTCTTGCGAAAGATTACGGACGAAAATATGTCATCTTAGATGAAGCACGCCTTAATGAAAACCCTGTCTCAAGGCTCTCCAGAATGATCAAAGATATATTCTGGGATGGATTAACTCGTTGTATTGATGCTGAAGGTTTAGAACATATCTGTGCTGATCCTAAAAACCGTTCGGATAACATTTCTCCCCGTATTTATATTCCTTACGACGAAGCTGATGTCTATAAATATTATAAAGAAATATCGGAACAGAGGCCCCATCTTAATTTGGATGTACAATATCTACCTAAAGATATTACAGCAAACTATGTGAAAAGTATTAACGATAAACCAGGTATTCTTACTCTAAAAATGAGAAAATGCGAAGGAACAAGTGGACCGACATTACAAGGTGTCCCATTTGTGGTACCTGGAGGTCGATTTAATGAAATGTATGGGTGGGATTCGTATTTCGAAGCCTTGGGACTATTATCTGATGGTAGAATAGACTTGGCGAAGGGAATGGTAGAAAATTTCGCCTATGAAATCAAGCATTATGGAAAAATTTTGAACGCCAATAGATCCTATTATTTGTCTCGTTCTCAGCCTCCATTTTTGACTGATATGGCTATAAAGGTCTATAACGAACTGAACCCTTTTGAATCAAAAGAAAATAAAGACTGGTTACGTGAAGTTTTCAAGTCAGCTATCAAGGAGTACCACAACGTGTGGATGGCTGAACCTAGATTAGATAGAAAAACAATGCTATCCCGCTACCGACCCGATGGACAAGGCATCCCACCTGAAACAGAAGCATCGCATTTTGATCATATAGTTTCCAAATATGCAAAGAAATACAATATCTCCATTTCCGAATTTAATAGACTTTACAACAATAATGAGATAAAAGAACCCGAATTGGATGAGTACTTTCTGCATGATCGAGCTGTTCGTGAATCAGGCCACGATACTACTTATCGTTTCGATGGTATATGTGCCAATTTGGCTACCGTGGATCTTAATGCTCTCCTTTACAAATATGAAACAGATATAGCCGATTGTATCACAGATATTTTAGACGATGATCTTGAAGATTTTGAAGGAAATAAACAAAGTGCGGAAGAATGGATAAAGCGAGCTGAGCAACGTAGAAAGAATATTGATAAATACTTGTGGAATGCTGAAGAGAAACTATACTTTGATTATGACACTATTAAAGAGGAAATGACTACATATGAGAGTGCAACTGCCTATTGGATGATGTGGGCTGGATGTGCTTCTGAAGATCAAGCCAAAAAACTAGCAAAGAGCGTATATAAATTTGAAATGGTAGGTGGTCTTGTTTCTGGTACTGAGAAATCGAGAGGAAAAATATCGCTCGATAGACCTAATCGCCAGTGGGATTTTCCTTTTGGCTGGGCGCCTCATCAAATCATGGCTTGGGCTGGTTTCGACAGATATGGAATGTGGGACATTGCTGCAAGATTAGCATATAGGTGGCTTTACATGTAAGAGATTGTATGTGTTTAACGGTAATATATCTAACATAGTTCCTATTGTTAGTATTACAAAAAGTTTTGTTGAATTTAATGGTGTTGTTCCTGAGAAATTTGATGTAGTTGGTTTGTCTCACAAAGTCGAAGTAGAGTATGGTAATGTTGGGGTTGACTTTAAATTTGTTCCACGTGAAGGCTTTGGGTGGATGAATGCTTCGTATCAGCTCGGTCTGGAGTATATTAACAAACAAATGAAACGTGCTCTTGGAACATGTACTGATCCTGATCTGTTATTCAAAAAACAATTGGAACTAGAGAATTCGAGATTATCTGCGACTGAAAGACTCGAAATACTCACTATCCGTCGAAAATCTACTATTGCTGCACGTGAAATTACATGTAATGGAAGTGTAAGTGCTGCTGTTACAAAAATTAAGCCAGATGATATCATCAGGCAAGCCGCAATGGTACCATCCTCACCAAGAGACTCCATCGGTGATAATTTATTAGCTCCTATTGATGACTCTTATAATTTAGAGACAGTGTCCCCTGCTTCATTCAAAAGCAATGAAAGTAACTTCTTATCTCCATTAGAAAACTGAAAAGCGTGGTCTTTCTATTTCGTATCTTTGAATTTACTCACCTTACATAAAAGTCTTTTTGTTACCTTTTTTATCTGTAGTTAATTTATATCTCTATTTTTTGCTTTCGATGTTTCTGTCATGGAAATTATTTTAATATTTGAACATACTATTTTATCTGAAATAAAGTAGTCCATAATTTATGGTGAAGATGTACAGAAAAAAGAATACTCATACAATAGCATACTAGGAAAATGAGTTAGATCTGGGTAGGAGAAATCACAAGACTATAAACTACAACATGAAGTCTAATATTAAAGGACTTACATTTAATTATTTTTTTTTTCATTATGAGTTTAAAAGGCTAAACTAGTTATCTAACTTTATACAATGAAATTAAATGAAAAACACTTTTTTATTTTTGAAATATGGCAGAGCTACGCTTTCCAATATTTAATTTTTTAAAGTTTAAAATTTTCCTTTTCACCTTGGGAAAAACTAAAAAAAACCAAGGACGGTCTACACGAAACTGTGGCATTTGATCGAATGATATCCCTAGGATTATCTCTAAATTATTTAGAACTTTTTAATCTATATGGCAATCCTTGTTTTTAGTCAAGTTTATGTTCCTCTTCTTAAAATCCATAGATTAGGGCGTTCTTTCTCTTGCTTTTTAGAATAAATAGTTCATCTTTTAATTATTTGAAACAGTTATATAAGCTAGGTTTTGCTTTTCTCAAGACAAGTGATGGGCTATTTTCCTAAAAAGACCTGGAGAAGAATAAAAACGGTGTGTGGCTGAAAAGTTTGTAGAAGGCAATCACTATCATAACATAGTTTTAATTAGGCTCTTTTCGCATTTAGAGATATATATATATACAGAGCTCGCTGGTATCTTTTATGATGGATCATTTAAGAATATGTTAATTTTTCTTTTAGCATGAAGCATGTTTAAATAACTCAACTGACTTGGTTGAAGATGTCAACAATTTAAGAGCATCAGAGTTTCTATCGATGAATAGATTAGGGAGTAATGAAGAGTATCAAAAATCTAGTCAGTAGGATGTGAAGCAACCAAAGTTCACTTACTACTAATGTTATGGTGTAGAATAGTAATCAATAACAAACCATCCAGCTAATGCAAGCAGCTATCAGTTTATTGAGATCCTTAGGTTGAAGAGCTAAATCAGAATCAATTGAATGCACTTGATAAAGAAATTGCTACCCTCAAAGAGCACATAATTGTGGACCACTACCTCAAAAAAATCCAATAAAGTCAATAAAAGGACAAATAAAGCCATGAAACTAGTTAAACATGGAAACACTATATCTTGAGCTTATTAAATCATCTGTACTTAAAAAAAAAAAATTTGAATTCTACTCGTCTTTACCATCAATATTGCTCTTTATTTTTCTTAATTTTAGATTTAATAATATAAATTGAAGTTTAAAGAGGCATTATATCTGACAATCACATATGAACTACTGGATCTGTCGAACTATTCAGTGATTGATTGACATACTTTTAAAGCCGAAATATGTTTTTAAGTAAACTTTTGAAACAATAAATCACATTAGTATCTTTTTCTTTGTTAAGAAAAGTATAATAGAAATGAAAAGAAGTACCAGGTTGTAAACCTGTTATTGATTAAGATGTACTTTTTTTTATTCGAAGGCATCACTCTTAGGAAACCTTTTTTTGAATCAAGGGAAGAAGAGGATTTCCCTAGTTTTATTCTCATATTCGACAATGGTGAAATTGAATTTATTCATAAAGCTATTGAGGAATATTATGTTTTATATAAACAAGTTGGGTTTACAGAAGACTTAAAAAGACGATCAAGTGCCTATCCACCAAGAATATTAAAGTCAAAGAGCTCAAAATGAACATATAATCGATACATTAGACATATTTAAAAGATAGAGATTTTACAAAAATATAATTATCAACAAAGTAGCACAAGACCAAAAGTCATAAAGTGCAACAATATGACGAAACAATATTACCCTGATCGAGTGTTACGGTAACATCAAATTGTATAGACTAAATAATTGTTGAGCAACCCGAGCAATAGGAATAATTAGTTAAAATAAATGAATGAAAAAAAGCACTTGAAGAAACTAGAATGCTGTTTATTTTTATGAATCACTCAATTTTAATCACCATGCTGATATAATTTTATTGCAGGAAAGCTCGCATAGTACTATGTATTTAAAAACAAAGCACTTAAAGATGGTATTTATGCGTTTGGGTACTAAAATAGTTGCTGCATTGGTTGCAGTTTCAAACTCTTTGTACTCAAATTTTAAGCTTGTGTTCAATTAATTTATATCAATTGTTCTCATAAAAACTCTTTAAGTTTTAATAGTATTACAAATTTCCATTATTGACATAC
>MU622252.1:196910-224850 GCA_025399235.1 Backusella circina FSU 941
CCAGAAGGTGCACGATCCTGTTTATAAAAAATAAGGAAAAAGAAAAAAAAAAAACATATATGTATGTATGGCTTATGTATAATCAAAAACTAGCCTGATGATGTATATATTGCAATACACTTCAAATCTAGCACCGTGAAGACATTATATTCGTGTTATATGGAAAAGTGTCAAACTTGTACTACTTTTATAGTATCTCAAGGAAAATTAATTCATGGTATAATCATTATAATAATTATCTGTTTCAGGTACTGTAGTCCACTTATGTAAATGCGCTAACCTCAAAATAAAATATTCATGTACTTTCAGACTTTTGTTATATAAACATCCACTGCTAAAGTGTAAAGTTGGTAAAATATTCACTTTTTTGATTGGCCTACTCAAAAATATTCATTTTCGGTGTTTTAAAATAGTTACACCAATTTTTTTTTTAAAAAAGTATACAAAGGTTCTGTCTTTTGTTAACTTCTTTTCCCTTTTTACACATCTTTCTTTTTTTTTTTTTTTTTTATTTTCCTCCCCTTTTTTTTTGTTGTATTCATCGCTTAGAAATTATATATTACTTGAACATACTTTTAAAAAATAAACAAAAAATAATAAGAAACAACTTATTGTGAATAGAATATCTCAAAGAACCCTTTTATAAAATAATGTCCTCTACCTTTGCACATCCTAGCGTATCAAAGCATGAAGACGATATTGTGTTAGCAAACTTCTTGACAAATAAACTTATATTAGACCAGGTAATTGTTATTTATTATTTTCTCCTCTCTTTCAACCTTCTCCCCAAAATCTATTCCCCTTGGTGCCTTATCATCTTTGTGACACAACATCCCTTATTTTGGTCATGAGTTTATTTATAAGTTTTATGCACTTTTTATTATTTTTCCCTTTAATTGGTTGCACTCCCAAAAACATACACACACATACTTTATTCCTAAAAGAAAAATGTGTACTGATTTATCAAAATAGTCGCAAGAGTTCTGGCATCTACAGCAGCCCTACAACAACTATTATTATCACTCACCCCCGTTACAAAAACCACAAAGCCGACAAAGAATATCATCAAGCGAACAGCAAGTTCACAAAATAACAACCAACTCTACGCGAAGCCGAAAAACCCAAATAGCAGGACGAGCACCTATAAATAGTAACAATTGTAATAACAGTGCTACAAAAATGAAAACAACCCATATGATGCCAAATAATAAAGCAGAGTCCAAGCGTCGTAGCAAACCTGTTCTTTCTAACTCTTCATCCATTTCAGATATGGAAAATATACCCTCTCGTGGCCCTCCTTCTGTTTCTTCGGTAGCGTCATCTTCACGCGTATCCATCCAGTCGGAAATGTCTATTAATACCAAAATCTCCTTGTCAAAAAAATTATTCAAAGTATTCAGCATGGGCTCTCGATCTAGCAAAGACCTTACTCCATTTCAACATAACAATGATTCCCTGTCATCTATAGCTAGCCAGACGCCATCTCTTTCTTCAGTATCTACGGCAAGTTCAAAAAAAGACAGATCAACTTCCTTTAGACGCAGATCGCTTGCTTCGATTTCTAATTTATTTAATAAAAGCACGCCGTCCATACCCGACACTGCTCCTAAACAAACAAAATCAGAGAATGAACGACGCTACTCCTCTGGTGATCTGCGGCAGTTAGCTATTAATAAAAACAAGAAGAAGCCTGATTTACAAGTGGACACCAAAAGAAAACATGACCAAAAAAGTAAGCTTTTTTTTTTTTTAGTTTATTTGACTTTTGTACTCAAAACAATAACGAAAAAAAAAAAAAAAATAGATGGTAACTTTCGCTATTCCAACACGGGAGGTGCCCCTGATTCACCTAACTCTGTCATTTCATCACGTTCTTCAAATAACTCTCGGTTACCTCAACAACGTTTTATGCATCCTACAATTGATAGCTTACCATCACCTACACCATCTCCCTCCTCTTCATCATCTACCCGTCGCCATCGTCCTGTGTTCAATAATGAAGACGATACATCTCATTATGGATTTAGAATACATGGCTCACCTCGCTTGAGACCTGCAGCCAACTCATCAACAAGCTCACTTGTGAATGAGCCCCGAAAAGCACAATTTTGTAGTACCGTTATGGTTCACGAGACATTCTCTGCAACTGACTATGATCGTCGATGTGATCCAAACACTACTTGTCAAAAACTGACCGTTCCAATGGCCATGAAAATTAAACAGGAATTAAATGAATACAAGTTGACAGAAATGGAAGTGCATGTAGATAGTAGACAGTACACACAATTCTTTTTATAATTTTTTTTTTTAGTTTATTTTTATTAAAAAAACAAATAAATGGCAATATATAACAGCAATCAATTAATAAATAAATCATTTCTTAAAGAAGTTGTGGTACATTCATTTTCTGACGGATGTCTTCCCGTGAAATCTGATATAAACACTTTATTAATTTTTTCATTCTCAGTAAAGTCATCCTCCAATGGCCTTCAAAACAGAAAAAAATGAAACCAATAATTGAACAACGTGTCTTTGTCATCCGTTGTACACATTTTTTCTCTTTTATTTTGAGCTTATTAAAGAAGCTTCCGAAAAAAAAGCAGGAAAAAAAAAAACACAAAATGAGTAAGAGAACATTAAAAAAGGAGAATAGAGTGTTTTCATCTTCTTTCCTTCTCTTTGCTTGTTTTTTAAGGAGAGTATATATAAACCACTTTCTTTTTTTCTTTGTTTCAAATATAATCTAAATTTTTAGTGTGTAAGGTTTTCAAAAGATCAAGAGGATTTTCTCAAGCACATACACAAACAGAGAGGAGAAAAAAGGAGATAAAGGAGGGAGATGAAGAGATTATTTGGTTCCTGTTATGTATAATGTAAAATAAACTTATCAAAGACTTCAAGATATTTTTGATATCAATTTTGGCTCATCAAAAAAAAAAGAAAAAAGGAGTAAGCATGTTGACTCTTTTTTTTTTTTTTTTTTTTTAAAAAAAAAGTGTTTATTATCGTGGTATCAGAATTAGAACGTCAACATGTTAGATAAATAATGGAATAACAGATCAAATGTGTTCTGATTTATTGGTTTATTTTATACATTAATTTTTATGTCTTTAATCGACGCCCAAAACCTTCTTAAGTTTAACAACAAGACCCCATTCTTCTTTAGACAAATCATTACGGAAGGATTCCTTCAAGACATCAATAGATGCTCTTGTGACTCTAGAATAAAGTTCATCTGTATCTTCAAAGTGACGACCATATGTCTTTGGTGTTTCGTAAACGGCACACTCAATCTTGATGGCGACACCACCACCAGCACCACCCTTCTTGACCATATCTAGAGTTTTGTGGTTTTGTTCTATAGAGGTAACTTTACCCAATGTAGTGACTTCACGAACACCAGTTTCTGGATTGGTTTTGACCACACAGATAGGAGTACCCAAACGGAGAGTACCTTCCACGACATCAACACCAATAATAATAGGGTCCTTCTTCATGAAGATAGCACGAGGGACCATCTTCAACACACAAGGGAAGACAGCAGAGGGGGCTTGGTCCTTACGTTTCTGCTCGGTCATGGCAGCATGATATTCTTGGAAGCGATCAAACAAGTGATAAATAATTTCAGCTGTGAATACACGCATACCAAGTTCCTCAGCTAAATCTTCGGCATCCTTGTCGATCTTGACATCGAAACAGAGCATCACAGCATATTCACGTGCCTTGTCCAACATCACACTAGCCTTTACAACATCCTTTCTATGAACGGGACCAATGTTGATACCAGAGACAGGAATCTTGGATGTTCTCAAGAATTCCAAAAGAGCTTCCAATGCACCCAAAGTGGAGGCCTGGACCCAAACACCATGACCGGTACGATCGATAGAAGACATCAAGTTTGTCAAATCGGACATGACTTCCTCCTTCAAATCTTCTTCATCATCATCAGGTCCAACAACCAAGAGACGAGAACCGGCAATAGCCTTTTCAAGATCAGGGGCAGAAATCTTGATACCAAGAGCGGCCTTGACAGACTTGTGGTGAACATATTGAGATTTGATACGCAATTCACGCATGGGTTGAGGTGTCAACAGTGCTCTCACTTGTGTGACAATCGGCCCGTTCAGACCACATACAACAATACGGTCACCTTCATGTAGCCAGCCATTGACAAGAACAACATCAATAGTAGTACCCAAACCTTCAATGACCTTGACTTCAAGGACAGTACATTCAAGTTCAGTAATGTACATGAGCTTATCACTCATACGGGACTGGGTCAAGTTGACCAACAAGTTGAGCATATCAGGAATACCTTCACCAGTATGAGCTGAGGTAGGGACCAAAGAGACATATTTAGCAAAGTTCTTGTTCTTGTAGTAGAGTTGGGCGTTAAGACCTTGTTCAGCAAAAGCCAAGAGGGTATCATCAACACGCTTTTGGAATTCAGCTTTGACAGAGTCTTCCTGTTTCTCAAGAGAGTCCAAGAAAGAGTTATCAGGGATAGCCTTCCATTGGAAAAGACGATCGATCTTATTGAGGGCGACAATAAAAGGTGTCTTGCGATCACGAAGCAAACGAATGGATTCTAAAGTCTGAGGTTCAAGACCGTGCATGATATCCACAACCAAAATGGCAATGTTACAGAGGGAACTACCTCTGGTTCTCAAGTTAGTGAAAGATTCGTGACCAGGTGTATCAATGACCAATAAACCAGGCACCTTCAATTCTTCAACACGGCTAGCTCCAAGAACAGCGGTCTTCTTTTCAATGGCATCAGCAGGGAAATAAGTGGCACCAATCTGCTGGGTAATACCACCAGCTTCACCTTCTTGCACATTGGTTTGACGAATTTTATCCAACAACTTGGTTTTACCTATAGAATACGAATAAATAAATATAAAAAAAGAGTCTTTGCATGTCTATATAAATATAGACATGTACTTTGACTTACCAGTATCTACGTGGCCAAGAATACAACAAATGGGAGAACGTAAATCGTCCTTGGAACGATTGGCCAAAGCCTCCTTTTGGCGTTGAAGACGGCGAGCAGCAGCTTCCTCCTTCTTCTGAAGGGCAAGGCGCTGAGCAGGAGAGAGTTCTTCCTCAGAGTCATCACTATCAGAATAATCAGAATCGTCAGAATCATCAGAGTCGTCGTCAGAGTCCTCATCAGACTCATCTTCGGATTCGCTCTCAGCCTTCTTGGCAGGGGCTTTAGCGGGAGCTTTAGCAGGTGTCTTGGCAGGAGTAGCAGCCTTAGCAGGAGCAGCAGGTTTAGCAGGCTTCTTCTCCTCCTCTTCTTCCTCACTAGAAGCATCCCAATCACTCTTAACATCCTCCTCTTCCTTATCTTCAGACTTCTTCTCGTCATCACTGCTATCGAGAGCATTTTCCCAATCGTCACCTTCTTCTTCCGCTTTTAATAAAAAGCAAGGTTATTGAGAGGTATTTTTTTTTTTTTTTTACTATATAAAATAAAAAAAACTTACATTCAGCCTCTGCGGCCTTCTTGGCTGCTTCCTCTTCTTCCTTGCGTTTCTTTTCCTCTTCTTCCTTACGCTTCTTTTCCTCAGCTTCACGCTTCTTCTTTTCTTGCTCTTCTTTACTAGGTTGCTTCTTCTTTTTATTACCGTAAACAACCTTCTTGGGCTTTTCATTGGATTCTTCAAGAGCTTGTACTCGAATATGACCTGCAGCAATCATTTGCTCATGACGAAGTTGAGCTTGGCGTTGAGCTTCCTTCTGAGCCTTGGTAAGGAATTTACCTTCCTTCTTTAATTGCTCTTTCTTGGCCTGTGATCGTTTTAATTAGTATTTATTGATCAAAAGCACCGACTTTATTTTTTTACCCTCTCTTTTTCCTTCTTAATACGACGAGCTTCTTCGCGTTGAGCTTCTTCCTCAGCAGCCTTACGTTCTTCTTCTTCAATGCGTTTACGTTCCTCCTCTGCCTTTCTAAGAGCTTCTTCTTCAGCAGCACGTTGGGCCTCGACCATTTTCTACAAGTAGCCTTTGTTAAAAAAATGTTCAAAAAAAAAAAAAAAAAAACACTTACTCTTAATGCAGCAACAGGAGCACCCTTACCCTTTTTACCCTTACCAGTAGGAGCTGCGACAGGTACCTCGGGTTCCTGGACAGCTTCAACTTCGGCTTCTTTGGCAGCTAATTTCTTAGCCTTCTTTTCCTTAAGAAGCTGCTTCTTGGACTTTGCAGGTGAAGCGCCTTCCTGAGCAGGTTCTTCCTTCTTGGACTCGGCACCCTCCTTTTTTTCATCCAAACCCAAAATTGCATTAAGTTCAGCATCTTCAGCGTCTTGTTTCTGCTTCTTTTCAAGTGCGGCCAAGCGTTTGGCTTCCTTTGCCTTATCCTTTTTCAACTTTTCCTTCTCCTTCTTTGTCAAGATACGGAATTCGCCCTCATCTTCAGCCTCTGGGGCAGGAGAAGCGGGTTCAGCTGGAGAATCGACATTCTTCTTTCCTTTCTTTCCCTTTTTATTTTTTTTATTATCATTGGCCCAGTCATACTCGTCAACTTCTTCCATGGTTGCTTCGGATTGAGCTGGTTCGGATTGAGCTGGTTCGGATTCAGGTACTTCTTCCTCCTCTTCCTCTTCTTCTACCTGTTGTTTCTTTCCCTTCTTTCCTTTTTTGACCTTGTTTTTTGCAGCCTTGTTGACCATAGCCATTAAACTAAGTTGAGTTTAGTAACTACGCATAAAAAAAAAAGTTCTTCAAAGCAGAAAAACTTACCCATCATCTTCATCTTCAATTTCGGCGAGGGTGCTAAAATCAGTTGCTCTTTTAGCAAATTCCTCTTCGTTTTCTTCTGTGGGAAGGGCGCCAGTAGCTACGGCATCCTCTTCGAAGGCCTCATCCCTGTATTTTATTAATATCTTCTTAAAGAAAAATAAACTAGAAAAAAAATAAACTACCAATAATCGTCCTTTCTCTTTCCTCCCTTCTTTTTTCCCATTTTTTTTTATTATTTATTAAGAAAACACGAAATACAAAAGAAAAACAAGAAAAAAAAAACAATTGCAGGATGAAATAAATAGAGTGAAAAAAAAAATATGACTCCGGCGGAATAAGCCACCAAAAATAAAGTTGATGTTTCTTTATAAGGCAATTCTAAGCCACCCTCCCAATGATACTCTCGGGGGCGTATTGACGAACAACATCTGACTGGTGCAACATATTGAATTCAGCGGATGCATCTCTACCTGCATAAAGTAGAATTGCTCTCTTACCGCCTTTAAGATTTTTTTTTAGGTTCTATTATTAAATACCCACTATTTTAATATCTGTTTTACCTGGATGCTCATTTACAAAGAGTGTAGCATTAATGACATCACCATTAACAATAACCCAACAATCATCTTCTGTATTATGCTTGGCTACTTCTGCTCTTGTGTAAACAGGTTGAATGTGTTTGGAAATAATTTCTAATCGACGCTGTGCCGATGCAAGTGAGTAGGATGCAGACTGACCTGCTGCATGACCTGCTTTTATTTTGTTTAAAAAAACGGAATGGCCTACAAAAACAAATATGCAGTAGCATTTTTTTTTCTTTTTAAAAAAAACAAAATCGTAAAATCTAACTATACTATTACATTGCTACCTTGGTCCAAAATACCAGATATGAATCTATTATTATCTGTGTACAAGTCTAATATATTACGAATCTCACGCATATCAAAGGCTGTAGTTGTTTCTGATCTTTTATATACTATAAATATGAATACCCAATTAGAAAATCATACAAATAGAAGCACTTACATATCAATGACATTGGATCTTTTCTCAAATGAAAGAGAAACGGTAGTAACAATAGTTGATGATTTCATAAAGTATAATTCATTATTTGTGCTATAGATAATACCATCGTCTTTTATTTGAGTTACTGTCGCATTCTTTATTATCCTTAAGCGATTAGATTCTTTTGATTCAATGCTTTCTACTTGTTGAATTAAAAGGTCGATCCATTCCTTTTCTAAAATGGATGATTATTTATTTATGATTGATTGATTGATTTTTTTTTTCTATATTTACCTATATTGGAAATATCTTCCCCGGATTTTTTGCGCATGCTACTTTACAATGAAATTTATAAATCGTTTAAATGTCAGTTTGTCATGTAATAAAAAGCATTTTTGAAAACATTACTCCTCTTTTTCAATTAATATACAAGTTGCGCCATTTTTATAAGCGGCAAAAACAGCAGCTAGTCCACGAACACCACCACCAATAATAACAATGGATTGATCAAACATAAGCATAGAATGTAACAATTAAAGTGAAAAGAAAAGAAATAGAAAAGAAAGAAGCTGTTCAATGCAAGTTTTTCATTATTAATACGCAAATTGTTGACTCCGCGCTTCCAGCAAAAATATGAATCATACGATGTATAAAAAAAGGTGGGAAATATGATTTATAATGTACAACTTATCTATACATCATCCTATATTAAACTTGTGTTTATTATACATGGAAAATCAAGTAAAAGTAATCAGAAAGCGTCTATATTTATCTTTTGAAGAGTGAGTTTGTATTTTTGTTTAATAAGCATATATTTATTCTTTTTTGCTGACTCTGAACGCGATCGTAATAATTTATCCATTTTAATTTTATTTTTTTTTTGATGAGAATAGATAATAGGTATCAAAGTATATATTAGAAAAGAAGTTATTTCACTAGATTGTCGATGGGAAACTTTTGATCAATAGTATGAATCCAATCAATCATATCTTGTCTTGTTCCAGCTTGTAAAGTGTAGGCATTATTATTGGTATAAAGGGCAAAGACGTTTTCCCTCTAAAAAAAAAATGTCAGAAATCGAATGGAAGAATGTTTGAAATCAACTTTACCTGAATCATTTGTTCAAGAGCTTCATTATAATCAATACGAACGGAGCCAACATTGATAATTCCTTGTTCGTCTGTTTCTGTATCATTGGTATAAGTATAAATATAGGGTCTTCGAACTACGAACCAGCGTTTAACCCATAAATCTTGGGCAGCATTTTCTTGATACAGTAAATATCCTTTTTTAGCTATATTTGCCCTAAAATGATTTAAAAAAAATGTTAAGTAAAACGTGTTGAACTATATCAATCTAGTATAAAGTAGCTTACGATTGTGTAACAAACTCGACTTCAGCTAATAATTTAGACAATCCTGGTAATTCTTCTCGTAATGTACTCAATTCCAAACTACCACTTATAGGTGGATCCTGACTAATCGTAATCTAAGAATAGTATATACACAAGTTAATTCACTTATGAGAATAATGCCAATAAATACCAAAAAAAAAAAGGTTACCTCTTGATCAGTTCCAAGTTTCAATGTCCAGAGATCAATCACTTTCTTTAATAGCTGCTGTTCTTCTTCATCCGTCGAACTACTTTTATTGCTCTCCTCAGCCTGTTTCAAGAAAAGTATTTGCTTTGTCACAGATGCCTGCTGTTTCTTTTGAATTCGCTCTTGCATTTGTCTAAAATCATTCACCAATGATACTCCACGTGGCTTCCATGAGCCTAAAAACTCCTCTCCATGAACACGTTTGGTGGCTGTATTTAATCTCCATAACTGACTTAATCTTCTCGTCATGGGTGGCTTTAAATGCACCAAGAACACACCACTGTATTTCGATAGTTGTTTCCCGCTTGGATAAAGCAGTTTTCTAAATGTACTGAATTTACCGGATCGGTCTCGTCCCTGGATTTGCAGAGCAATATCCATATTAAACTGAATTGGTTTTTCGCACTTCTCTGCTTCTACTTCCCATCTTAGATTCATAATCACACGACTGTTTGGATCCGTCAATCGATTCAAAAAGATACATTCATGCTGAGAGCTATCCCATGCACCTTGTGCCGTTATTTGACTCGTTCCATCTGTGTTGTAATACACTTGCTGCTTGTTTAATAGACGAATAGGAATATTTTCTTGGGCGGGTGTTTCAAGTATTCGTCCTTTACCATCTAGTAAACGAACATGACCCACTGTTGCTTTTCTGATACGAGCCCATTCAAATTGACGACCGGATGTATGTGATAATGTAAAACAGATACGTCGCTGTAATCCTTGACGAAGGGTAAAATAACCTTTGTCCATTGCATTGTTTGTTGTCAGTTTAACAGGAGTATATTCACCTGAAGGAGAGAGCTCTCTCATTTCAATCCATGCCATCACATCGTGTCTTTCGGAGGCTAAAAGTTCTTCTTCAGATCGACGTTCTAATGAAGATCCAGTATCAGCACTCGTATTGCTATGGATGGAAGCTGTTGCTGGTGTTGGTGCAGGTGAATGTGGCTCATTCGTGGTTTGTTCTATAGGTCGTGGCTTTTCTCTTTGATCATCCCAACGCTCCTGCTGTATCAGTACACGGGATTGTGCTTGACCAAAAACTTCGAAAGGTATATATCCATGTAGAAGAGTATCGAGTACCTTTTGTGTGACTACAATTGTCAGAATTTGGGCATAATCTAGACGCACAGGATTATTTTCATAAAAGTTGGCTGGTTCAGTTGCAAATGTCTTTTCTGCAGGAGAATGAGAGCTGATACCGCCAAAAGATGAAAGTTTAAATTGAACATGAACATCAGTGAATTCAGATTCACTTAGCCCACTAAATTCAAGCAGCTTAATTTCGAACAAAAGATTTTGTCCAATCTGAAGTGCATCCGGATCAGATGAAGCTTCTTCTTCTTCGTCTTGCTCATCATCACTGCTGTTGATGTCATGTGATGAAACGGATAATACAGGTCCTCGAGCAGCTACTGATCTTGCGATAGGAGACACCAGTATTTTCAAACTTCCCTTGGTTTGACCTGTACTTCGACATATGATGTCTACCGTGCTTTCATAGGGTTGCTGATACACTAAATTTCGAACAGAAATACAAGCACTACCTATAAAGGAGTACTTTGGACATGGATTTTCGAAAAAGGGATCCTCCCAATTAAAGTGTTTACGATAATGAGGGCGATCCATAAAGTTATAGAGGTTTCTCATCTTGTGTAAGCGTTGCTTTAGTTTTTCAAGAGACCATACGTAGATAACCTGGTTCTTCTTATCGATCACTCTTACACCGACGCAAGGTTTTGGTGTAGACATCAAAGTTGTATCTTCATCTGTTTCAAACTGATGCAAAGCTGATGTTGTTTCCCAATATGACAGCGGGTTGGAGAATGGCTCGTCTTCAATAACTGCAAACTGATAAAGGACTTGTTTTCTCAACTCTCGAGATATAATATTTGCCTCCTTTAGCATAACAGCATTAACAAGTACTACTTCAGCCATATCAACGGTGCGCATTTGTTTCCATCGACCCAACACCTTTTTAATCAATTTCATTTGTCGGTCGTTATAAATTGAATTTGGATCCATCGCTCGCTGTGATAATTGTCTTGACATGCGATGGATCTTGGCTTCGAAAAGTCGCTTTTGGTGATCAAGTTCTCTTTGCATTCTGTCTTTTTCAAATTTCAACTTTTCCTCTAATCCAGCATCGGGTGGACCCACTGTGATATCTGTACATACACTTTCAATTCCATCTTCAATGACAGTGGGTGAGGTTGAATTTCTAAATGAATCTCGTGTGGAACAATCGTCATCATCGTTTTCTGCTCGGCTCTCTGATCGTGTGCGTCTTGAATTTCTAATTTTTGTAATATCATCGTATAATTTTTCGAGTTCTTCGTCTTTGAGTCCGCCAAAATTTTCCTCTGTAGCATAATAATTTAAAACTGCCTCACGGCGAGCATAATTCCAATCGATAATTTCCGATCCAACCATACTCTCAGATGAAGGGGACTCAGGTCTCGAGTCATCCTCTCCAGTAGAAGAATTACCCATGCTATTCTCAATCGCTACCTTTTGAAGATTGCCTCTTTCTTTTCGAACTTCTTCGGGATTGTTGAATCGGAATATATGATAATACCCAAGAATAATACGATATCCGCTCTTTATCTGACACGGTTCAGTGATGCGACTACCATTTACCATGGTGAGCGAGTCTGTGCCTGGATGCAGTGTAACCACACCATTTACATTTTCAAACTTGCAGTGGTCGTCCTGAATATTTTGGCCACTTAGACGAATATCGGCCGGGACTTCACTATCCTGCCGACCGAGACGAGTGAAACCTGGTTTGATTTGGTACATCAGGCACTCTGACATGAGTGGATCTTCGTTTAGATTGACGATAAACGGAATCTTCTTTGGTGTGTAGATACCCATATCATTCTTCTCAATCATAATACCCAATTCTTTTAAAGATTTCTCTCTGTCAATGTGAATCTCCTCTGTCTTTTTCAGCTTCTCTTCCCAACTTTCGTTCAAATTGGCTAGTAATTTTTCTGAACTTTGCAACTGTTCCACAATCTCTTCCTTGGTCATCTTTTTTCGTTTTCCTGAACTATCAGTGATTTCAATTTCACCAGGTGTTAGACTCTGAGAACTCTTTGGTAGTGGTTTACTAGCTGATCGAGGGGTTGATTTACTGGCGCCATTTGCTGTATTCTTGTACGCGCTCGTTGCAGTTAATTGTTCTACTTCTTCAGGTGCGTATGTACGTAAACGATCACGAAGCACTTCCAACTCGTCCTTAAGGTCACGAATCAATTTAGCATTTGGATCTTCGTTCACAACAGCCTTATTCTTAATCTTCTTTGCTTGATCTGCATAACGCAAGGTACTCAGTGTTTCATCATAATCTGCCTGTGAAATGGCTGCAACCATGGCAGTTTTTGAGTTACCACCCAGGGAATCCTTAAGTAACCAGGTTAAAACTGAGTCACGATAAGGAATAAAGACTTCCTTTTTCTTTCCTTTTTTCCCCTCTTGTAATGATTGTTCAGCTAGACCAGCGATGACCTTTCCTAATGTAGTAAGCGATCTGTTGATGTTTGCGCCTTCTTTCAGTCTTGCACCTGTAGCACCAGTACTATTCGCACGTTCACTACCAGCCAAATCCACCAAACTATTATAGAAATTATAAATAAATATATACAAATTATTTTATTTATTTAGTTTTACCTGATTCTTGCCACTTTTTCTGTTTCAAGTTTTGTGAGTTCATCCAATCTTTTCTGAGTCAAGAATAAAGTGAAAACAGCATGTGATCTAGACGATGTTTCGTTCATATTGGTTGCAGCAACAGTTCTAGCCTAAATAAAATATATAAAAAGGGAATATCTTATTACTATTAACTCGTTTTGTTAAGCTTGTTTTTTGTTTGTTTTGTTTTTGTTTCTTTTTACAAAAAAAAAAAAAACAAGTACCTTATTTCCTTCATCCATCAAATGGTTAATATCATCAAATGAAGTAACAACGAGTCTTGAAAGATCTTCAACATAAGGACCTAATGAAGGATGTTCACGCACTTTTAAATTGCCTGTATTCTTTGGATTTAAAAGATCACGCACTTTTTCATTGTAAATTTCGATATAAGAGACTTCCACTCGATACGTCAAATTAGGCTCTGTGCGCTCGTTGATTCTGTCGAATAACTCGGAACAGGTACGAGGAGTGATACCTTTATCCTCACCATAACCCATCTTTATCAAGTAAATAGTGTTGGTCATATTGTTATTATGTATATTTTTATAAACTTACCATTGAATAGGATTTACCAGAACCAGTTTGACCATCTTGCCGTAATAATAATAATAATAGATTAGTTTAAGCAAATAAATATATAAGAAAACCTTACAAGCAAAAATACAACAATTATAACCATCAAAAGCGTGATCCAATAGTTCAACACCAAGATCACTATAGACCATTTCTTGGTCAGCGTAACGTGGATCCGTCTTGTCTGCAGACCAATATGATTTGTCAAATGTAAATGCTTTAAAATCCTCAGAGTCTTTTCCTGTACGTTGATCAGGAGGTCTACTTATAATTGTCTGGTTTCCTTCCATTCTATATTTTTGATTATTGTTAATAACAAAGTAATAACATTATATATTATATTATACCTGATCAAACCGACTGCTCCACGAGCGATTTCTGTTTATTTTATTATCATTATTAGTATTTATTTTAATAATAACATTGTCATCAACAAAGTACCTCTCGCATTCATTGGACGACATCTGACAACAACCTTGATGTTTCCACTCATTTTACAAGATAAATAATGGTAATACTAAATAATATCTATGCTAAAAAAGTAAAGCGTAATATAAATAAATAATAAATAAAAAACAGAGTATATTGCTACTTACTTGAAAAGTATTTATATTTAAGCAAAATAGTTGGAATGGTATGGTTGAAACTACTTGAGCGTTTCAGATGCTGCAAATGAGTGTAATAAAATAAATGTTGTGAGTTATGTATAAGCAATGCACCAAGTAGTCGAACAATATAATCTAAAAGAAAAAAAAGATATACCGTTTATTGCCAAAGAAAGTAATAAAGGGGCGCAAGGGGGTATCGAAAAAAAAAGTAAGAAAAAAGTATTTCTTTTTTTTATTTTTAAAGAGAAAGAGAGAGAAAGGACAATCTATTAATTAATTCGTTGCCCCTTCCTTGTGGGACCTGCGAAAACCTTGGATGTGCACATATATTTCAAAGTCCGATTATACACACTTCTCCATACATAAATACTTGATTCCATTGGATATTTCCTGGAAGATATGTAGAAATGAGCCTTAGATCTATCCAAAAGTATGTATTTAGCCAAGTCTGAATATAATATTCTAAATAAAGATGGGTCTCTTTTTTACAAGATATTATGACTTTTAATTTCCTTCCCAAATAATTTTTGATGGGCATCTTTATGTAGCAGTGACTATATTGTTAAGTGGATGCTAGAATCCCTCTTTTAGATTAATAAAATGGTTATGAATACATATTAAAAAGAGAAAGAGTAAAGAATGGGGCAAATAAACGTCATGCTGTATAGAAATAGATGCCTTTCAAAGAGTTGTTTTTATCGCTCCCTCTTTCATTGATGGATTATAAGAAATGGATTGACTTTTTATGCCATAGTGGAGTTTTTTTTTTTGTTTTTTTTTTTGGTAAATTGCATTCAATGTCGACTACTAAAAAGCATATATGATGGTGGTCTTGGCAAGTAAAATTAAATGATTATTTCTTTTTTGTATTAATAAAGATAAGGCAGAATCAAACTTATAATACATGCATATGATTAAGGCTTGCGTTTATTTGTCTTATATCTGTACTTGCTCAAGGTTGCTGTTACATCAATGTATTCGAGTATCTACTGCAAAAGAGTATCATATTTTTATAATAAAGACAAATGGTCACATCAAACAGAAAATTACATTATTATCTCATCCCTTGAATTGAGCTGCTTAAATATACATTCTTTAAATTTCGTCTTTTTCTTG
Organism: Backusella circina FSU 941; assembly: GCA_025399235.1. Classification (NCBI taxonomy): domain Eukaryota; kingdom Fungi; phylum Mucoromycota; class Mucoromycetes; order Mucorales; family Backusellaceae; genus Backusella; species Backusella circina. The sequence goes on from MU622252.1 coordinate 212,271, forward strand.
AAGCTGTACTGTTCCAAGAATGGTCTGTAATACAAGGATACGAAAAGTGTTTTGTGTATTGATTTTTATTTTCATGTAGTAAACCATTTGCGGTGATTTCAATGAATATCCGTTAATACCTTCTTCTTTGTGAAGAAAAAAAAACACTAGCACGGACGTACGACAATAGAACGACATTAATCCAATTTTAGTCGTTGTTTTAATTCAAGCTGAATAAATATTTTGTGTAATATTTCTGGAGGAAGCTTGTCCATTTTTTCAAAGTAAAGAGAAAGGGTGGAAGTGATGTATCTTGAAGATGATCTTTTATAAACAGGAGACCAGTAAATGCATATTATTAGCTGAGATAAATACACTGTTATTTGTGACTTCTCACCCAGCTCTTTTCTAGTCGCTGGTAATCTTTCTTAACAAGAACTATAATGATATACAGTGGTCTCCCGCTTTTTGTATCAGCTTTTTAGGGATTTTTTTTTTTTAGTAAACATAAGCAAAATAGTGTCTAGTAACTTGCATCCCTCTCTTTTTTTCATCGACTGTTTCCGTCTACTGTTCCACTTGCAACAAACAGGCAACCACTGTACTCAAATATTTGAGATACACCTTTTTTTTTTTTTTTCAACAAAAAAGAGCATTCAAAATTCCTTTATATTTTTTAAGAGCTCCGACCTAAACTACTATTTTTTGTACTCACCTTTATGCGAAATAAAATACATCATTAAAAAGAACTCATTAGGTTATGGCTTTTTTTGTTTGATATATGGTTATGATGAAGATTGGCATTTATGAAGGTGGAAAAGTTATTAAAGCCAAAAAGCCACTGGTAAGACCCAAAAAAGAAAATGAAATGACGTCGGCGAAAGTTGTTTTTTATATGATAAAATTTTTGACAACATTTTTTTTCTCACCTCTTTACTCTCTTTTTTTTGGAAGAATGCATTGTTAAGATCAGGCAAGTACCTTATACTCTGCTAACAACTACACTTAAATATTTTTAGGGCGCTTTCTTTACTTTTTTAAGAAAGCGTCCTTTTAGGTCTCTGCAGCTCTGGTTTCTCTTCTGGTGGCAGCCTCAATCTGGAATCACAGGAGCTCTGTCCTAGACATCTTTTGTGGTTTGTCTTAGATCGCGGGGCTTGTCTATGGTTTTCAGACCTCATCTGAACTTGTGATGCTTTCGACCTGGAGCTCCTAGTATGTAAATCAGGCGGCCTGCGTTGGGTTAAGTCCCTGGGTACCGTTTCCAGACGGCTTCTGGACTTGTGTTGTTTATGTTTACTTGTAGATATAAATGACCTAGTATCAACAGTGATTTTGGAGGTTTGAAGGGAATCATTGTCTACCCTTGTACCTTAGTATTGTCATTTGCTTTAACAACGTGATAAACGGACTAACTACACTTGATCATTTTATAGCAATAGCAGTACCCACATACCTTCCTTTTACAGATCTTTTTATTTCTAATTAGGGACTCAACACATACGACATATTGCCCAACTGATAGATTGCTGATTGATCTGCACCTAACCTACTCGAGTGCGGGCGTGAATGACAGCTTCAGGTATGGGGTATGTTACGAATCCCTTTAAGAGGACTATTAAGTCGACTGGTGAGCCTTCACGTGGTGGTCCTTGTTAAGCATTGTACAGTTTTTCTAATTGTAAAATGTGAACCGAATTGCCAGTCGCATTGTTTGTCTAAGGAAACAAAGATGGTAAACTATTTATTATATTATATTATATTATTGTAATTTATATTGAAGTTTACTTGAGCTTTTTTTTTTTTTTTTTAGATTTCGCGTAGTAAAAACAATAAAACAGCAGCTGGTAAATGGCCCAAGATGCCTGGTTCTTAAAGCAAGATAAAAAATGGTTTCGGGTAGTGTATTGATAATAACTCTTTGTATCTATCTCTTGCGAGCTCTTATTAACCCTTTCTATTTTGGATTATCACCCTTCCAATCCAAGTCTTCCCTCGCCAAAGTGGACCTAAATTGGAGGTAGGCTCTCCGGCTATAGCCCCGCTCTGGCTCTTATTATTCATGTTGAGGTAGGAGGAATAATAACCACTCGGGACGTCCGGCCACTTTACTCAGTCTGCGTGTGCGCTCTTGTGGGGAGCTCAAGTACGCAACCCAGGGCGTGGGCTGAAAGGGCAGACCTCTGGATTAAAGCATTGTTGGATTATTGGATTAAAGCGTTGTTGGATCATTGTATATTATTGGATTATTGTATATCTTTCATTATTGTATATTTTTGATTACTCCCAAATCATCTCATCTCATGCCATCCTATAATAAATATAATAATATGGTTTTTAAAATAAGACATCTTTCTCATCTAAAGTTGGCCTTATGGATGTATAAACTGATGCATTCTCTGTTTTGATTATAGTTGACGCAGAAAGAGGATACAAATACCTTCTCTGCTTCTCAATCAATAAACAATCCATCTATCTATCCATCCGTAGCATTCCCAAAATAGAAATAAAATAAAAAATATATAAATATATAAAAATAAATGCACATCACTCAATGCGGTGTTGTATCCTTAACATCATCATCATCTCTGATTTACTTTTTTCATTATTATTATTTTTAATACTATGATTGAACTTCTATAAATATATCTGTATATACAAAAGCTAAGGAAAGATTACTTAAAGTTATTCCACTTTCAGTATATAGTAAGTGTTGTATTTAAGGCTATATGAGAATATAAGTAAGTGAAGATTATAAGAGGTGACTTCTACTGTATATAAGATGGATTGATACAAAATCATACAATTCTAATAACAATGTTGTATGAAAAAAATATTATTTACGCTCCGTCGTTAAATAATATTGATCACTACTCGAGATTATCCACAGTATCACGTTGAGTAAATTTGCTATTACAAAGAATATGTTTATATAATTGTGTACCAGCCTTTATTTTAAGTTTAAATTTGAAAAGCTATTTTTGTGCTCTCTTGAGACTTCTACCGGTGTTTCCATCCATTCCATGGTATTGACAACATGCTTGTACACTTTGATTCTCTACTCTATTGATTGTCTTTATTTATTTATGCAATTATTATCTGTTCTCAATTATTTTTCTTTTATTGAAGAATTGTATAGAGAATAAACAGACCCACATGCCATTATTCATGAAGTGTTAAAATAAACGGCGAAAGTGTATAAATATGGATCAAAATAACTTGCATCAAAATCAATATATTTCATTACAATCGTAATAATAACAAGAGAGACGGAAAACTATACAGTTTATCAGATGAACTTGGTTCAATCTATGATCTTTATTACTATTAAATGGAAGGAACCTGTTTCTGGAGATAGTCTGCAATATCACGAATCTCCTCTGGACTAGCAGAATGAGTAAGACCACGGTAAGTCTTGCGAGTGATATCATAGCCAAGTGATTGAAGCTTCTCAGCAGTCTGTTGACCATATTTAGGATTAACCACTGGATCAGCATCACCATGGCATAACAAAATGGGTGTCTTCTTGTTGGCATCAGCTGCCATCTATAAAACAATAGATATCACTTTAGAATACACATTCTCTCTATTTTTGTTTGCTATATATCTTCCTTACAGCTGGGAACTTTGAGCTCAAACCTAACCATCCACTGCATCCAACAATACCAGCAAACTTGTATTCTGAAGTCAAACCAGTCAATAATGAAAGAACACATCCTTGAGAAAATCCACCAACAACAATACGATTAGCGGGAATACCATTATCCACTTCGTTACGAATAATGGCATTAACTGTGATATTGTAATATGCATTATTAAATTTTATGTATATTGCATTATTGTATAAGTTTACCAGAGGCTACAGAAGAGAGCATTCCCTGTTCATCTTCGCGCTTAATGGACTCATCGTCAATGCCATAGATATCAAACCAACCTTAACAGTACTTTAACTTTACTTGTTTTACTACCAAAGCAGTTATATATGTATCTTACCTGGCATTCTCATACCACCATTCCAACTGATCGGTTTAACAGGTCTATATATTCATATATAAAATAAACATGATTACAATAAAGTTGAATATACACATTTCAATAATAACATACGCATTTGGGAAGATCCATTTAACATGAGGAAGTAAACCTGATAACTCCTCACCCAAAAAAGACCATCCGGCCCCACTATCGCCGAGACCATGCAACCACAATACAGTGGCTGTATGCTTAGACTTTGCAGCAATCACAACAGAGGTTAATGACATTTAAGGAGTAAAAAAAGGGGTGTCTGTGTGACTATTATTTCAAGTTTTTTATATAAATCATCATTTTACTTTTTTTTTAACTTACTCACTCGAATGATTTCTCTGTGTTCCTCTCTTTCCTCTCCTTGTTTCTTTCAATATCCGATATGACACTTAAAGCTTATAACCAACTTGATAAAACAGACGGCCAGTCTGTTGCTCTCTTTTTAAAACAAGACAATTTTAGTTGTAAGCTTTTTATTTTTTAAGATATATATATATATTTGTTGACCTTTTTCTTTGGAATTGTCCTTAGTTCCCTCATCTACAGCAAAAGAGGAATTTGTTGAAACACTTTTAAATGACCTTTCTAATCACAATTGGAGCGATCCTGGTGAGTTTGAGCGGTATGCACTCTAAAACACGCTACTAATAATAAACAGCAGTAAAAGCAACAATACTGACAACACTAAAAAATCTTGGGAGAGAGCCAGATGGATCTGACCCATTATTTACAAAAAAGGCAAGACAGCACTAGTTAAGACATTACACATTTTTTGCGTGTATTAAATAAAAATGGCTTTTTTAGGGCATTTCGATTTTAGTGGATTGTGCTGGTTTAGAAAATAAATTGGACATGGAATCTAGTCGTGAAGCATTAAAGTGTATTTCCAATTGCATTTATTTAAATGACAAAGTGAAACCTTTTCTTGAAGATTTCGATATCATTGGTTCATGTCAAAATCTATTAAAAACAAGAGGGGATCAGCTCAGTCTCGATACTCAGTTTTTGACGTGTCGTATTCTGTTTTTTATGACTGTAAATAGAGAAGATTTGGTGACACGTTTAATTGATTTGGATGTTGCTCAATCGATTGAAAAGGTAAAAGCTCCTTTTTTTTGTTATCACTCGTTTTATTGAAAAACTAATACGTTTTTTTTTGTGTGCAAGGTTCTTCATTTTAATGTGTCTGCATTAGAAAAATCAGGTTTGGGCCAGTCAGATTCACCTATAAATTCAGTTACCGTGACAGGAGAGGCATTAAAACTCTTGTTTAATTTAATGTTGGTCGAGTCAAGAAAGGGCGATTCTGATGTTGCAAACAAGCTGGAGGCTTGTCTTGTACCCATCTTTCATATCCTCTTTGGTGTACCTGCCCCAGAGCCTTTACCTTTGTCACCACCTCATTCACACGCAATTCATGCTCTTATGCAGTTTCCTTATGAGATTACTTCTAGAGTGTGGAGGGAACAAAAGGAATGGATAAAGACAATGTATGATTCTGTTGAGGAGGGCCACAAGTTGATTACATCTGTTTTTATTGATTTTCTGGATCGTTCCCTTCGTCATCTTATTCCGGACGGTGATCCTGATAATTGCCCTGGTGCTCAAGTGGATGCTATTCTCTCTCCACTTTTGCTTGTTATTCGAAATATTGCAGCAGGCGAAGATGTCTTCAAGGTTAATTTTGCTAATCGAATGTTGCCAACAAAAGAGTAAGTTCATTATTATATATTACCATTTTCTGAACTGACATTTGTTTTTCTCCATAATTAGAGATAGAAAAAATCCTGTTCATCAGGGTTCGAGCTTATCTGCTTATTTGATTAGATTAATGACATGCACAATGATGCCACAGACACGCGATGCTGTTTGTGAGACTCTGTTTGTTTTATGCGATGAAAATGGTAAAGTAATGCTCTTTCAAATGACATTGTATTTGAACTTATATGAAGACCATTCTTTAATGATAAATAGCAAGCACATTCACTCAACAAGTCGGTTATGGTAACGCAGTAGGATATCTCGTAAACAAAGGTATCGCAATGGAACCACAGTCAGAGGATGGAGAAAACATCAATCCAATTACTGGACAATATGTTGCTGATGAGCAGGAGCCTCGATTGGAGGATATGACAGATGAAGAAAAGGAACGAGAAGCTGAAAAGTTGTTTGTTTTATTTGAGAGATTAAAAAAGACTGGTATTATTGATGTAGAGAATCCAATTGTAAAGGCTATGCAAGAAGGGAAATTGCAGGAAATCAGTGATAATGAAAATAGTGATTCAGATTGATTCCCTTCCTTTACTCCTTAAGTTGCTCTCCTTTGATTTATTTTTTATATAAATAAACAGAATAAAATAAAATTTATTTTATGTGTGCTTTTTTATACATCCAGTTTTAAAAATAAATGTCTACAAAAACACAAAATAGACCCATGGACAGGTGCAATACAATGGCATCTGATAAAAAAGTAAGATTAAGTCAGAAAAAAAGAGCAAAGAAAAGGTAAACAATTACTGCTATTTTTAAATTGAATGCATTTTTATATCTAATACGTTTCACTTAGTAAATATCCAGGTAAATATTAACCCATTTTTATTGTCTCTCGCTCTCTCTCGAATTCAATTAATTCACAGTAAAATATTATCGCTAAAATAGAAATTATACAGAAACTTGAATCTCATGAGAACACACCCCAGGCTATTGCAGAAGATAACACCCAAATCACAACAAAATCAACACAGAGTAAGAAAAGATCGAACTCTAGTTTCAATTCCATTAATAATGGAACAAAAAGGTCACAAGTACCTCTACTCTCTATTTCTTCTTCAACTCGAGCAACAATAAAAAAGCAAGACTTTTCCCTTTCAAAGGTTTGTTCAAAATTACCAATTGAAAAACTAGGACAGGATGCTGGAAATAAAATTCAAGTTCTATCCAAGCCAAAGCCTCATTTATTTCAACAAGAGGAGAAGGGAATAGAGGAGTTGGAAGAGAGTCTCAGTTTGTTGGATTATCTCACTCACTCAACTAAAAGTCAATCATTGAAAGAAGGTACAAAGGAATACGATGCCACTCATAATAACCAACGCCTTCTTATTGCCCCTACAATAACATTTGAGAACACCAATATCAACCGAAACTATTCTTATCAAGGAAGAAAAAGAAGAGGGTTCACCATTGGCACCATTCCAAACGAAGGACTTGTATCAAAACAACATTTACGACATCAATCTGATGACACTGCATTACGAATCAATAGGCAATATCATCTCCATGTTGGGTCTGGTATCGCACAGACATTGCCTCACATCATGGTGCAAGGGGTTGTTACTAAAGATACATTTCCCCCTTTGAAACCAATAAAAAAATTAACAAGATCACGTCTCAGCAGTAACGAGGCTCCCTTAAATGGAACTGCATTGAATTGGTATACTGAAGATGTACAGAGTCATACCATGCAGCGTGGAGATAGTGGTCTTTCAATGAGTTTTGATAACAAATATGAAGAGCTCATCAAGTTGTTGGATAGTGAGTGTGCCAAAGTAAAAAAATTAGAAAAAGAAAAGCAAGGTAGCATAAGAGGTTTACATATATGAAAGTAAGAATTAATTTTTTTTTTCTTCTTTTTATCTAGCTATTCTTAAAGATCTTGACACTGCACATCAAAATATAGATAAATTAACTAAAGAGAATATAGATTTGAAAAAGAAGCATGGAAATGTAAAAGAAAACAGCTTAAATGGCTAAAATAGAATAACCCAACTGATACATTTACTTGATTTAGGCAAGCCATAAACAGTGCCAGACTGAATTTCTTATTGGTACAGGAAAGTTGAATAAACTTGCAGATAAAACTGAGTAAATATTATAAAGAAATGCATGGTTATTGATCTTCAGGGTTAATAAGTCTTATTTACTGTATTAACTTTTAGAAAATCAGAGCACCACACTTTAACAATTGATACCAATAGCAATAATTTGCTAAAAAAGCAACTTGAGTCTACCCAACTACAAGTGGGATTATTGAAATCGACAATGCAAGAATTTTTAAGAATGGGAATTTTTAATGACCTGCTTCTATCTCCTTTATTTGTCACGTAATAGTAAAAAAAAAAAAAAAAAAAAAAAAAAAAAAAAAAAAAAAAAAAATACGCTCAACTCCAATTTTTTTTTATTCGCCATAGACCTACCGACAAAACCCCTATATTGACACCGATAAATGCAACAAGCAAAAGTAGCAAGCCAAAAGAACGAAAAAACGAAGAAAAACATGAAGAAAAGAACACTAAGAATGATCTTGACATTGAATTAAATCAATTACTAATTCAGAAAGAGATAGTAAGCATGTTGAAAAGTGCAAACAAAAAAGTGAAAGAATACTTAATCTACCTTTTAAAAAGCTTCAATCCGAATATCATAGATTACCCTCTTCTCATAACGCATTGGCACGAAAACAGAGAGACGAATATGAGTCAAAATTAGATCGATTTGATAGTGAAATATACAGTTTAAAGTTTAAAATGCGCAACAAAAAGAATTTAGAAAGTGTATAAAGGTGTACCACCACTGTTTCCTTCCGCTATGAGTCAAATATTTATTGTTCTTACACCTTTAAATTCACACATACACACACACACACATATATATATATATATAGATAGATAGATAGATAGATAACTATATCCACTTTTTTTTTATCTTTTCTCTATTATTGTTTAAATACATGTATATATAAAAAGCAAAATGAACAAGCTTAAAACACCATTATTATCATGGCAAGATTACTTTATTTTAAGAAGAAAAAGAAGATATTATGAGATTGGGACCAAAGTTGCAATTACTATTTTGCCTGTTTATGCTGTGCTTAACTTTCCTGGTTTTGTACATGATTCGCTTGAGCTGGACCCCTTTTCGACCATGTTTAATTTGGTAAGTAGCTTCTATTTTCTTTACAATAAGCATTAAACATATATATAAAAAAAAGGGCATTTTTGGTCTTTTTGCTGGCCCGTTTATTGGCAGAGGAATTTTTTATGATGTATATCAATCCAAAACTCAAGAAATGGATTTATTGGACAAATTGTTGAATGAAAAGATAGAAAAATACAGAGCACCAGCAAATACACCCACTTATATAATACGGTTCCCCGACTACCACGGTGAAAAGATCACTTCCATAGAGACATATCGAGCCTGGTTAAGGAAACAGAGAAGATTCAAAAATAGAAAATATCGAATTTAGGTAACGTAATGCCAACTAATCTCTACTCCAACACAACTGTGTTTAAATCAATCCAATTCTCCAATAAAATGTTTTTAACTGCAAAAATCCAATTGGAGTTTAAAGAGTCGAACGCGTTTTTTATTCTACCTTTAATTTAACAGAATGTCTAAAACGAGAAAAAAGATTGTGAAAATGGAAACTCCTAAAGAGGAGATTCAAGTCAAACAAGAGGGAAAAAAAATCACCACCATTAAGCTTGAATCGTCAATCAAGAACGAAAAAAAATGGAGAAAAGAGCTTAAAACTACCTTTGAATAAAGAAAGTAGCGAGGAACAAAGCGTTGATGATATAAAGTAATATATTATATACAATATACAATATCTTTAACTCGGCTAAGAAATATATAGCCTCCCTGGCTCTGGATTTTCTTGCCCTACTTGTGGAAAAACGTTTATTCGTAAACAGAGCTATAGGTCGCCTCAAATAAAAGCTCATCAAGCCAGATCAAAGAAACGACAAAGATCAAAGAATCTTTCCGGTATGGTACTATAGCAAGTAGTAAGAACCTCACCTGTCTTGCTTGTAAACTATTATGTAACTCTCAGGAAGAATACATAAAACATATGACACATCTACACGGGTTATCTGAAAACCATGCAACACTTTTCCTGAAGGAACGGATCCCAACAAATACTGCTTGGTGTGTAATCGACCTTATAAAACAAAAACAAATTACTACAGACACCTTTGGCTGAACCACAAAATCATCATTACAGGTTTTCTAGACATCTCACTTGACGTGTATGATCCTAATAATTATTGTCGATCATTTCAGACTTCATTTGAAACTCGTCGCAGGTACATTCATCATGTCAATCATGCTAATCAAGTTAAATTCATGCCTGATATATATGATTCAGATAGTTATTGTAAATCATGCCGAAGACTATATGAAACAAAATCAAGGTATAGACTTCATTTTAAAAGAATTCGTTGTATTGAGGACATTCCACTTTAATAATGGATTGTTTTACATTACTACTGATAACTAAAGCAATAGTATAGAAAAAAGGGCAATATTTCATTTATGTGTATATATTTAAAAACAAGGATCATCCAACATCTTACATACACTAAAATGATGTTCCGACTTAAAACTGTTATTTTTATTATTTAAATTATATATATGTATAAAAAAATAAGCCCGTTTATCATCATCATCAATCTAGATTAAGGAGAAAAGTAAATGTAACACAACTAATATACCAATGTCTTCTGTGCGTATTCATATTGTCCATTTTGTACTGGCGAAGTAGCTGGATTGCCATAAATATCATTGGGACCACTACTTCCTGCATTGTAGCCACCTTGGTAGTGGTTTGATTCTGTTGAGTATGTCTGGTTCATTACAGTAGGTGGTGTATGTGTCATTGAGCTTTGAGAGTGGGGTAAAGTGGAGCCTCCAACAATGTCCAAATATGTAGAAAACGCCATGTAAGGAGGCTCCTGGTCTCGCCTAATGAAATGAAATACAAGATATGCAATACCCGGCACAAGAATCTAGTATAATAAAGTTATGTAATCAATTCAATAACACTTGTATAAACTTACTAAGATACCACCAACAATGTTAATAACATAATTGTTGAATGTAATGAAAGCAAGGCTGTGAAACATCAATTAGTGATTGAACAAATCAATTATAAATATGATAAATTACATTATATAAACTACAATAAAAAACATGTTAGAGAAACGCATATTTTTTTTCTGGATCATATGTATTCACTTACAAAAACCACGTCCAAGAAAAGAATACATAAAAGACATATATTTTATAAAGGCTGGTGTTTGCTTAAACTCAATGAGCAGTAAAACCACTAACAAGCAACTATTATAATACCAATTACCATTAATACAACAATAAACTTTAAAAAAAACACTTGCTTACATTTTAAAGATTGCATTCAGGAAGGAAGGCCAGACTATTCATGATATAAAAATTAATTATCGATTTATGTTGAAACAGGGTGTTATACATACAAAGGCTAACAAAGTTTCCGATCAAGCTGAGTAGAATTCCTAAAGCTGCGAGTAAGCTGAGGATTTTATATATGTCAAGTGCGGCCATGCTATTTCTGTTTTAAAATAAGAAGAGAGTAGAAAATGAAGAAAGAAAGAGAAAGAGACAGAGATAGATTTGATTAATTACACAATAAGAATCGTAATTTATGTACAACATGCAATAAAAAATCTTTATTGTCAAACACTTGGGAGCTGATTGCTTTTTTGGGAATAGTCCCACATGTCTTTAAATATCTGGTAAATGTCATTTTATTTGAATCAAGAAGGACCTTTCTTTTCCCTCTGATTAGAATAGTTTTTATGCGTTATTAATAAATTGAAAAAATATTTCATATAGAGCCATATGAATTGAATTCGATATAGACTGAAGTGATTTGCTTTTTTTTTTTAACGACATATTAAACTGAAAATCAGAGGGAAAAGAAAGGTCCTTCTTGATTCAAATAAAATGACATTTACCAGATATTTTAGTTTGTGTATAATCGTGCATATTCTTATTGACATGGTCTACTATGGTACGATTTAAGTATATGAAAAAAGGTATAAAACATATTTAAATAAGAAAGGTGAAGAAGTGAAGGTTCATCCTTTTATCCTAAAACGACGACGATATTCGGAAATTCAAAACATGGATATATATATATATATATATCTTTTGATTTTTATTTGACATTTGACATTTGTTTTGTGATAAATAAATAGGTATAGATCAAGAGAAAGTATATGCATATTTGTATACAAATAAACTACAGTCTTCTTTACATATAATAGACCGCTCGTTTTTCAAACTATAAAATGTAAAAAATTCCACAATAAAGGTAATTAAGTAAAAAAAAAAAAAAAAAAAAAGGCGATATGTGTGCTGCTTCTTCTATTTCTCTTTAGCACCAAGATTTCTCTTCTCCTTTCAGTTCTTGAAAGTATAGCCTCATTAGGATTAACATCGACCTTAATTTGATATTTATAATAAGCTTTTTCTAATTCGTAGATGATATCCTCCAACAATGTTAAATTTTTTACTATTGCTTCAATATGTCCTGATTCAAAATGCTCAAGTTCTCTTGTGTATAACACGGAATCTAGTTTTTTAATGATATATACCTTCTTCTTCTCGATGAAGAGTATGCAAATATTGACAGTGAAGTCCATAATATGAATGAAACGAAAGAGTTTTTCAAATACTAGACTCCAAAACTTGATGTGGAAATCTTATTCAGAATAGGTAACAACCGAAGAGGCAGAAAAAAAACCCAAGGTTTCTA
>MU622252.1:227546-248779 GCA_025399235.1 Backusella circina FSU 941
ACTAGTACGAATAGTTATTCCAAGTGTGAATTACAAAACAGCTTTTAAATGTTCCTAAAAAAGAAATCATTGGGCAGCTAATATTTGCTGTTCTCTAAATTTGGGCATTAGGAAATGTTAAAAAAATGTGGTAATTGTCATCCGTGTAACGTGTATTTGTAACATGCTCAAATTCCCACGTATGAGGTGTCGAGTTGGTGAATCGGCGTTTAAACCTTCTTTCTTCCCATTTCCCTAATTGTACAGTAAGTAAATTTGAAGTAAAACCTTGTAGAGTGTCGCATAAACAGATCACCATCCAATACTTAAAATGATACCCTTTGTAAGAGTATCTTTATTATATGTAGATAATAAAATACTACAAAACGGTAGAAGTGTAAAAAATGTAAACAAACAGTAATGACCATTTGGTTGATAGCAAGCAAGTTGCATTTGAAAAACATGACTAAAATGATAACACCAAGGACTTTAAAATGTGACGACTGTGAGAACCTATGTCCATATAAAAAGTGTAGAATCTGGTTTTTTTTATTGCGATTTTAGATTTTTTTATCATCTCCCATATATACTTTTTCTTTTAAAAAATGACTCAAGCTGATCTCCAAACTATTCGTTTATCCAACGGCAAAACTGTCCAGGGTAAAGCATAAAACAAATATTTGCATTGATATTAGAGAGTACCAGTAATTTATTAAATGTTTATTATTAGCCCACACCCAACTTTTCATCAACAATGAATTTGTTCCTGGAAACGGTCCTTTGATTGAGACTATTAACCCTGCTACTGAAGAAGTTATCTGTAAGGTTCATGCTGCTGACGAGAACGATGTTAACAACGCTGTTGAGGCTGCCTACCAGTGTTACTATAAGACCTGGTCCAAGGTTGCTCCTTTTGAGCGTGGTCGTCTTCTCAACAAGCTTGCTGATTTGATGGAACGTGATATTGAGCAGATTGCTATCTTGGATGCTGTTGACAACGGTAAATCTTTTGTTATTGCTCGTGACGTCGATGTCACTGAGTCTATTAATTGTTACCGCTACTTCGCTGGTTGGGCTGATAAGATTCACGGTAAGACCATTGATACTACCCACGATAAGTGGTGTTATACCCGTCATGAAGCCCTCGGTGTCGTTGGTGCTGTTATTCCCTGGAACTACCCCACCATGATGGCTGCATGGAAGTTCGCTCCCGCTTTGGCTGCTGGTAACTGCAGTAAGTATTTAATCGCCGATAACTAACAATATACTGGTGACATGAATTAATTTAATTATTCTGATTTCTAGTTGTTATGAAGTCATCCGAAGTTACTCCTTTGGCCACCCTTAAGTTCGCTGAACTTGTCAAAGAAGCTGGCTTCCCTGCTGTAAGTAGAGTGTATATTCAATATAAAAAGAGTAGATCATAATATCTTATTGTAACAGGGTTGTGTAAACGTTATTACTGGTTTGGGTCACACCACTGGTAACTACTTGTCTGGACACCCTAAGGTTAGCAAGATGGCCTTCACTGGTTCTACAGCTACTGGTCGTAAGATTATGGAAGCTTCTTCTTCTAGCAACATCAAGAAACTTCAACTTGAGTTGGGTGGTAAGTCTGCACAGATCGTTCTTGCTGATGCTGATCTTGCCAACGCTGCTTATTGGGCTTGTGGTGGTATTTTCAACAACCACGGTCAGAGTTGTAACGCAGGTTCTCGTATCTTTGTTCATGAGTCTGTTCATGATAAGTTTGTCGAGCTCTTTATTGAAGAGACTAAGAAGATCAAGATCGGAGATCCTTTCGACGATGAGACTTTCCAAGGTCCTCAAATCAACAAGAGTCAATTTGACAAGATTTTGAGCTACATTGAAATTGGTAAGAATGAAGGTGCCAAGGTTGCATATGGTGGTAAGCGTTGGGGTAACCGTGGTTACTACGTTGAGCCTACCGTATTCATCAACTGCAACAACAACATGCGTGTCATGCGTGAAGAAATCTTCGGTCCTGTCGTTGCTATTGGTACTTTCAAGACTGTTGAAGAAGCCATCGAGCTCGCCAACGATTCTGATTACGGTTTGGCTGGTGGTGTCTACACTACTGATCTTGATCTTGCTATTAAGGTCACTAATGAAGTTAGAGCTGGTACCATGTGGGTCAACTGCTACGATGTCTTTGATCAATCCACTCCCTTCGGTGGTTATAAGCAATCTGGTTTTGGTAAAGAATTGGGCAAGTACTCTCTCCAAGAATACACTCAAGTCAAGGTTGTAAAGATCCAATTGAGCAAACTTTAAACACTTCAGCACACGTAAAAACAATATCTAAATAATGATGTATTCATTCTGTAAAATAAAATAATTGTATCTTTTGTTTAAAATTGAACGTACTTGTGTCTTTTTGGGCTTAAAGTTAATTATGGTTATAGATAGACCAGGTTTGTCAAAAATCAAGAAATGGGAATATATTTTATCATGGCGAACCACAACAGACACCAATTAAGAAGCACACTGTGACACAACTGCCTAGTAAAGTACAAAGAAAAAATAGAAAAGTATATCGAGATTAATCATAAATCTTTAAAACACATTCGCAAAAGGATTCTAAAGATAAAACCACGAGGATAAATATATCACATTTGATATGACTTTAAGAGTGTACTCATAAGAAACTTAAGCTTACGGTGATCCTTCGATAAATTAGCGGTTATAATTATCCTCCCCCCCTCCACTCTCTCATATACATATGCATTAATGTGAATTTATTTTTGCTTTACGCATGATTAAAAAAGTAACCAGTTTAATAAATTTACAGCCTTCAGGGCCTCCTTTAGATGAAAATTTATCGAAATACTACTGTGTCTTTTCGACTATGAACTATCCTGAGTTGCTTTATATTCACTTAATACGTTTTTAAGTTAATTCAAATAAACTAAAGCAGTTATGAGTCCCTAATTCCATTACTTCCCATTAAACCATTTAAAGTGATATAAATGCTATTTGTATTCAACAACAAATCATATGCATGATAACAGGACAGTTTTTAGAATATAAAGAACATAGGTATTGACAAATAATAATACTAATCATATTTTTGCTTAAATAATTAAGTAAGGATATGATTAAACACCATTTATAAGAACTAAGGTTAATTTAGTTATATTAAAGTTTTTACTTATTCTTGTCTTTACCATCATTAAAACATTCACTGTTAAGTTTTTTTTTTTCTAGAGACATTTTGTTCAGTATATAATTAACCCCCTACACAATCTAACGATACCTTATAATGCTATCCTTCAGTTCAAAATGAACTTTGATTGAGCCTCTTTTAGCTAAGGATTATGTGTATTAGAATTTATTTGTTGTGAGTATTTATATCTTGAAAATATTTTTTCGTATACTATCGTATATTATTCACATAATTTGTCATTGATTTATCTGAGGCTAAATAGATATAAGTTAGCTCTTTGGAAAGGTATCAGATTAATCAAAGTAAATCAGTTATATATAAGCGAGTAAAACTTTGTAAATTAGTGCACAAGTACGATAAAAATGAAGGTGTATTGTCTAGAAAGATGCACTGCTAAACTATAAAAAAAGAAGCAGACCACAATGCATTGATATTGGATTTTATATAAATATATAAATTATCCTTTGTAAAACAGGAAAACAAAAAGGTATGGTCTTAAAAAATATCATGAACCATTACTGAGGATGTATTTCTAGTAAATGTTTATTTTATAAATTATGCTATGAAATTCCCACTTTATGCAAAAGCTCATAAATATTTCTGAGACTTCGATGTTTTTATTGGCTTTTATTGATTTTTGAAAGAGTTTTTTTTTAAGCTATTCTCACACTATCTTCATTTATAAAAAGATTAGTTTAATTGATAGTTAATGGCAAGAATATATGCTTTGTTAATCATGGCCTAAAGGGGTCTTTAGAGTAAAATCAAACTAGGCACAGATACACCAAAACTACAACAAACAGAATCTCTTTAATTGTATATTTTCTTTGAACATCATATCAATATGTTTATTTGAGGATATATATATCTTGCAATGACGACATAGGAAAATCTATTTTGAAAGAATACACAAACAAACTTTGCATTTTCAAATAATTGTTACTCCGCCAAGATTTTCTTAGACGACGATTTACTGTTTTTGGTTTTTGGTTTTTGGTTTTTTGTATTTTTTATGTTACTGTATACCTACTGTAATACCTACTGCATTGGGACGAAAAAGATCAGGGAGGTTCCCGACTCTTCGCATTATTTCCAGTACTTCACTGCATTGGAGATCTATCACAGTAGATTCAAATTGTTTATCGGTCTTTGCCAAAGGCTATTATGGGAATTTGAAAATGCTTAAAAATAAAGGGTATTATTTGTAAAATAAAAATATATGTTATCAAGAGCTCATATTTCGTTATCCTATTTTTTTAAAGTGTCTTAATGAAGAAGACAGCTCTGATGGTGAGAGTAGCAGTGATGATGAATTATATGATACTGAAAGGTATTTATTATCAGTGTATAATAGCAATAATAAATGCCATCCTTTTAGTAACGAATCCTTTTTATTTAATTTATAGCGATGAAAACGACAGCAATGTTAGATCCATGTTTGCCGATCTCATTCACTGTGACAACTTCTCTGTCGATCTTCTCTTTGCTCGAAGAAAAAAAATCTGAAGCACTAGATGATACAAAGGGGTGCACGCTAAAGGTAGAGAATTTCGACAAAAACAAAATCAACAAAAACTATAAGCCCTATTTCATTGATCCCGGAAAGAAGAAAGCTAAAGCGATTCCAAAAAAAAGTAAAGGATAAAAGGGCAAAGAGAAATAGTGAGTCATACATATCAAGTATAATTCTATAATCGTTTACTAAACTTTCTTACAGTGTGCCCCTTTGATCGTATCTGGCGTAGGAATGTTTGAGAAAAGCCATGGGAGGCTGAAAAGAATCGCTGTGAGGTAGCAAGACTACTTTGAAGAGCACTGAAAAAAAGAGAATATAATACAAAATCTCCTGTGGTTCTGACTATTGATGAATATCGTACGTCTAAGGTGTGTAACCATTGCAAGCATGACGACATGGATACCGTGGCTGGTGTAAAGGGTATTGGTGCTCTTCAATGCAAAAACTGTAAAATCACTTGGAATCGAGATACAAATGTAGCAAAAAAGATGCGTCCAATAACACATTCCATTTGGCAAAAGCAAGGAAGAACCACTATTCATAAGCCACAGCCAAAAACTTTCAATCAGCGTAAGAAAACACGTAAATACTTTATTAGAGGTGTTAATTCAAAATGAAGTGATTTCCCTTTTTGTAAATGCGTTATTTAGTTGTGTAGATCAGAAAAGTATGGCATCATAAACTTAAAAGGGAGTGCCTGGGAACTCCTAAAAAGGGCAGTGATTGCCTCCTTATTTAGTATATGACATCACAATAAAGTAGTGGAGTTTTATTGGACAACAGTTGTTTAAGTGTATCACCAACATTGTTTGAATAAAGAAAAAGATGTTTGTCCTAAGTGTTTTACGAGAAAGTAGCTATGTAGATCATGTTATACTAAATAAAAACAATTAACGGGAGTTTTTAAAAAGTGTTTGTTCTTTGTAGCAGTCGGGTATATTTATACCAAACATATGAAATTGACAATATACTATTCACATTACCTGTCATTTGAATAATCTTTTGTACCAACCTTAAAGTCATATTTTTCCGTTCATACCAAAATATATATCAGCTACTAAATATGTACGGACTGAAGCGAAACAATACAAATTGAATTGATAATATATAGAACTATGAATTCGAAGTGGAAACTGGTTTACTATTGAACATCTGGATAATAAAACTGCTTCGTTTTTACAATGGCTGAAATTTTTATTGAAATATTACTATTTTATTACTATTTCTATAATTCCAAATTATTCTGTAGTACATTTCATTAGCAAAAGCGAATATTAATTTCCCATATTCTTTTATAATTATATAAACAAAGTTTGAGCTTGTTCAGTTCGAAATGGGTAAAATATATGGCTCAGATCTGCTCATGCATTTTTTTCTTTAAAAAAGCATTTATTCCAATTAATTCGCTTTATATCTCCAAACAAATTGGAATAGATTACCTTCGATTTCCATTGTGTCTCAGGTTTTTTTTTTTTGGAGGGTAGACATGATCAGCATTTTTCTTCGTTCCCAATTTGTATATTTTTTAGCACCTAAGCTAATCAATCATGTGGTTGATATTCTTGAAGATAGCAATCTTACTAGGAGTAATCGCATCAGAGTATATATCGTATACTATTATTAACTTTCTTGAAAAGGTTCCGAAATTTTCAAGTAGATTTAGTTTAGTGGCATTCATTTGTTATGCTTACTCTATCCCTTTGAATGCCCCTCTAAAGACTCAACAATAAATAATTATTTTTCGTTACTTCTATTATGCGGAAAAATACATATTTAAGCAACTAAACTATTTGGGCCTTATTAAATGATCTTAATATATGTATTTGTTACTACTATTATAGATGGTTTTTGTTAAATCAACATATAATTTTGCCAAAATGAAGATCTGAAAACACTAACTCCGCGAGTCTGTATATTTTGAATTATAAAACAGACAGGACTTAAAATAGAAAGTCTGATGCATAACGGCAAAATGGCTGAGCAAATATAATGGAAACTAAGTACATTCAAATTTTATCAGATCGATTATTATTTTAGTATAGAAACAACTTAATTATGAAGCATGACATTGTATTTTATTTATACAGTATTATATCTATTCTTGTTTTTTGTATTAGGTTGACAGACAATTTGTTGGGATTATCTTTTTTATGTTATGGTGTGGTAGATAAACAAATAAGATTCGAACTAACTGTTTTTTACTTAATTACTATGGATATTTTATATTCTGTTTATATATTTTTTATAATTCTAGCTGTTATTATTACTATTATTATTATTTCCACTAAACTATTTACCTTCTACCATTAACGTTGCCATTGGCTAAATTAAAGTTCATTTCGTTACTTTTTATGTCTTATTAAATCAGCACTAGACGACAAGGATACATGTACGATTTTTCTATTTTATTTAAGGTTTCTTTTCCTAATATGAATTAGAAGCTATTCTTGTTGTTCCCACTTTATCATCACAAGCATATAAAGTGTTTTCCATTAGCAAATTTGTAATTAATTGTTTGTGCAACTTAACTTTTCATTGAACATGCACTTTCAAAGTCTTTATTTCATAAATATATATAAACAAATAAAAACAATGTTTTGCATTAAATAAACAACCGTTTATACAATACAATACTCTGATTTATGTTTGTGAAAGTATAATGTAAATAGAAAAGGTGTCAATGTAGAGCGAAAACATCTTATTATGGAAATGTTTTCGGGAGTATAAAAAACGGAAAAGGTATCGTATAACACTCAATCTGTAAATAAAGTAAATGCCTGATGTACAAGGAATTAAATGATAGTTTCACATTTCTAAACTTTATCAAGGTAATAACGAAGTATGCTATGGCTCAATAGAATTTAAAAGATTAGTTTTATTTTTTAAAAAGAAACTCCGGTTTGTCCTCTATTTGTCAAAGTAAGAGAGTGAACCCAAAGGTTAGGATACAAAGTGGCATTAGGTCATGGCAGATGAGCACAAAAATACAAATAAAATCACATACGTAATTTAGAATACAATGTATATCTCAATATACGTTGTATAAAATTCATTCATGGCTTTATCCCATGATATTATTGTTATTTCAATGGTGAAATCAATAAAAAAAAAACAAGTAGGTCTGCATTATTTAATAAATGATTTTATATGGCTAATATAAGCTTTTATCCAAAAAAAAACCCCCCATCTCCATCTAGAGTACATTCAAAATTTGCGATACCCAATCGGTACCATGGTATTCTAGAAAAACATTTAAAACAATACGTGACCGAGTGTCAGAATAGTGAACCAGTACTGCTCGTTACTTTTGAAAGATATAGTTTTCATGCCACTCATATAACCCACTTCTCAAACTCTTCTTTCTTTTCGTTTTTGTATTATTATTCTTGTCATTCTTCAACTCAGCCAATAAATGACTCTTTTAAATTTTTAGTAGAAAAATTACCTTTCTTGTATTTTTTTTATCATCCTTAAATAAAGAATAGAAGGTGATTAAAATGGATCTGATGTTACATTTATTTGGTGGATTAATTACGCTAATCTCGTCATGATTGAATGACCCAAGTAAGGTTGATTCGTGAGTATTATCAACGTTACACGACCGATTCTGTTGAATCAACGATTTATGCTATAAATTACAAGTTCAAAATTCTGTTTACAACCAATTTATTTACCTTTTTATCCCTGTTTTATTCTAAAATAGAATGAAAGCATTAAAGATATCAGGGTTTATTGTTTTATACGTTCTAAGTACTACTTGGGCGTATCCCAAGTTCAATGCTGGTAAGTTTAATTAGATTGTATACAATTATATGATTTTTGACTTGACAATCAAACATAGTGAATGATAAGGACCTTCAAGGAAACAAGTGTCCGCTCCCGACTTATTACTCATATCCTTGTCCCAGTCTCTGTGTACGAGATATTAGCACTTGTCCAGCGGAAGCAAGACCTAGTTGCCCGTCAGGACAGACCTTTTGCGTTGATGGCACTTGTCGTGAATCTTGCCCAGCGTCTCTTACCTCTGCGTGCGCATGCCCTGGCGCTCCTGATTTGACCGTACCTGTATATCCATGTTCTCAGAGCTTTCAACTTAGTGTAAATATTATTGGATTTAATGCCGACAATAAGACGGAACAAAGTGCTGAGGTCTGCACGCATGCTGTTAATCTTACTAACATACCAACTTGGTCGCCTAGCCCTGAAACTGCTATGTGGCTTGAGTGTCCCACACCTGATTACGGACAAATAACCTTTAAAGAGGACGTATTTATTGCACTTTTTACATACTATGGTTCTTGTTTGGTACTTCTTGTCGGCTGGAGTCTGCTTAAATATATCCGTGAAAAGGTAAATAGTAATATATAAAGGAGCAAAGCGAGTAACTAAAGTTGTACTAATACTTTTACTTTTTTTTTTTAAAAAAAAAGCCTGTAAAAGATAACTTCAATAAAATCAAAGAGCTCCATACAGAGGACTATGAACAGAATTCAAAAGAAAAGGGTTTTGATGCTTCTGATGATGATGATCTATCTACAATAGAGGAAGAGGATGCCATGAATGTTTACGGATATAAACGTACATTGATCGGTACTATTGCAGCTATCCTGTTTTTCATACAAACAATTGGCCAAATTGCATATATGGTTATGATTACTTACGACTACTATAACGGCAATCTCATGTTTCGTGGTTTTACTGTGGTTAACACAGGCACCTTTATGGGAATGTGGTACATCTATTTTATTTGGTTTGCCTGTCTTACTATTTTCAAATCCAGATTGCCCAACTTCTTTAGGATTAGGTGCGCTTATGATCAAGGACAGTATGTTCAAGTTGAACGCAAAGAACCAAGTATGTTATTCTATTTGTTGGTATATTTTTGGTAAAAATCAAATACTAACCTCACTATAGATCAAATCTTTTTGGATGATGGTTCTGATGTCGTTATGGACTTTGTAAGATACCTTGAAAGACTTTCCAAGAAAATTGTTGGACTGGATGTTGTGGTTACTTCTGCTCCTATTAATATGACATCTAAAGGAAAGAAATACTTCATATATCAGTGTACCCGCTATGTTTATGATCCATCTAGTCAGCTTTTCCGCCCACATCAAATCGAACTTGGTTCTACTCATGCCGAGTTAGCTTCGCTCACTAACGGCCTTACTACAGAAGAAGCTGAAGAGAGACAGGAGCTTATTGGATCCAACTTTATTGCTGTATATGTCCCCAATTTTGCAGTTGCTATGTTTAGAGAATTTGCATCATTCTTCTATATTTACCAATTCTCAGTTCTTTGGCTCTTTTATTATTATAATTACTGTAAGTTCATTGGAAATAAGAGAAAAAATATACACAGTGGTTAAACCATTTAAAATAGGGCAAGTGGGTGTTGCTGATACTGGTGTCATTCTTATCTCTGCAACTGTGAAGGTTGTAGTTCGCCTTACATCTGAAAGACGTATCAAGAAAATGGCTGAATTCACAGACAAGATTAATATCCTTCGTGATGGCCGTTGGTCTGAGAAGTCTACTGCTGAACTTTTACCTGGTGATATTTTCGAAGTAATTGAAGGAAAAACTACACCTTGTGATGGTGCTGTACTTACTGGTAATGTTGTGGCTGATGAGAGTTCTTTAACCGGTGAGCCACTTCCTATTCGTAAATTCCCCCTTCGACAAGATGATAATACAATCTATGAACCAATGACAACAAGTAAAATCTCGACACTCTTTGCTGGAACCATCCTTTCACAGGCACAGCCAACTACACCCGGTGGAAAGGTCACTGCACTTGTTACCAAAACGGGAACTGCTACAGATAAGGGTGAGCTTGTGAAAAAGATTCTTTTCCCAACACGTGTCTCGTTTATCTTCAATGAACAAATCAAGATTGTTATTTTGATCTTGTTGTGCTGTAGTATGGTCTGTTTAGCCGCTGGTGTATGGTTAGTAGGTGGAGGCACCAGTAAGTATCTCACTATATATGTACATATCAATAATAACAATAACTCATTGATATATCCTTTTTTTTCAGGTGCATGGTTCTATTCAATGTATGCTATTTCTCAACTCGTTTCCCCCTTGTTACCAGCTGCACTTGTCATTGGTCAGTCAGTTACTGCTGGACGTTTAAGACAAAAGAACATCTTTTGTGTCGATTTGCCCCGTATTTTAATGGCAGGAAAGGGTAAGGTGATACACATCTAAATTTTAATTTAACTAACCCAATTTGAAATCAAAAAAGTACAATTGTTCTGTTTTGACAAGACAGGTACGCTGACCAAAGAAGGTTTGGAGTTTTATGGCACCCAATCGGTTACAAATACCGATAAACCCATTTTTGAGTCCCATATTCTTGAAACTGAATCAACACCACGCCTTATGCAGATAGGCTTAGCTACCTGCCATGCTGTCACTGTTTTAAATGATCAGTTTATTGGAAACCCTGTAGATATTGAAATGTTCCGCTCCTCCAAATGGAAATTAGAAGAAAAATCAGATTATGTTGATACTGTGACTCCTCCTATGACTAAACCTGGTATGAGCGCTGAACCTGTACATATTATCAAACGCTTTGAATTCGTCCATGCTCGTATGTCCATGTCTGTAGCCGTGTTAGATACCCTGGAAAACAAGGTCCACATCTTTGTAAAAGGTGCTTATGAGAAGATAAAGGATATTTCTAATCCCGAATCTATCCCACATGATTATGATATCATTACTGCTAATCTTGCCAAACAAGGATGTTATGTAATGTCTAAGAAGAAAGTTTATTATTGTTGTTCTGATTTTTTTTATTTCATTAGGTACTTGCTTTTGCTCATCGTGAAATTGACTTGGAAGTAGTAGGAGGCTTAGAAGGCTTTAAAGACTGGACCCGTGAACAAATGGAGGAAAATGTTAATTGTCTAGGTTTAATTCTTTTCAAAAATCAACTGAAAGAAGATACAGCTGAGAATATTGCAGAACTTAAGCAAGGTGATACACGTACAACTATGATTACAGGTGATACTGCTCTCACCGGAGTTTATATTGCTCGCCAATGTGGAATGTGTCTGTCTAATTCAAAGGTTTTGCTTGGTGACTACAATAAAGAGACTGGTCGAGTTATATGGAGTGATGTTGATGAGCCTGAACTTTTCAGTGACATTAATGTAGATGAATACCTATTGAATAAAGACCATACTCCTGTTGAACTTGCAGTTACCGGTAAAGCATTCCAATGGTTAACCGATCAAAACCTGATTCGTAAATACTTGTTGGATATCCGTGTGTTTGCCAGAATGACTCCTAATGGTAAGGTACAATGTGTCCAGTTACATATGGAGCGTGGTATTACTGCTATGACTGGCGATGGTGGTAATGATTGTGGTGCTTTACGTGCTGCTCACGTGGGTATTGCTATGTCTGATGCTGAAGCCTCCATTGTATCACCCTTCAGTACAAGTGTCAGAAGTGTACAATCTTGCGTTGAATTGATCCGACAAGGTAGAGCTGCTCTCGCCACTTCAATCAATGGTTACAAATACCTTATCTTGTACGGTCAAATCATGTTTATGCTCAAGTTCTTTACTTTTTACTTCTCTGTTACCATGAGCCAAGAGCTTTGGATTCTGGTTGATGTTCTCATTACAGTACTCTTAACTTGGGCTGTATCTCAATCAAAGGCTGCTACTCACTTGGCAGATCAGCGTCCTACAGCACGTCTATTGGGACCTCAGACTTTGGCTTCTGGTTTTGGTTTGGCTGGACTTAACTGGTTAACCATTAGTATGGCTTACAAATTACTTTTCGCACAAGGTATGTCTATTTATTTTTTCAACTAATATTTTGACCTTATTACTAAAATACATTTCAATCTAATTAGATTTCTATGCCTGTAACATGTTTGATAGCAAAGCTGTTGATATGTCAAAGTGGTGGCTTCTCTCAGACAACTATGAGGGCGAAGTACTTGCCATGGTCTGTCTTTTCTTATTTATTAACAATGCGGCTGTATTTAATTTTGGTTACAAGTTCCGCCAGAGTTTCTGGAAAAACTACAGCCTTGTTTTCCTTTGGATTCTTTATTTGATTTTTGCATCTTATTGGTTACTCGCTGATCCTAACTTGTTTGGCTGTGCCTTCCGGTTTAACTGTGGTACTAAAGAGGTGCTTGAACAATTTGGTTATACCCCTCCCTCAACTTATGTAACTCCATACAACATTCCTCTGGGCCATAATGTCCTTCCAAAGGAATTCAGATGGAAGTTATGGGGCTTGATTATCGGAATGTTATGTGTCGAATTAGTGTACGAGAAGGTGATAGTACTAGGATTTATACATACATTTTTAGCTAAAAAATTCCCAGTTACCCGTCTTAAAAAGACTGTCTAACACTCCCACTGTATATTATTTATGTTTCTCTATTTAATTAATTTTTGTACTTGAACTATATTGACCTTAACAACTAATAAAATATATGACTTATCTCTATTTATTTACTTGATTATTATGTGACTCAGTTTCTTTTAGGAAATATATCTAAACTATATAAAGGCCTTCTTTTTACTTGTTTAAAAAGAATGAAAGTAAAGTTATTCAAGTCTTCGATGTATTGTATTTTATAGTGACTTTGGGAGTTTTTTTCTTTCTATTTTGGATATATTATATCGTATTCAATTAGATATGACATTAAAAGTATTTTACATCCATGATATTTATCATTGATTTAAATAACAGCCTTGTTCTTCAAAAATGTTGAATGAGCTTATTACCAAGGTTGCAGATCATCATCAAAATTCACCTCCAAGAACAATTGTCCATTTTCAAAGTAAAATTGAGGAAAATAGTCGTGATTTTGCAAGAGAAAACTATTTTGATTATAAGTTTTGGCGAAAAATAAAAGTCCCAAGGGAAAGATATACCAGAGATCGCCAACCCCAGCCAAATTTAGCGATCCTTCGACAAATTAAAAAAGCAAGCCAACATTGGCCCACCTTTCTTGACAAACTCCACTCTTTAAGCTATTTTAATTGTATAATAAGGCTTGTCTTAAGAATTAATCTCGACTGATTTCGTTTGAAGAGCAATTCAATTTGATTTGAGGATCAAGTTATTTGTGTATCGTCTCTTTTTATCACAAATAAAGTTACAGATTCCGTCCACCTACCGCAAAAAAGTTAGCGGAGTGTACTGCGTCATCATCAAAAACTGCTTCTTTTTTTATCAAGGGTAAATTTCTCACTTCTTTACTCCAATTTACAACTTCCCCACTCTTACCCCCTATCATGGCTCTTCGTCTCGTCTCTACACCTGCTCTTCGCTCAACTGCTCGCCTCTTGGCTCGCCAGCAGCCTATGGGTCTTGTTAAGATCCATTCTTGTAAGTGAAATGAATATTTCCCCCTTAATTTTAAACTCTCCTTTTATTTCTCAGATTCAATCATTCTCATCAACATTTTCTCTTTTGCATTTAGCTGTTTCTTCCCAATCTGGTGCTCTTTCTACTCCCAAGCCTGATCGCCTCCATGGTTCTTATCATTGGGATCTTGAGCGCGCTGCTTCTCTTGCCATGATTCCTTTGGTTACTGCACAATTAACTCTTGGTGCCAGTCCCGTCACTGATGTCCTTTTGGGTGTTGTTCTTCCTCTTCATCTTCACATCGGTAAAGTACACATCTGCGATATAGATAACAGAGATAAAAAATTGATACTAATTATGTAACACGTACTTTTTTCTCACACGTCTAATAGGTTGGGATGCCTGCATTACTGGTGAGTTAACAAAATGCGGGGTAAAAGTGTCGCTCTTCTAATTTGTTATCTTTTTATTATTAAAAATTGTAGATTACTTCAACCCTCGCAAGACTCCTATTTTAAACAAATTGATGGTTGCCACTTTATACGCTACCACTGCCGGTGTTCTTGTTGGTTGCTACCAATTCAACACTAACGACATTGGACTTACCGAGTTGATCGCCAAGTCTTGGACTGCATAAATACAACGATTGAACCAATAAACAAGTGTAGTTAATAAGAGTCTGTTTTTTATATATTTGCATAAAAGAAAAGGAATAATAAAATGTGTTTGTATGGAAAAGCAGTTCAGATTACAAATCGTGTATAATTTTCATATAAACCGGGTATATATTTAGCCGGGATTAAGGTGTATATTATTATATATACATTTATACTTATAAAAGCGTGCATCGTGTTTAAAGGATAGAGATTACCATTATAATTCAATTAAATGTATTGTATATAATATATGTAATATATTTAATTATTAATATTAAAAGAAGAGTCATAGATGCCAATGATATTTTAAAAAAGGGAATTCAATATATATAAATACGTTGATATTTACGGCGTTTCTTACTAATATATTACGACTCTAGCAAAATAGAGTTTATTATTATTATTTTACTTACTCCTATTACCAAATTCAACTCCTTGTATTGACTTGATCGTAGGTTCTTTTAATTAGAAAACACCACGTTGCTTCATTGTCAATTTAGTGGTTAAATTAACTACAAAGAGAGGTAGTATCGTAGGTCATGATTTGCATGCATCCTTGGCTTGGGATTATTCTAGACATCTATTAAAGCTAAAGTATTAAGTTCAAGACTTTTATTTTTTTAGGGCAACTCTTTTTCACGTTTATATTATGTACTATTTACTGATGGCTATACTACGTTATATTATCATGACTAGCTCTTTTTTTGAAAATACATTTAATAGAGATATTGATTAGGGTTTTACAGATTTTAGCTTGGTTTTATGTAAAAAAAAAAAAAAAAAAAAAAAAAAAAAAAAAAAACGTGTATACATCCTACTGAATTTTTTTAATTAAAGTTATCAGTGAGCCAAAACACACATATATTACTACGATTGTTATATATTATCCAAAGAAAAAGTGTTTTGTTTTGAAGTGCATATATTACCAAATTTCATAAAAATAATACATTGATGTGATGATGAAAATAGAAAACAGACATTACTGCCAACAAAGGCGGGAATATCCAATCGGGTTACCTTACTATCTTTGACACATTTGCTTAAAGTATCCCTTTATTAACCGCCTTTTTCTTTTTCTTCTTTTTGCTAACATTTCATCATTGTCACATTTTGGCAGTCATTCTTCTCTATTCCCATTACATCTAATATCTGTTATTCCTATAGCTATTTTTAAATTTCAAACACTCTGACCATAGAAAAATGACTACAAGCGTTTCTTTTGAATCTTTTAGGGTTTTATTTTGTTGATATCACTTTATAAAAGTCGAATTTCTGGTATTTCCCAAATCAGCATAGGAAAAGGGGCTTGAAACCCTTCCTCATTGATGCTTTCACTATGTTCGATTAAATTCTAATAAATTTTTATCCAGAAAAATAAAACAGTTGAGAATAATTAGTTAATAACACAAAATAGAATATGAGAACTTGAAAGTGCACCAAGCCACAGTATGGCTAGGTAAAGAATAAATTAACATATAGATTAAGGAAACATTGGAGAAACACTATCCTCCTAATATATAGGAGTTATTTATTTTGCATCTTTTTGTAATTATTATTCTATTTGGTGGGGTGAGGATCATGGAAAAGTCAGTGACAAGACTTCATATCACTCCTTTTATCATATTTTATTAATAGACCAAATTCAGCAAAATAAAAATGTAAACCTAGCTAGACTGGTACATTTTTCTCCTTTCTAAAATACTCCCGTACTTTCTCACAGCCTTCGGGAGAACAACTATTTACTTGCGATGAAAGGGAGTGTCATCAAGCAAAGAATACTTTATCTGAAGGGTTGTGAAATTAAAGTAACCTTTTTTTTTATATTAATAGTCTTCTCATTACTTACTGTTAATGCAAATAAAGAGAGGTATGTCAATCCAAGATATCTATTATCACTGTATTTTTATGTAACAACGGTCGAGCCAGCTACTTTATAGTATTCTTTTGGAAAGTGCACGGCCAAAGTAATGTCGTTTGGTATCACAAGCTAACTACTATACTATCCCTTTTATTTTTATCACACAGAGATAAGCACCAATCTAAATTCTGTAGAATGTATCAAACCATCTTATTGTCAGTTATACAATTGGTTTTTATTCATAGAATCAAATTTAAAAAGGTTCTCTTTTCATAATTCTTATTAATTTGCTTATTAAATAAATATGTTAATATTTACTTAGGGGAAAGGGATCATCGTAAATCATTACAATGGTAGTGAAATACTTACAATTGATTTTAGGTTTCAATAATGAAATTAGACTCATCGTCCCTTGAAATCAACTGAATAAGTATATCAAAAGGAGGCATTCTATTTTTCGAGATGGCCTTTTTTTTCTTAATGCAAGTATCGTTATTTTGTAGTTAGGGGGATCAGTGAAAGAGGCAGTATTTCGGTAAGGGATTTGAAGGGATAATTCACTACAGGAGACTATAAAAAAAGCAACAGGTAAATAAAAATAATTGGACCTCTTTTACTGCTGAATGAGTCGTTCTTGCAAGACTTCGGTTTTTTTTTAGATTTTCTCTACATATATCTTCCCTCTTTAATATGGTTTCGTCCGATACAACCAAGCCAAAATCTAATACATTTTCACGAAAAAACGAAATGGCCACTTCTTTAAAAAGATCATACTATAAGCATTCAAGACAACGAACAGCAAGAAATACATGGTCAGCATCCACTAGAACCATTAATTTACAAGACGAATCGTTTTTTCTTTTGCCAGATATGACTATAAAGGAGCGTATGGCTTCATATGAAAAAAAATACGAGGCATGTATGGAATCACGTACCCAACTCTCATCATGGATAAAATCTAATAAAGCCAAGGGGCCACCTGCACCTTTGATGGAAGGTATGCATAATATTTATTAATAATATAATGAAAATGAATTGACTTTATTTTAGATTATCGCCCTCCTCCACGATCTCGTCTATCAGAATTCCTAACAACATCTTTATCATCAAAAAATAAAAGAAGCAGCTATAGGAACTGCCCTAGTGAACCTATGACTGTAAAATCGTCTCTTAGTACTTTCTTAAAAAAGGCTACTAATTATAGCCTGAGACCGTCTAGTAGCTCCAGTACAAGTAATAACGACCGATATAAGCAAAAAGTAGAGGTGACTCCGTCAAAATCCAGTATAAACCGATTTTCTCTCGCCTCATCACTAAATCGCTTCTCATTAAATAAAAACAATAATAAGCTTTCTGGAGAACCAAAGAGCAAAATCATAACAAGAGAGCAATCGAAACTCGCTAATATTGGTAAAAAGCATGCTGGCACATGTAAAAATGAAACTCCTGGTCAACCAAAAAGAACAATTAAAAACCAGCCACGCAAGAGTCCTCAACTAATTGATATAATACCCTCTCTGTCTATACGATCATCAAAAGTTGACGTAGAGCTCAAGTCTATTCCTGAAGAAATAAGCTTGCAGAAGAAAGCAAAAAATCGACTGTCCATTCCCTCTATTCTTGAATCCCCCTCGCCATCTCCAAACGAGAGATCGAGACCTCAGTCCATTATAGTAACAGATACCACATCCTCTGTTTTCCTTGATAGGTTTTTGTCAAGAGTTCCGTGCCAAGAATTTATTGATGAAAGACAGAAATTTCAAACAATGAAACCAAGCTTCTCGCCCAGACTAAGTTCTACTCAAAGAACACCATTAATGAGCTGTTCGACAACAATTCTTCCTCGTTCAACTTACTATCAAAACAATACAGATGAAGAATGGTCTAAATTCTTAAGTAAAACACACGGACCTTCGAGTAGCCTTGCGAATAGTCCGCTTGTAAACAGAGATAACAACAAGAAGCGTCTTTCATTGTTAATAAATCCGAATCTTTCCATGCGTCTGTCACCACAAAAATCAAATTTCTTAAAACGTCAAAGCATGCTGGCATAAAGTTCAAGTTATATTATTATAATTTGTATGTTTTCATTTAGTTGTCTATTTACTATTATCATTTTATATATATACATAGTAGATAAATGTAGTTGTTAAAGTCTTTTAAATATTAAATATACATATATAAGCAATTTTAAAAACACAAATATAATACTATTTCTCTTAATTAAAGTCTATTATTCTTTATTTAATTTTTATTATGTTTCGCTCTCTCTTTTTTTTAGTCCCTGCATTATTAAAATAATTATCAGAATTCAAAGTTGTCATTTATCCTTTTTTATACATAATCCTCTCCTTTATATTAAGACGTCAGCATCAGATAAATAAAACCTTTCTCCTTGAAAGTTTGCATGATATTCTTTATTCATATTTAAATGAAAAAAAAAATTACGCTCAATATATTTCGTTTTTACTTTAGTTATTCTGAACGTCTTTTTTTTTTAAAAAAAAAAGATAAAATTAATATAAAGTAAACATTTATATTTTACATAGAAAAGGGGATCAAAGATATCACGGTTAAAAAAGTTTATAAAATACAATCAAAGACTAATAGTATATAATTGATTGGTTTATATTGAAAATTGACTATAATGGGGAGAGATGTATTAAGGGGTTAAAACAGCCTTTTGATAATTTGAAAACTTGAACACCCCAAAAAAAGCGTATTTAGTTGATAACACTCTTAAAACCATATTCTTCCAGAACATCACTGAAAATAGGTATTTGGATCCTTAATCAAAGGTTCCTAGGATACCAACTAGTATTTAGTTTAGTATCTCAAGGAAATATCATGGGCCTTTTCATTCTTGATTCGTTTTAGAATCCCATCCTTTATTTGTTTAAATTTGTTTATAAGTTTTAACTTTTTGTTATATAAGCTAGTTTCACAGAATGACTATCAGCATAGTGATACGAATTAGCTTTCGAATGACATAACTAATACCTTCATTGAATATATCATGTACGAAAATATGAAAAAAGACGAGTATTAGTTTAAACAAATAGCTAGGAAAGCAAGTTTACTTTTGGAATTTCTTAATAGATATATATTCATTGAAAAAGCTGGTTTTCTGTTTAAATAATCTATTAAGATTTGGAGAACCAATACATTTTATTGTTGAAGATCCCTAATTAATGCAGTGATATCCGAGTCTAAATAAACAGTAATTCGTAAATGTCCCAGCAAAGTACAGTCTCAAGCTTAGGCAGAATTCACTAAAGTATTGCTCTCTAAATTCTAGATTAGAAATAAAGAGAGGGAGAGAAGTATAGGTTAGTGAATATATATGATAGTTTTAAGAATAGCAATAATGAATTTATGATATATAGGAAAACAATATCTGGGGGAAAAAATTCAATGGATGATTTAATAAAATAACAAATCTAATAAAGTCAGTGAAGACTAATAGACAGATTCAACAAGGGATCTAAATGGCTCTCAATTGCATATTTTATATACGTTTTATTATTAATTTTGCTGAGAAATAGATCAAAATGCTCCCCTATGCTGTAGACCATTTTGGTGTCTCCAAAATTTCATTAATGCTGGGGTGGACAAAAATGATGCGTGAATCTGGTTCTATTAGTTTCTGTTTTGGACTTGCTAAGTGATTATATCCTCTCATTATTTGAAAATGAATTAGTATTGGTTTTTTTTTTTTTTTTGAACGACACACGTTTAGATGAGGCTTTGATGTTTATAAAATTGTTTCGGGACCACTTCCATGTTTTTTTTTTCAAATTAGTAAAAAAAAGTTGAAGCTCCCTATTGTAATAAATAATACACATCGTTTAGTATTTTTGGGCTTGTTATTTCACTAAGAGCAAAAATAGTTTTCGATTTTCTGAGCAAAGGTAAATTTATTTTTGTGTATAGCGGCAAAAGGAAGTTGTTTTATGTGTTATGTCTTAGAAAGTGGATACCTTGTTTTGTTTTGCCTGTCATACATCAAGTGAGGTAGTGTCCAAAAAATTACCTGGGAAATTCATTTTGTTTGTGATACTAAGAGTCTCTTACTTTCAAGAATCTTTTTTCCCCGATTGCCTTTTTTTTCTCTACTTCGCGATCTTTTTCTTATTAACTGTTTTCGGAAATAGGGGAATATCATAGCGACTTTTTTAATTTCCTATATCAAATTAGATAACCCAAGATTGTTCCCTCCTTTAGATCGCAAACGATAGAAATACACCATTAGTTATAATAGCATTTTCGAAATAAAGTGCTTAAATACCGTTACAATTTTTTTTTGACAGTTTGAATGAAGCTGTTTTAAATGCCCTGTTGTTTATTTTTTATCAAACCATACCCTGGTTTGGTAATAAATATGTCTACAAATACTCTAGAATCAATGGAGATTCTGAGTGATTCTTCTTAATCCATAATTTCTTTTTTCTTCGATAAACTTCTGTTATGATAAGAATAAAATGTTGAGTACTTTAGTTTACCATCCTATAGATATCATCAGATAGCCCTTTTTTTACTATTTTCCTTTTTTGAACGATCAAGCGCTTATGCCGATCTTAGCTAATCATCTTGTCATTAGCGAGAATATTTATTATATTAAACCTTATTTTTCAACTCTAAAAATTTACATTTAAATAATATTCTCGCTAATGACAAGATGATTAGCTA
>MU622252.1:261511-274332 GCA_025399235.1 Backusella circina FSU 941
AAAAAAAAAAAAAAAAAAAAAGAAAAAAAATTGTGTAGTAGTAGGTTCATAAAAGAGACAACAGAGAGACAGACGGTTCTTTTTCGCGTTCAAAAAACAGCAACTTATATGATTGTTATGTTTTTTGCACCGTTTTACAAATTTTATAAAAGAAAAAAGCAAGTTTTTAACTATAACGGGAAAAAAAAACACTCGCG
Source organism: Backusella circina FSU 941 (assembly GCA_025399235.1). Taxonomy (NCBI): domain Eukaryota; kingdom Fungi; phylum Mucoromycota; class Mucoromycetes; order Mucorales; family Backusellaceae; genus Backusella; species Backusella circina. The sequence continues at coordinate 261,709 of MU622252.1, forward strand.
TGGGACGTCCTCGCCTGCTAGAAAATCTAGTGAATGAGGAAATAGACTTCGATTTTATGGTGTACCGTTTCGTAAAAAGCAAAAAAAAAAAAATCTCATGTTTCATATACAAACATTATTACAGATAACAAGGCGCGTAGCCAAATGGTTAGTGAAATATTTAATGAAAACCGTATACCAAAAAAGAATATATGATATAAATACTAAAAAAAAAAAATTTTTTTTTTTGCAGTAAAAATACGACCTTAAATAGTAACCGGAGAGGAAAAAAATAAAAGAGGGGCGGTAAAGAAAAAAGCCCAACCAAAGGAAATGTAACAGAACGTCTTAGGGTAAAAAAAAAAAATTTTTCGGTTCATTGGACCTCTTTATTTAGTCTTAAATGTGTGTGCACATTTCACACTAAATAAAAACGGAATAACATCTGTTAATAAGCATAAAATAAGTAGAACCTTGAGTTAATATTTCATACGTATTTTCTCAATAACTACAACATACTCGTACTCACACACTCGAACATCATTCTTAGTCAAATATTTCTTCCTAACGTAGTGGAAATAACTGAACCCAATAGGTTTTATCATAAAAAATCAAAGATGTAGATTCATGTTAAAAAGTCTAATTCTTTATCTCTCATATAATATTTAGTGTTACCTGTTTATATATACGTCACTTTTCCATTGACCAATAACTAAAATACAAGTCTACTTGACCCGGGACTAATATGAGAACGCAAACGGTTCATTCCCTATATTTTAGCTTTAAACTAGACTTGTAAATACCAAAAGTTCTATGTAAGTTTCGAATCTTGAGTACGAAAACGATGTTCAAGATCGCCATTTGGGATAACTTAGACCTCAGAAACGGGGTATAGCTCTAATTAATCGAATTATAAGCGAGAAATAATGTATTATTATTCACACAAAAAAAAAGAGTTTAAGAAAGGTGTTACTCATGTATCTTATAGGTTTATCTGGCATTAGGGTAATATATAAGTGTAATTTTTCACATACATATAACGAGTAATTAATCTTACATCGTGGAGAGGAAAAAACAAAACAGAACAAAAAAAAAAAGGAAAGAAGAATTTCATTATTGTTATCTTGCGTTAAGTAGTATAATGTATAATAATAAAAGTTTAGGTCAGGAAGATAAAGTAAAAGCCACATTTGGGTGATGGCTTTACCTTTCTCAAGATTAGAAATAAACTTTTTAAGCTGTAAGGTAACATTGTGAGAAAATTAAAGAAGTTTTCTATTATTTTTTTTTCGCCAGAACGAGTATTCTCAATCTGTCATTTTATATAAATTTTTTTAATATATTCCTGCATATATGGTGGAAAAGTTATATTTACTCATGAGATTCTAAAAAAAAAAATTTACTTTGAACTTGAACACATCAGATTTCAGCTCATGATGTGCTTTTTATAAATAGTCGAAGTTTTACAGCTTAATAACTACCAACGACTGAACTAGAAGTAAATAAAACAATCGTGAAATGTCTCGATAAAAATTTCAAATCTAAAAATTACCTTACGAAAAAAAAAACAAGAAAAAGTTAAAGTTAAAATTTAAATTTAGATGTAAATGAATAAGTTACTGCAGTCGATTTAGGTTTCAATATTAATTTATTTGTAGCATCATCCGTCTATAGAAATATTATTAGTCGCTTACGCACTTAATTTGAAGTTCTTCCGGTTTGTCCAACATTGCGACATTTGTTCTTGGTGACATAACCAGTACTATATAACTTACCAAATTCGTGTGTGTCAACCTTCCTAACTTAAATATACGCTAGTTATTATTAATTATATTTTACATTTTGATTGCTACGTAAGTCAATTTACATACTCAAGGCTAAAAATTACTGTCGTAGAAAACAAATAAAGGAAGTACACGTTTACTACAAGCCTCATATTAAATAGGTAATAAAAGTACGATATATAGTTTAGGTACAGAATAAGTCGAATACTAACGTGAACAAACACAAAATCGACGGTAAGTTATTACGATCACTAATGAATATAAAAAAAAAAAAAAAAAGTCAGTAATACCGTGAAAATATCGATTCGAATCTTGTACAAAGAAAGCAAGTACTTTACCTTTCTAAGCCTATTTTGATGCAACATCTGATGGGTTTATCAGAGCACTAAATATATATTTTTTAAAATAATGATGTAGTTATGATTGATTCATGTGGGGACTGCGTGGAAAGATATATTATACGATTGTAGTATAAAAACAAAATGTAACACATCATATAATTAATGAATATCTTGTTTTTGATTCCTTGTCAGACATTTGAGTTGGAAACCTATTTACCTATTTTTCCTCAGTGTGATGTCTTTGTGGCTCATTGTATATAGAAAAAAAAAACTTTTGATGTTGTCTCTCCAACTTGGTGTACTCCGCGACATTAAACATTAGGCATCTTTTTTGTTCTTTTTTTTTTCTCAGTTGGGTTTCTGGATTAAACCAACATCTAGTGCATAAAGAGATATACCTACAGATGTATAGAAAAGCTTTAGTCTCGTTAATTGACTCAACATTTAAAAAGGTGCCCAAATTCCATTCACGATATAAAAGTAAAAGTATAATGATGATGGTCATGCATCATATATATGCATTATATTTACTATCTGCCTAAATCTTTTTCCTTACAACGCATCTCTCTTTCCAGTAGAGAAGTATGACAGCGGTCATTCAATATATAAACGAGATACATACATATGTATGTATGCCCTCTTTTCTTTTCTTTTTTTTTTTTTGCAAAAAGCAGTATCATTTAAAATCACAGCAAGTCGATCAGGGCGTCCGTGTGGCAATTCAAGGGGGTTTTACTCTATAGAGGCGCATTTATACTCCGCCCTTTCATCAATGTCTTTTCAAAATAAAAAGTTGAAAAAATGCTGCTGCTAATAAAAGTATACTTAATTCAATTGGTACATTGAATGATAACAATGTTTACCTCTTTTGTTTCTTGTCCCACTTACTCTACCTATCAAACCAGAAAGACCGCCTTTTTTAATTGCTGTAGCTGATATGATTTTTACTATATTCGTAATAAATGAAATGAAATTTAATAAATAAAAATGAATATATAAACCTATATTTACAAGATAAATGCGAAAAAGATATACTGGCTCTACAGCACACCGAATGCTATATATATTTGTTTTTTTTGTCATTAACGTCTTTCTAATTATAGAAAGAAAAAGAAAAGGCACCTTAATTAAGAATTATATTATGTAGAAATTTGCTCTTACTCAATTTATATTGGAAACAATATTGAGTCAAGTTCTATAGCTGTTGTACAAAATGAAAATAAAATAGAGTTATCTCGTCAGTGTATATTAATTAGATATTTATTAGCTGGTGTCTGTTTAGATGTATTTATCACCATTTTTTATTATTATTCAACAAAAAAGAGCAAGAGGTAAGGTAATGTAACGAATATAGACAACGTGGAAGAGTTGTATAGAGGACACTCTATCTATTCTTTTTTTATACACGATGATCTATAACATATAAGGAAAAAAACAACTCTGGGTCAAGGATGGCATTGACCAACTTGAAAGAAAAAACAAATGTTAACAAACTTTATTTATTGATACGAAAAATAAAGAGAAATGAATTGTACGTAAATAACAACATTAAATAATAAATATGCTAAAACAAAACCAAAAAAAAGGAGGGAACAGACCGAGAATATGAGAAAAAGAATACCGGTTTTATTGGATGACAAGCTTGTCAACAGAAATAAAAAGGAGACAGTCGACGGTTACACTTGATGTGACTCTCCTAAGGTAATGAGTGAATGACTTTTATATAAAAGTTTATAAATGGGACAAAAAGACAGCTGGTTACATTTTTTCTTCTTTTCTTTTCAACTATTTTCAAAGTTCTAGATAGTTCATTTATTTTTATATTATTAACTACTGCTTTTATTTTTACTTCTTTTTTTTTTATACATTTTTATATTTTATACCCTTCTATTCTATATCATTTTGCTAAAAAAAACAAAAAAAAACAAAAAAAACAACAATAAACAACTATAAAACAACTTAACAAAAAATATAAGGCCACTCTATCGATTCAACATATTTATTTTACGCCCATTTGACTCCTTAGTCTCCCGTTTTTTTTTTCGATTTCTATTTATACAATTCAACTCTTTTACAACCCGAAAATTTTGAAATTATATCAACACCCTTCAAAATCATGGATATCCGAAATTTATTAAACGAACAACCAGCAAAAGAAAAAAAATTTACTTGTGTTTGGCTCAATTGTGCTAAATCATTCTCTCGTCGTTCAGATCTTTCCAGACATGCACGGATACATACAGGAGAGAGACCTTATCATTGTAAATGGCCAGAATGTGGAAAGCAATTTATTCAGAGGTCCGCCCTAACAGTTCATTATCGAACGCATACCGGAGAACGACCTCATGTTTGTGAATACGAACAGTGTAACAAGTCCTTTAGCGATGTAAGCTTTTTTTTTCCCATCAAATAACCTATTCGAACGACTCACATTTATAATTTTAATAGTCATCTTCATTAGCTAGACATAGAAGAACTCATACCGGAAAGAGACCTTATGTATGCACAATGCTTGGTTGTGGGAAATCATTTACTCGAAAGACCACCCTTTCCAGACATCAACGCTGTCATGATCCAAATTGGAGACGCTATGGGTATATATTTATCAAATATATGACGCATTACTAGACGCTAACTTTTTTTTATCATATGTAGGCAATCAACATGTCAATCTCCGCCACTTTATGAATCAAGTTCACCAACAACGAGTAGTGAATCGGAGGTCGACTCTCCCACAAGTCCGCACAACGAGTACGAATATCGAGGATTTGATTACTCTCTCCTTATGCCCGCAATTTATACCAAAAAATTTGAAAAACCACTCGAACTTTAATAACAAAAAACAACCACACAGTATATGAGCAAACCTTTTTTTTTTACTTACATCAACAACATAATATTAACCAACGAAACAAAAAAAACAAAAAAAAAAATGATAAAATCACAACTAAAAAACTAACCCAAAAAAAAAAAGAAAACTACATATGCTCAATAAGAACCTGCCCTGTATGCCCATACTTTATTTAAAAGAAACAACGGAAATATGCCAATTTTTATATATTTATTTTGTTTTTGTATTCTCTTCATTTAAGTCATGCCATTCAATAAATAAAAGTATTTCTCTTTTTTTAAAATATATAAATGTTGATTGCCAATTTAAAAGAATCGAAGCTTTTTAATTAAGCGAATGTCATAACTGACTTTGAAAGTGCATAAACGACACATTTCAATTATGAAAGCTTAAAATACCTTTGTTTTAAAAGTTTATCTATGCTCAGCAGTAAAGAAAAAATAAGCTTTTTTTTTGATTTGTGTCATATAAAAAATGTTTTTGGCATTTTTAAAGTCGAGAAAACTTTTTTTTTTTTTGGGAAAGTATGACGTTTTTGTACGATCACTTCTTTTTTCAAAAAAAGGTTGGTAAATTACAAATTCATTTTTATTTTCTATATCTATTTTCGTGAGAATATAGCTATTTTACAAGTTGAAATTGAATCATTTGAAAACTTCAATTATGAAAAGTCTTTTCTACATGGAAATGCATCTGGTTTTAAACACCTTTGTGTTTCCTTAAATGACTTGTTCGAATTTGATTTAATGGTATTTTCTCGAGTATTTCTTAAATAGGAACCACGAAAGCAGTCACATCCTCACTCACTTGTACTTTCTCTTGGTTTTTATCTTTTTTGTTCGTTTTGTTTCTATATTGTATTTTTTTTTTGGTACTTATATATATATATATATACAAATAGAAAAAAATGGCACCTCCTTCCTCAGCATCATTACAAGACCGTGTTCTTGCACTTGTCAAGGTAAGCTATCTATAAAGTCAATAGACTTTGGGGTGAGACGAGCTAAGAAGTTGCAAAATAGACACTTCAATTCTCTTGGTTTATGGGTCATGTCTTTACTCTTATTGGCACCTTAATCTATGTAGTATCTCTTGTACTTTTCCGCTCCAGTACACTATTCTATAAGGTTGCCTATGTTGGTGCTATTGTTTCTTATGGTGTTGTTATTATAAAGTCTCATGGCGTAAGTGTTAAATATATAATATGAATATGACCTCATCCGGACAAGTCCTCATCATCTTAACAATTACAAATAGACACCTAAACCCAATGCCGAGTATGCCCGAAATTTAGTTATGGATGAGAATGCACAGTACCTGATGCTTGCTGTTTTTTGGTTCTTTTCTTCTCCTATTGCAGGTAAGTTTGGATATATCTCTCTTTTTAAAAAATAAAAACGCGCGTAAATAAAATTGTAAATTAATGCAAATATTTGTTCAATTATATCATAGTAACTTTAATTCCTTTTGCCATTTTTTCTATTTTCCATGCTCTTGGCTATGTTCGCACCAATATCATTCCCACTGTCTTTCCTCGTCCACGTACTTCTGGCGGCGCTGCCGCATCTTCTAATACCTGGCAAGTAAAAACTCAGCAGCAAATCAAATCCTTGACAGATAAATACTATTCTATTGCAATGAGTTTTGTTGCTCAATCTGAGGTTACCATCATTGCCGTACGTTTAGTATTTGGTTTACTTCGGTAAGTTTTTATTTTATATTTACATATAGCAAAACTAAAACCCTCCGAATCGATCTTCCTATAGTTTACAATTTCTCCCCATCTTCATCTTCTCTCAATTCCTCCGTTTCCGTTATCACTTGTCTACCTACACACGTCAGACATTCTCTGATTTAAGAGTGAAAGCAGATGCACTCTTATTACCTCCCAATGCAGATCCTCGTATTCCTCCTATTGTTACAAAGGCTTATACCACCATCCAGGGTCTTATCATTCGATATGGTGATGCTATTATTTCACGCCAACCTGCCCCTGCTCAATAGAAACGCTACTAAGTAGAGGGAGTCAATTGTGATTTAAAATAATGTATACAGATATATGAATATACATATATATATATAAAAGGTCTATATTTTTAATTTTTTTTGGGGGGGATGGTTTCGAAACCAAGGAAACCGTTTTTGTTGGGATATGTAATAATGGGCTTAATAATAATAGTAAAAGGAATGGGAGGGATCGATGTTGCTGCTCGTAGTCATATCTACATTAGGTAATGGTGCCTTTCTTTTAATATGTCAAGGAGGGACTAAAATGAAGTTATATATACATATAAAAAAAAATCTGGGACTCGGTAAAACCGACAATGAGGTTTCTGTTATTTTTTGACCATGTTATGTGTGTTGAGTTGAGTATCAAACTTTATATATGTGAATAAGCTCTATTCCAAGTGATGCTACAATCCTATATAACAAAAATAAAGCGTCTGTATCGTCTCTCCGCTATTCCATTGACTCCAAGTCGCATTAGTGTGATAACCTACAGTAGAACCTAAAGCTTACAGACAGAAAGTTAGATCGGAAATGATGTTTACAGTTTCTAAAGAAAAATGATAGCACATGACGTCAGCTAGTGCAAATACTTGATGTACCGTCTCTATAGACCTGTGGGTGACTTTGATAGATATAAAGCAAATGCCAATGCAATTATATGTATTGATTAGCATCAAGTTGTAGATAGAATAGACTCAGTTCATAAGAAAGAGATGTTATTGCTTCATACAAAAGTGGCTACTTTATTTAAGTTATAATCAGGAGACATCGTCTTCATTGTTATTTTTAGTGAAAAGTGCAGTTTAATCTATTGTTGGCAAATATATACATAAATACGGACCAGTAACCTGTTTCCTTTTTCTAAAGGTATAAAAAAAACAAAAAAAGCTTTATTTACAATTGATGTTCATCCTTTGCACTTTGACGTATCCACTGAGCCACCAAGGCCTGATCTCTCTCTACCCATTTAGTATTGACTCTAGCCCCTTCAAGCGCCTGTTGAAGAAAACGAGCATATTGCCTCGTGTCTTTATCCTTGAAAAATTCTTCTGCTTCCTCTATTTGACCAAACGTAACAAATCCGCCTACGGCTGCACGTAAAGCAACAACAAACAATTTCATTGATTTTGAAAACTTTGCATACAAGACATAATAATTGCTTGTGAAGAACTCCCAGAATAAACTATGTGCAGCAGGATTGGAACCAAGCGAAGTGTAGACATAAAGGGAGTCTTGACCACGAATTTCCTTCTCGTCCATACTCATATCTAAATAACGGTACAATAAAGCATGGCTTTTGACACCACCTAATGCATTCAGTGCAATTAAACGCTGATCGGTAGGCAAAGACTCGTCACGGTAAATATCAAGAATATGTTCCCACATTTTTTCTTCCTCGGCTTCATCCTCTGCCGCGCCCAAAACAATATTATAAACAGGACCACGTAGGTTAGGATTTAAAGCCTCATTATCCCCCTTTACAAAGGCCCAAAATCGCTTCTTTGATTCATCCACTATAGAAGGGTCATCAGAACGACCAGCATTTGTAATAGCAAGTACACGCAAGATATTGGTAAGGTAATCCTCGGTGGGTTGGAACTCCCATCCCAGTTTATGGGCTATAGGAGCGAATAGATCACGGCGTACTTTCTTTAATCCATCGCAAACTTCTTTTGGTTGCTCGTACCAAACGCTCAATATTTTACTGAGATGAGTACTTAATTGAGACCAAACACTAGAAAAAGAGAGTGAGTGAATGACCCTTCCAAAATCATAATAACAATAATAATTTACAAGTAGCTTTCTTCTTGAACAAAAGCCTGAGCGAGCTCTAGAAAAGCCACTGTAGTCTGTCCACCACTCAAGCACAAGTTTGCAGCGTCAGAGACAAGACCTACTCTATCTGAAATATTGGTCAACATACCCTGGGAACCCTTTTTAATTTCTTCTGCTAAAACACGAATGATTTCAATAGGATAATTCACTCGATATACAGATGTCTGTCCCGCGTTTAATTTAAAGATGCCCGAAACAGGAAATATCTGCGATTTCTCGATAAGCGTAAAAGACTCGATTTTACCAGGCACAAGAATACGTAATGGGGCCCACCACACTGTTTTATCTTCTTCTGGTTGAAGGTCGCCTGTGGAAAGATATCGAGATTGGGTTACCTTTATTTGACTATCAATAAGTTCAATGTTGAGTACAGGGTAACCAACCCGCTTTGTCCAGAGAGTCATAAATTGAGATACATCTACCTCAGCGATTTCACTAAGCGCTTTCCAAAGATCAACGGTGGAAGCATTACCCAGTTTATGGCGCTTGACATAATGTCGAACACCTGCTAAAAACACATCCTCACCCAACCAAGAACCGAGCATCCTAATAACGCTTGCACCTTTATAATAAGAAATAGCATCAAATATTTGGTGAATCTCTGAAGGATGATTGACTGTGACTTCGATCGGATGTGAAGAACGAAGAGCATCTAATTCCAGTGCTTTTGGCATATCTTCATTGACAAAAGAAGTCCATATATCCCAATCAGGGAAAATATCGCCTACCGCCCACCAACCCACAAACGATGCAAACCCTTCGTTTAACCACAAATCATTCCACCATTCCATTGTAACCAAGTTTCCAAACCACTGGTGAGCAATTTCATGGCATACCGTGTAGGCTGTACTCTTTTTAAAAAGAATCGACGATGATTTCTCATCAAATAAGAGCGAAATTGTACGAAACGTAACCAACCCCCAATTCTCCATGGCTCCTGCCTCAAAATCAGGAATAGCAACCAAATCCATCTTTGGCAAAGGATAAGGTTCACCAAACACCTTTGCAAAGTACTCTAGTGCGGCAATACACACGTTTAATGCATGTCTTCCGTGCTCGACTGAGCCGGGTAACGCATAAACACGAGAACGGATGGGACGGCCGTTATGCTCACCACTAGTAAACGCTTCAATATACTCGAATGGCCCAATGATAAATGCCAATAGATAAGTGCTCATCAGTGGTGTTGTACCAAACTTGACTTGCTTTAATCCCTTTTCGATATTTGATTCTGAGATGACATCCATATTGGAAAGGGCTGTTAATTTTTCAGGTACGATCAAGGCCATATCAAATGTGGCTTTTAAGGCAGGCTAATGACTAAAGGTGTAAACATGATATAGGTCAAATATATAAAAAAAAAAAAATGAATGCTATAAGCATAAATCGCTTACCTCATCCCAGCAAGGAAATGCTCTACGAGCGTCTGTAGACTCGAATTGGGTAGTTGCTAAATATCTGGGGGGGGGGGGTTTACAAGAAATGGGGTTTGAGATCCATGCAGTAAACTTATATGATTTATGACACTTACTGTGTATTGCCCTGGCTATCTTTATATGATGACTTATAGAAGCCTTGCATTTGATCATTTAATTCACCTTGGAAATGGATATCCAATAGGATTTGATTTTCTTGAGTAAAAGTGTGTGAAAAACTAAGAATCACAATATCGTTTTTCTCATCGTAGCTAATGTCTGCAATATAGCTAAGTAATGGTAAACATACATTTAATTCTTTGCGACTTATTGTTTATAAACCAGAGAGTATATATACTTACTGATTTGAGTCAATTGTAGCTTTTGCCGAGTTTATTTTGAGTTCTCTTGCATTTAATACGACTGTACAAGTATTCTGCTTTACTTCCAGACTAGAAAGAGAATGAGTCTTATAATCGTGATGAACTTTTGAAACCAAGATAGTTTACTTCACTTTGACTTGACCATGGAAAGAGAATGTATTTAAATCAGGTTGTAATGTTAGCTCATAATGAGTTGGTCTAACATTGTTTGGTAATATTTGACGTTCATTGGATTCTACAGAAGAGAGGGACATAACAAAGAGCAATAACAAAGTTTTTTTTTTGTAAAATCAATTTAATTAATTTATTTATTTTTAAAACTCGCTGCGTTTCTCGCAAAGCAATACATATTATTTACGGATCGTAATTTATGTCTAAACATCATCAAATAATATATCTTTTTTTTATAAATAATAACAAGAGAGGGTGTTTCATTCACTATTGGAAGGGTAAGACTGAATAATCCATAATAACAAAGTAAGTATTAAAACTCTTGAGACTTTTCTAGCCTTATTTTATTTTTGTAGTATTTTTATATCCAAATATAAGAGGATGGAAGAAGAGGACATCTTTCATTTACTCGACATTACGTTTATTGTTCAAATATAATCAAACCAGTACCATAGTAAACGTTCAATACGAATTAATTTTGAGAAAGCCTCAAAGATACACAAAAGATAAAGCAAACCCGATTTCTCGGACATGAAATGTGTAGTGGGTCACAAATTAAAAATACGCTTTTGATACCCCGTAATAGTGAATATCAATTTTAATTTTCTGGTGATTTGTAACGTGTCGAATTGTAGATAGGATCTACCATTGTACTAGGAGAACTTTCCTTATTTCCTTATATTTATCTAATAATGCACAATGCTGCTTTTCTTTACTTGCCATGATTAAAACTGTTGCAGATAAATCCAGGTATATGATTCTGTCGGATTATTTCAAAAACTCAAGCTATACTTCAGCAAGTACTCACACCTTTGCTAGATTTTTTTTTTTTTTTACTTTATAGAGGTAATGTTTTCTCCCAATCGATTTAGCACTACAATTAAAACTTCTTTTTTTGAATTTGATAGAGGAGCACCTTCTCGCAGTCAATCCTGTTACGACTATCATGTTTATGACAATCAACTAAGACTCATCTGCATTTACATTAATAAATTAAAAAAAAATGTTATTCTTTAAGACCAAGACTGTTTCTTATTAATAATTAAAGTGCTGCATTTCATACTTTGATTACGATGAAAACTAAAGACCATTGATGGAAGGAAGTCATTCAAATGATATCCATAGCAAATTAAAAAGTATTCAGCATCATAGTGATCAATGAATGTAGGATTAATTTGTGTTGGAAGTATCTATGAAGGCGAATAAAAGTTATCTAAATCCTAATAAGTATTCACATGTGAGGTCGTGACATTATCAAATCGTTTTTAATCACTATTAGAAACCCTGAGGCTTTTGTCTGTACAACCATATATTTTCTGCTACTTTTTATCCTTTTCTTTCTTTATATGTAAAAACAAGGTAGAAAATAGAAAACAAATACAATTGATAGACGGAGAACACTACAAGATGGCATTACCAACTTCTTTTTTTGCTCTCTTTATGACATATCCAATATAGTGAGGCATTCAAAGCTTAAATAAAGCATTCAGAGCTTAAGTAATATTTTATTTCACAAAATATTTGTTGGCCACTTCTTTTTTCTATGTAAGAATACATTCTATTTAAATAACACAGTTATTTATTCACTGATAATAAAGACCTTTTAACTGTTCTGTTACTCGGTGTAAAACCTTTTCACTTTTCAACATATGGGGTAATCTTCAAGTTGCCATAGCCATTGTTATTTTTGACACACAATTGATACTATTTTTTTTTTTTAGGTCTTTTATTATTAAGATGCGAAAAAAAAAAAAAAAAAAAAACTACTCAAAAAGAATCGAATGTTCATGATCTTTTAAATCTAGAACAAGATCGTTAAAGAAGGCATACTTTAGATGAAATGCATAAGCATTT
>MU622252.1:274407-294804 GCA_025399235.1 Backusella circina FSU 941
TTTCGTTGATGAATATACGAAACAATTGATTTTAATAACAATACATGAGAACTTTCCTATAAACAACTACAAAACTTGCTAAAAGTGATTTATACAGTACACTAACTCCCATTTATGGTGATATATACAGGGTGTTTCGAAACTATTCACGCACTTTTTGAAAAAAATTTCAAGCATTTAAAAAAATAAAGATCAAGCACTAACTATAAAAAATTTCAAGCATAAATAAAATATAAGTTCAAGCACAGAATGAATAAAAAATCAAGCACTTTAAAATTTATTAAATAGGTTTTCTGTTTAAACAGTCATCAAACTTCCCTACTGAATATCTGCAAAAACCTTGTAAGCCACTGGTGAGCACATTGTTGCAAGCTTAGCATAGTTATCGTAAAGTGAAGACGTATAACAAGCTTGCGGTTTTGAAAACTCAGATAGATCTTTCTGCTTTTGCGTTCGGTCCTTTGGTGGCGAAGTTCAGTTCCATCTTGAAGTGCTTCTTTTTTCAAGAAAGGTAAAAGGTAAATTTTGTTCATTGATTTAAAATCTTACTATAACTCCATTGATGCTCTAAGTAATCCTGAGAAAAAAAAAAGGCCAGTAAGTATATTGATAATACAGGAATAAAAAAAAAACATACCAAAAATCGTATCGTTCACATCATATTGTCCACATCTTATTCCACATCGTATCGTCCGCATCGTATCGTCCGCATCGCCCTTGTTGAAAGGTCTTTTTGTTATACGTAAGTGAAGAAGAAGGAAAAAAAGTAGTGTGTTAGCGTTTTATAGCGAATAAAAAATAAGAACAGCCTTTATTTAGTCATCAAGTAAAAAACTACTTCAATTAAATAAAAGCAATCGTTTTTAAGGACACTGGTTTATCCGTAAAGTGTCTAATTTTCTCTTCTCTTTTGATTTTTTCTTGTGACAGACACGAATCGACCATTGTCTTCTGGAGTTATTGCACAGCTAATTTTTGATACAACACGAGAGTCTTCTGTATCACTAAACGATCTTTTTAAAGATGATTTCAATTTTTGTCTTGCACCTTGAGAAGAACTGAGCGTAACTGAATTGTTCGTAATTATTGTTTTTAAGCTCAAAAGTGCAGATAATAGAGGCAAAATATTTTCAGATAAATCTTCAATTTTGCACGGAACAGTAAAATTATTGGAGCGAGTTATACGGCAGGTGTAGTTTACAGGGCTATCTAATATATCAATATACAAAGTACGACCTAAAGGGAGAAAGTAAGTAAAAAAAAAGAACATGAAGCTATCTTATGCTTACCAAAAGTCAAAAGTCCTACAACATTCAAGCTCTTCACTAACTTACTATCATAATTAACATCCTCAAACAACTGTAGGAGGGTGTCTTTCATTGCTTTAGGGCACTTCATGCCTCTTTCAAGTATCATGTTCTTATTATTGTCATATGGTTTCTCCTCTCCAACTCCAAGTTCCAAAGTTTCATTCTTCTTAATGATAAGATCTTGTCTGTGTCCCATTTTTTTTATTAGCGAGCTTTTCTAGGGAGGGGGGTAGACGATCTTTGTTTCTTCTTATGCCACTAGCAATGGAGCAAGCTTTACCTCTAAAAAAGAAACCAATAAGAATAACTTTCGACATTACAAGTTCTTGCATACCTCACAACGCTAACGTCTTGAACGGTTTCAAGAAGATTATCAACCATTATCCAAATCCTGTTTTGGAACCATCTTTCATTATTAGCCCGCTTAAAAGTACCATCGATTTCATAGAGTGGGAGTAAGTTGTCTAATGTTCGACAAATCCAGTCCATATCCGCATGCTTCTCGGGGTCGTAACACTGGTAAAAGCTTCTTACCATTAGCAGCTGCCTTAAGTCACTTGTATTTTTCACATTATTAAACTTATTCAAATAATCAACCAGCTCGTCGCTGATCTCTGGTATATGTACAGGCTTAGTTGCTTTAATTTCTTTGAGTTGCTTTTCAGAGAAAATTTTGTACTGTAAATAGGATTTGTCGTCAGGGTCAAGGATCCACGAATGGCAAAGACTATTTTAAAAAATGTTCAGTAAACTTTCTAGACCAATATAAAGTATAAAAAAAACTTACTGTTCGAAAGAACAATGCATCCCAAAGTTATATAGCTTATCTTCGACGTATGTACCGTCACTTAACATCCACTTTTTATCATTTTTCATCAAAAGAAACTTGCTGTGAAAAGTCTGTAAGAAAACGTTGTCATATTCTTCTCGTCTTGGCTCTTCTTCTTCCTCCTCCTCCTCCTCCTCCTCTTCTTCTTCTTCTTCTTCTTTTTCTCCTACTTGATTTTCCTATAAAAATAAATTAGTGCAGGATTCTTCTCTTTTTTTTTCGCTCATATTATACGTACAACTTCCGCGTTAAAAAAATTGTCTACAAAGGACTAATCTTGTTTTAAGTTAGAAAGAGTTGTTTCGTTTGTGAATTTAACTTACCTTATCAACCTCAAAGCTATCATCGAAAATGTCTTGTCTGTCACCAAAATTCTTGGCTCCTCGCCTTGAGAGTTTTGCACCTGTAATTCTACCTTCTGTTATAGCTTTGTTTTCTTCTTTTTTCAAAATAGCAAGCCTTTCTTGTCTGGTATACTCTTCAAAAAATTCACGCTTGATAATATTGTTTCTGTATCTCTCAAGTACCGCTTTCGTGTACGATTTTAGAGAAGCAGGGCATTCATTGGAGTTGCTTATCTTAGATAAAGAATTCAATAAAATACTGTATAGATCGTTAGGGTTTGAGTTCCAATTCGCAACAGAGCTAAAGTAGTCAGCAATCACTAGTTTGGGATCTGGCCAATGTTTTACTTCTAGACGTAAGATCTGGGGTAATTTGAGCATTCTTCTCAATTTTTCCGTTATCACAAAGGATCCTTTCAATGAGTTCAATAGTGGTTTTTTAATAGATTTGGTATTTTTTGAGCTTTCAGCCATTTTTAATGTTAGTGAAAGAGATTGGTCTCCCTCCTCGTCTTTGGCTGCTCTTCCTGATACCTCGACAGAGCCCTCTTCAACTCCCATCAACTCTTTGCTTTATGCAGATGATGTGGCTATTATTGGGTCTCCCCGTCAGGTACAGCGTATGATGGATCTTGCTGCTCAACACAGTCATCGTCTTGGATATCGATGGAGTCCTTCCAAGTGTGCCGTCCTCAATGCCCCTCTGGATAGGACCATCACCCTATATGGCGAGCCCGTTCCAACTGTTGATAGCTTCACCTATCTTGGTGTCCCTTTCCGCTCGAATGGTATCTCTGCCTCTGACATGATCAGTCATCGTCAAAAGGGTACTCTGGCTGCCATGGCACAATTGAACTCCATTGGTGCTAATTGTGCTGGTTTTCTCTTACGTCTCTCTGCCCGGTTGTATGCTACCTTCATTCGCCCGAAAGCTGAATATGGCCTTGCCGTTGTTCGCTTGAAGGCTAAGGAATGCAAGGCCCTGGAGTCTACACAAGACAAGTGTTTCCGTATGATGTATGGGGGTCACCCTACATCCTCTACAATGGTGCTTCGCCACATGGTTAACCTACCATTCATGTCCTTCCGTGCTGATACTTTGGTCACCAAGTATTGCTGGCGTGCTAGTTCCCTTCCAAAGGATTGCCTCTTGTCTCTTCTTTCTGCAGTGGTCTCTTCCCCAAGGTTGGACCTACTACGATCCCTTAAAATGCATGAAGCAAGCCCCAAACGCGCGCCGATTGCTGATAAAAATAGGTGGATTCGTACGTACCGCAAGGACTGCTTCCAAAAATTTCTTGCTGCTACCGATAGGAAGCTCATAAAAGCCTGCCGTCCTGATCTCAGGATCGATCCAGTGCTCTACCTGCCTGCCTCTCGTGCTGACCGTAGCCGTCTTGCCCGTTGGCGCATGAACTGGTTGCCTGGAAAACTGAAGCAATGTGAGTGCTCATCAGAAGTGTTGACATCACGTCACCATCTCCCACACTGTCCTTCTATTCCTCTTTCTCTTCGTTCCGCCCTTTTTCGCCCGTATCACCCTGATATCAATATCATTGATGCTCTCTTTTCTACAGGGTGTTTCGAAATTTTTCATGCACTTTTTGAATAAAAATTCAAGCACAAAATGAGTTAATCGTGCACATCGTTATTACCTTTACATCACTTTTGTTTTCTTAGTTACTTTCAGATGTCCACAATTTATTTTGAAGATGACACTGGGAAGTTGACAGATGAAAATGGCAACGAAGTCATCGAATACCAGATGGAGATTAACAATGAGGAGTACCTCTTAACCTCGATAACCATTGTCGTCTCAAATACAAAGAAGAGAAAAGGGCCGGGTGGAGCAATTAAAAAACCGGAGAAGAGAAAGGAAAAGGTGGGACGGTAACTGGTCATTATTTCAATTTCATAGCCGAGACGATACAAATAATGAATCAATACGAAGAGTTCAGAGGTCATTATCTGATAATGGACAACTGTCCCATTCGCAACCACGTTGATATCAGAAAGTACATTGAGTCCCATGGCTTTGGATGTATTTACCTTCCGCCTTACTCACCTGAACTTAAACCAATTGAGCAATTTTGGTCAGTATGCAAAAACAAAGTAAAAAGAGAGAAGCACTTTTGAAGGAGGAGACACTATCTTCAAAAATTAAAGAAGCTTGCAACAATGTGCTCACCAGTGGCTTACAAGGTTTTTGCAGATATTCAGTAGGGAAGTTTGATGACTGTTTAAACAGAAAACCTATTTAATAAATTTTAAAGTGCTTGATTTTTTATTCATTCTGTGCTTGAACTAATATTTTATTTATGCTTGAAATTTTTTATAGTTAGTGCTTGATCTTTATTTTTTTAAATGCTTGAAATTTTTTTCAAAAAGTGCGTGAATAATTTCGTAACACCCTGTATATCTTTATGGAAGTACCGTGTATGCGTATAAATCACTTTTAGCAAGTTTTGTAGTTGTTTATAGGAAAGTTCTCATGTATTGTTATTAAAATCAATTGTTTCGTATATTCATCAACGAAAAGGGTGAACAATGAATACTTTTAGCATAAAACAATGTACATCTTTATTCTTAATAGATTGATTCGTGTTTCACTCGATTGCAATCATCTGTAGTTTTCTTTTCATTTTTTTATATGGAACGAACAGTAGAACACCAGCACACTTTGATCAGCAAAGGTCCCCCATTCATCACAGATGGTCACTGACCCTAGCCCTCCTGTTTTTATTCATTTTTGTTATAATAAATGATACGATTTAAATGAAAAACACATGGTCATAAAAAAAAAGGGAGAAAGTATTTTAAAGAAAATTAGAGTATGAATTGTTCAAGTTGTACGAATTCAACCCAACGAAATGGCTAGAATTGAACAGAAATGACACTCCTAGTTTTTGTGTATTTTATTTTTTTAAAGGAAATTGTTGCATCTAATTATATAGAAAGAACCATATAAAAAAAAAAAGTTTTTTTTATTGTTTTTAGTTTATCTCATTGTGTTGTGTACGTAGTTCCCATTCCAGGGCACCTGGACCTGTCTTTTTTTTTTTTGTGAATCCTGTCAATCAGGGTACAACTCGGGCCAGCACAATTTGACTCAAAACTAGGAGTGTCATTTCTGTTCAATTCTAGCCATTTCGTTGGGTTGAATTCGTACAACTTGAACAATTCATACTCTAATTTTCTTTAAAATACTTTCTCCCTTTTTTTTTATGACCATGTGTTTTTCATTTAAATCGTATCATTTATTATAACAAAAATGAATAAAAACAGGAGGGCTAGGGTCAGTGACCATCTGTGATGAATGGGGGACCTTTGCTGATCAAAGTGTGCTGGTGTTCTACTGTTCGTTCCATATAAAAAAATGAAAAGAAAACTACAGATGATTGCAATCGAGTGAAACACGAATCAATCTATTAAGAATAAAGATGTACATTGTTTTATGCTAAAAGTATTCATTGTTCACCCTTTTCGTTGATGAATATACGAAACAATTGATTTTAATAACAATACATGAGAACTTTCCTATAAACAACTACAAAACTTGCTAAAAGTGATTTATACGCATACACGGTACTTCCATAAAGATAGATACTGTAAGATGATAAATCAAGAAAAGAATTTTATTTGTAGACAAAATACTCGGAAATTGCTTAGATAACAATTAATAACAAAAAAAATATTACTTTAAAGGAGCGAATGAATTATACGAAAAAGTGACATATGTGGCATGGGTTAAAGGAGAGGAGGGGGACATAAAGTACATAGAACATAAATTGACATAACAAATGAAAAGAGGAGCTTTATAAAACACCTACTCGAGATGTCTTTTTACCAGAAACGAGATTTTTAAAGCTCTTCCACATCTTCTTCACCTTTGATGGAGGTTCAAGAGGCACTTGTTCCTCTACAGTCGGCTTTTTCTTTTGTGCAGTAGCTGAAATATCAGACCGTTTAAAGGAGGAAAAGATGGATCGTTTTGGTTTCTGGGTATCATTTGTTGTAGTCGTTTGTTCTGTAGGTTTACGCCATGATTTTGGTATATCAAGCACACGGGCTGAAAGATTTTTAACCTGTGTCTTTATTGTGGGTTTAGGACTCTTTGGGAGCGGTTTTAAAGAAGGTGGTGGTGATGGTGGTGAAGGTTGAGGTGTCACTGAACTAACCGAAACTGGTTTTTTCCACAAAGCCCTACTTGCAAATTCAGCCGCTCGAGAAGTGAATGGTTTTTTTTTAGGTTTCACTGGTACCACTTGCGGTGATACCGTGGATGGGTGTTGTTGCTGATTTGGATCTGTCGCTTTCCTTGCTGCTGAGGCTGTCATGGCAGGTTTTTTATTGTTATTCAAGAGATTGGCTCTGGAGAAATCAGTAATATTTGCTGAAGATTCAAACTGACCAATGGTTACACCTACTCGGCCCGCATGGTGCTGTCTGGAGGGTGGTGTGACATGAATGGTTTGTTTTGGTGTAGGTTTTCTTGCAAACAAGTCCTTGATGGATTGGACAGTGCCCTTTTTGATCTCTAAGCGCTCAAGAGGTGCGGCTCTAGAGTAGGAAGATCTGGGAACACTACTTGTACTTGAATAACTAGTAGATTGCGACTGTACTCGGCTCAGGCCCTTGTTACTCAAGGAATCTGGTAACTGAAAGAATGATCGAATAGAGCGCACGGTGCCACGCTGAATTGAATTCAAGAGCGATGAGCGATGGCTATTGTATGATTCAGCATCAGAGTACTGACTTTTTCTTGAAAAAGAATTTGTACTATGAATTGATCTATATCCACTACTTTGATGGTCGTACATTGCTGTTGTTCCATTTGAGCCCAAGGAAGATTTACTTGATTTTAATGATCCAGATCTATCAGGAGAAACCCTAGCTACATCGCGAGGATCTGCTTCTGCAATAGGTAGGAAATGATCATCGTTGTGAAAGGGAAAAGCGAGAGGCCTTGGACAGGAATAGACAAGATCAGGTTGTCGAGGTGGCTGGTACTGCCTTTTTGAATTCTTTTTCTTTTTTGGTATTGAGTTTTGATTCACATTTGCATGAGAATAATTCAGTGTTGGTGATGAGGTTGCTACAGTTGTCTGCGATGAATCTTGTACTTTTGAAGGTGAAGGTGTAGAAGAAGAAGATGTATAACCACTATCTGCTCCTGATGCCTCTGATTCCAGTGAAGATCTTTTCTTTTTTACTTGTGTGTTTATAGTACGATTCCTATATTGTTCATGTCTATAAGAAGAAGAATGAAACATGGTCGTATGTGTGTGTGTTTATATGATGTCTCTAATCCAATATGTGAGTTGCTATATGAGGTTGTATATAATTGTGAGTTGTGTATATCGATGAACAAGGGTATGAGCGTTATGAACTAACAAAATGCTCTCTTTTTTATTTGCTAGTGTTTTATTTTTTATATTAAAAAAAAAAAAGAATAAAAATAAAAATAATGATAATATTAGATATAATAATAAGAAGTAAGAAATAAAGTAAGAAAAAGAAGAAAAAAAGAGCGGAGAAAACAGGTATTTGATGATTTTATTTCGTTTTTTTTTTCATATTTGCAACAACCAATCTTTTATCCCCTAAGTTGTAGCACAAGTTCAAAGCAACAAGACGAACCCTTTTTAGTTCTGTAATACATTTTATTTGTGTTCCCTTTATACTTTCTTTTTATTTATTTTTTTCCTCCCTTTTGTTGAACATAACTCCTCTGACTGGGGGTGGTTTTTATTTTATTTTTTTTATACCTTTTACTCTTTTTTTTTTTATATCATTATTTATTTGTTTACTCCAATCTTTCGTAATGATAACCAGGCGGACCAATAAAAGATGCGAGTGACATGGACAGTGCCAATAATAAACTAACGCTCCATGCCACTGAGTCCATTATAAAGGACTGGTCATACCGTGTGCCCGAATAAAAGATTTCGCTGGTATTGTACAAATAGGCTACAATCGACATTGATGCAGCTGAAGGGATAGCTATAAATATTATATAATAGAATTCATATAAAATAAATATAAAATGTTAAGTGATGCAAAACAAGATAACAGAAAAAAACGTGATTAGTTGTACACAAAAAAAAATATGTTCTATTTACCATGGAGTACAAGCATCCTAAAAGAATTTGTATGTAAAACAGAAGATGTTATTATTTTGTCAATTACACATATGTGAGTCACTTTACCCTGCTACTAATTTCCACCCTCTTTCTCTCTTTCTTCTTTCACTGCAAATAGTCCCAAGAAGTGCCACTATTGTCAATGTACCTACAACCGCACTCAGCATCATGCCTGCTCCTGCCGCTTGCCTATTGCCAATAGCATCATTAATTATGACATAAGTACTTAAATCAGGATCATTTATCACTAATGAACGCTACCATAACTGACAAAACCCCTCTTTTTATTATTATTGTTATTACTTTAGTACTCATTCTTCTTATTCAACAACTTGCTTACCTTCTTGACAATCGTTAAAAGATGATCTTGGAAAAGGTCGACATTCACCCGTTACGCTAAAGTAGAGCTTAATAATAATAATAGTAATAAGAGCACTGATATTTGTACCTTTGACAGAGCTTAAATAAGCCATAGTTTGTTTCAGAATAGAATGGTTTTGGCACAATACGTGTGAGCCTATAATAACAGCACTATTTAAAATAAGGAATTCTTTTATTTATGTATTATTTTACCATTTTGGTATAAACAAAGCCACTATATTTAAAGCATAACTGCAACAGAACAGAAAAAAGATAATAACGTATCCTAGTAAAGGCATCTTTTTTTTTTTTAAAGGAAAAATATATAGTTTGAAAGAAAACGAAAACAAAAATATACGAAAGCTAAAAAAAAAAAAAATAGTAAAAAAGGTACTTGCATAAAGTTGAAACATTAGTTTGATTGGTTACAAAAAAAGTAGGTTGTGACTTTCGACACTGTCCTCTTTAGTGCATTTTTTTGGCTTGTCTTTTACTCTTAATGATCTTTCCTTTACTTGTATATTATCTTTCTTTCTTTTAAACGGTTTAAATTGATATGGGCTTGAAATGCTTAAAAATGAAAACAAGAAAGAAAAACTAAACATATCACATGAAAGTGGCTGAAGATATCATATATAAATATGATGCACATCAATAGTTATTTTATTAATATATTAACTCTCTTGATCTTGTTTAACTCTAATACACAGCTACAAAACACATAGAACCAGCTAAACTCAAATAGTCACCATTAAATACAAAATGAAAGCAGACGGCTACCTCCGAGAATACTAAATATTAGAATAAAAATGGCGGAATTAAAATCAAAGCAAGTTGTCTTTCTCAAGCACAATACAGATTTAGTAAATGTATTTATAAAACATGTTACATATTGGCGTGCGATCTATGTATAACTAATAATAGAGATACTATATATAAACGTGCTTTTTTATAGGATTAATAGCAATATCCAAGAAAATCCAATTGCTAATTAGCAATTAGGAACACTATCCATCAAAAGGAAGAAAAGAAAGAGTCTTTTCGATTTTATAACGAATAGTTTACCAAAGACGTTCATCGATAAATGTTATTGTTCACTTTTGTTCACCAGGTAGAGCGTCCAAGTTCGATAGAATATTTCCATTGTATAAACGTAGTTCAATCTGAGCTTTTGCTCTTTCAACTACATATTCTGTTATTATATTCACATTTAATTCGAGTGCACGACTTATTCTAGAAGGACGAAGTATGAATTTATGCACAAAACTGACTTCCAAAGTGTACAATAACAAAGAACTACTCCTCCTAGAAAAGTCAAACTTAGAGCCGAAAAAGCGGAGTTTTAAATAACACTCCACCCACCCTGCTGAATGAGCCTTTTTCTCTTTTTTGTTTGCCGACCTTGTCAAAGGTTCTTTTTTTTTTTAACTTGTTCAAATATAATGTCCTTGATTAATCGAGCATTGACCAATGTCACTTTGAAGACACAGTCCACACTTGCCAGACCTTGTATTTCAGCTTTGTTAAAAAACACAGCAGGTAGTTTACAAATGACGAGAACAATATTTTAGACAGAGATAAATAACCCCCCCCCCTTGTCACAATAGAGCTTAATCAAGTGAGATGGGCTACCAAAAAATCAGGAGGTTCCTCACGTAATGGTAGAGATTCAGCCGGTAGAAGATTAGGAGTTAAAAAGTTTGGAGGACAGGAAGTTATTCCGGGTAATATAATTGTACGTCAAAGAGGTACCAAGTTCCATCCTGGTGATCATGTAAGTATGCTTGTAACTATGTAACTAGTATTTTTTTTTTGTTAACTGGCAAATATATATATAAAGGTGGGTATTGGTAAAGATCATACTTTATATGCACTTGAACCTGGATATGTTCGTTTCTATAAAGACCCCCAGCAACCCAAGCGTAGATTAGTTGGTATTGTTTATGAACGTGAGTCTGTACTTCCCATTTCAGCAGATCAGCCCAAGCCTAGAAGATTTGATTTGATTGATTTGAATGCATTATAAATAAATGTAAATAAATAAATAAAAGTGTGTGTTTTTAAATGTAAATTGATATTATTAAGAATGAAGTGCTTTTATTGATGTTCTATTTTATTCATGATTTTTAATTGTTAATCTCCTTGGCGAATGTTTCGGCGACAATAAGAGGAAAGACAAGGGTAGCCTCAGCATAGATCTTGCAAGACTTGCTGTCAGCGCGAATCTTACCCCAAGAAATAGCCTCATCAGGACGAGCACCCGCATCACTACCATCGAATTCTTGAGCAGTGTTGATGTAGACTGCATAATCAGCGCCATTTCTCATCAAATTTGCATTACAAATATGATGCTTGATGATACCGCCACCCAAGATAATCATACCCGTCTTCTTTGCAAAGACAGCCTCATTATTCATGTTGCGGATATCTGCAGCAATATCAATGATCAAGCCTGGGTTTTTGTAAGAGTGGAAGTAGATCATATCACCAAGAGATCCGTCTGTGATGGCAGGACAGTAGACAGGGATGTTGTTCTTACTTGTCCAGTAATAGACACTAGATTCATCGTTGATTTCCTGGCCCAGACGGTGGATCATGCTGGAGGGTGTCCAAATCTTGTTGTTCTCTTTTTGCTCCTTCAACATTTTATCAAAAATGGGCAAGATCCAATCCTCAAACTTACAATAGTTGTTATTAGGCACCAATAGGTTACCGATACGGTTCAAACCCTTTTTACGTAGATCACTACCTTTCAATGCAAAATCACCAAGGTAGGTGGGTGCAAGGCATTTAATAAAGTCTTCTTCGACACCACCAGCTGTGGCTACTAGTACATCCACCATTTTGTGTTGGACCAGGAAACGGATGATTTCGCGTAAACCGCTGGAAATGAGGTTGGAGGTGAAGCCTAAAAAGATTTTGCATTTGGTTTTTTTGCGTACTTCGGGGTCAAGGTATTCCTGAACTTCATCGTCTTTAATAGGTTCATCAGAGAGACGCCAGGCTCTCTATTATATACATACATACATACATACATATATATATATATATATATATATAACCATTTAATATATATGGACGAAGAAGAGTGCATATATGTATATATATATAAATATATACTTTACCATTTCCTTAATGATATCAATGCCTTCACCCAAGCTACTTGCTTGATAACCCATTCTCTTGTAAGAACCCAACAAGTCAGAAAGTGACAACTTCTTATTAAAGTCAGGTCCTTGAATAAGAACGGAACCCTCGGGCATTTCTACCGATTCTACAAATACTGCATCAAGTGCTCCCTTTGGTTCGGACTGGTTATTACTACTATTGTTACTGGACATTTGTTTTGTGTTTATTGTATGTATTTAAAAGAACCCGAGAAAAGGGGAAGAAGAGAAAAGAAAGAAAGAAACCAAAAATAAATAAAATAAATAAGACAACGCGAATATCGGAGCGTGTTTTTTTTATAAAAAAAAAAAAAACATGGTCACATGAAGTTTAGTAAAAACAAGATGCCCTTCGTCTATGCAGTCAAGGATAAAGAGAAGAGCAATGTCAAAGGTAATGTGACGTCTTGTATGTTTATTTGATTTGTTTCTACTTTATATAGCGTTATACAACAAAAATCACGTCAAAAAAAGCCAGAACAATAAAACCAAAAAAAGAGGCTTGATATTAATGCGCGCTAGAATAATAATATGATTGGATAAACCAATGAAAATTTTTCTTCAATTGATTTTACATTCCGAAGTGAGTATAAAGCACATTCCACTTTTTGTTGTCTTTTTTTCTTTTCTCTTTTTTTTTAACCCAAAAAAAACTAATTTTGATATAATGTCTTTCCGTGGTCGTGGTGGTTGTTACAAGTGTGGTGAAAGCAAGTAGAAAGTTTTTTATTTTATTATTATTTTAATGTTTAGAAAGTGAGAGAACTTTTTCGAGAGAAAAAAAAAAGCACTTTTCTTTTTTTAAAAAAAAAAAAAAAAAAAAAAATGATGAAATATGAATAATATAAAATGAAATGAATGCCTTTGTTCTAATAATAATGAAATAAATAAATAAAATAATTAGATGGTCATCAGGCCAGAGACTGTACCAAGTCTGAATCCGTCTGGTAAGTTTTTTTCTTATAATTTCCTTCTTTTGAGAGAAAGAGTACATAGATTTAAACAATTGTATGTTGTGTACTTTTAGCTATAACTGCCAAGGTTCTGGTCACTTGTCCAAGGACTGTACTGAACCTCGTGCTGAGAAGACCTGTTATAAGTGCAACCAAACTGGTCATATCGTAAGCTCTTACTTAAATCAATTAATCAATGATTTATATACATAAATATAAATATATTGATTTTTCCTTTTTATTTAGTCTCGCGATTGTCCTGATGCTTCCTCCAACGATGGTCCTTCTTGTTACACCTGTGGTAAGTCTGGACACATGTCTCGCAACTGTCCTGAAGGCGGCAATGGTGGTGGTCGTGGCTATAGCAGTGGAGGCTATGGTGGTGGCTATGGTGGTGGAAGTAGTGACAGAAGCTGTTACAACTGTGGTCAATCCGGCCACTTGAGTCGCGATTGTCCTTCTGGCAGCAGCGGTCAAAAGTGCTACAACTGTGGTAACTCTGGCCACATCTCCAGAGATTGTGATCAACCTGCTCAAGCCAAGTCTTGCTACAAGTGCCAAAAAACCGGTCATATTGTAAGTTGTGATATTTCAATCATTTTTTCATATTTTACTAAATGTCTTGTTTCTTAGGCTCGCGACTGTCCTGAACAAGAGTAAAAACTTTTTTTTTTTTAAAACATCATTATAATTTTACATTCTCTTTTTTTATATATAAAAAAAAATGCTTGCAAAACTGTTATTTTTGTTACCAATAAAAAGAAATAAAACATATATAATTGATACATAAAAACTACTATATGGTTTCAATGCCATGTCTTCTTGAGAAAGATCTGCGGAGGTTGAATTTAAAATGACGTGTAGAGCTTTAAAACCTTTCATTTTTCACAGCCTGCTTGGCCAATAAATAAAGTTCTCCTATTGTTAATTTGTATATAATGTCTGCCTGGAAAGCTGCTGGTATCACGTAGGCTTTATTTTATAAATAAAACAAACCACGCTAATAAAAAACAACAATAATATGATTCTTTAGTTACCTTCAATATACCAATATTTGTGCTCGCTCACTTCGTAATTCATTGAAGGATGATGTTCGTGCTATTGCTCTCCGCCGTGAACAGAACAATGTTCGTTTCGCAAAGTGGGAGAATGGTGTTCAGAGAGAACAGGTAAGAAACGTCTTGTACTTTTGCTGTAAGTATTGATATATTGTTTTATAGAAACTTACTTCTTCCAAGACAAACTAAACTTATTGTATATTACTGAAATAAATAAAACCCATTTTTATATGTATCTATATTTCATGCTGTATCATCGACTCTGTACACACAAGAACAATATAAGAAAAAAAAAAGGATAAATATTCCCTTTTATGGATATATATTATATAAACAGTCATATAGATGTATACCTAGATCAAAGACAAGGTAAGCTTCTTGTTTGATTCATTTAGACGGGATTATTATTATAACTGTCAATAACATCCCCTTTTCCTTTTCCTTTTCCTTTTACTTTTATAGTATAAACAAACTTCATCGTATATATATGCGTTTTCTTTTTATTTATTATTACTATTGACTAAGTATACAATACTAATATGTCGGTGAAGATCTTGAATATATTCAATACAAGATTGACCACATACAGATGACTTCAATATACTTTTTTTTATGCTAACCTGAACTATATTCATCAATTTTGATAAAATACTTTTAAGGAGGGAAGGGGAAGATCGGAAAGACGGGGCAGAAGGGATCACATTACATAAGTAAAAGCGGATAAATCGCGAATTCGGACATGTAAAGAGAATTGAATTAGATGAAAAATGATGAAACTCTATTCACTTATTATATATATATATGTATAAACAATAAGAAGGACATATTAGCAAGTAGCCATATAAAAACACAAAGGAAACAGGACCCTACTTCTATACTGGAATTGAATTGGAGCATATCCGTAATTGCATCCATTTAAAGTAGATTCATTATTGAAGATTTCTCTCTTTCTCTGCTATTCTTCGCGATAAATAAATTCTGTATGCACAGATACAAGAGAGAGAGAGAGAGAGAGAGAGAATAAAAAGAAATATAAAAACAAGAACCATTTCCTATCGGTTTACTAAATGAATTTATATTCTAGCACTTGAAGAATCGAAACGCATGACATTTTTATGCATTCTAAAAGAACAGGTTTTATAATAATCTCGTATCGTAGCACAATGGACGAAGGTGTTGCATTTTACAGCAACTCTGAAGCGTACTCGTAAATAATGATCTCATTGATAAAATAAGTACTGTAGATTATTTTCTGCATAAGAAAGGGGTGAGAGAATAAAAGAAACGTTTATGTTGGCTTTGAATCTGTGTATTATATCGAAGCCTTTTCTTGATCATAATAACAAAATGATATGTGATCGTGCAAAGAGTTTATGTATATATATAAATGACATGCATTTTTATACATTTAAAAAGAAGCAAGAGAAAGTATAATAAAATGGCATGTTTTAATTCATTGACTTGCCAATCAATACTTGCAATCCCCCCTCCCTTTCTTTCTTTTAGTGTATACGGTACAAAATATAACCTTTTTATTTATCGTTTTTCTTTTTTTCTTTTTTTCCTTCTTCTCTTTCCTTTGTTCATTTTTCTTTATTATTATTATATAAACAACCTGATGGCAAATTTAGAAAAGTATTATGTAATACATACTTATGAAGCTCAATATCCTGATGAAGTAACACTCTACATTCATGATCAAGTGGCTGTGATCGAGAAAGATGAGCGCTATAATGATGGGTGGTGGCTGGTACTTGTTTGATATGATGAATATAAATGAATTATAATAAAATAACAGTATTCTTTTCTTTTTAGGGCAGAAGTAATGCTGGTAAAATAGGATTATTTCCAGCAAACTATGTCACAAAAATAACCGAAAATAAAAAAATATTAAATACAAAGGTTATTCAACGTAATACAATTGAATCATTAAACCAACCTACTTTAAACTCAAATGCGATTCGAGAATGGACGCCAGAACAAGTTAGTCTTTGGATATTGCAAATTGGTTTTGATCAAGATATTGCTTATAATTTTAAAGGTTTTAAAAAAAAAAGAAAATGATTTTATTTATTCAATGTTATTCATTATATCAAAATAGATCAGGAAATTAGTGGTGATGTACTTTTAGAGCTTACGCTTGAATCATTAAAGGAACTTGAAGTATCTACTTTTGGAAAGCGTTTCAAATTATTAGCTGCGATTAATGTCTTACGTGAAGAATCGAAGCGTAGAAGAACACACAATGTAATGAAGAAGAAGAAAAAGAAAACAATAGTATAAACTTTTTTTTTGAAAAAGAAAAAGAAAAATGAAAGAATAAAATATTTATTTATCTCTTCTCGTTTCTATTGCTCTTATTTCTCATTCATTATATATTTATATATATGTATATTCATCATTATCAATAAACATAATATTTAGGTAAGGTCAAATTATGAGGCTAAAAATAGTAAACCGAAGGTCTATCCCAACGAGAAGCGGGCATTGGATGACAATAGTACTATCACAAGAGTCAATACTTCATTGAAATCTTTAACAAGATCCTACACTTCAGGAGACTTGAGAACGGATCATAGACCAAGACAGTTATTGAAAAAAGTGTCTGAAGATGAACTCTGTCGAAAAAAATTGATAAAAAAAGTAGCTCAGGAAGAGTTTATTCGGAAAACATTGAAAAAGGTACCAGAAGAAGATTTTTGTCTAAAATCCGCAATGAAAACACGGGAAAAAATTAGCCCAAAGGCATCTATTAGAATCGATGATTTTCGAGTATGTACATGTTTTTATGAATACTATTGAAGCTAATAATGAATATATAGAATGTAATACCTCAGGTAGATTCAGGTATTAGCCATTGTGAAACATCTGTAAAGCCTTTGGCAGCTGTAGCAGCAGATCTTGCTGGTGACAAAATGTCTCAATTATACCCGAATTTAAACTCGATCATCATTACTTTCGACTGTATATGGAACTGAAATACTATTATTCGAACCATGACTTCTGAGTCAACGTAACAAATTCCGTCTCAAAACGAATAAATCGAAAAACAGATTATACGATTTACTTCATCGTCGGATCAGTCCAAATTAGATCTAGATTCTTTATTTTATTCTTTTTTTATGCACAGTTTTATCTAATTGGTAAAGTTTATTTCAAACTAGTATGTGTTATTTCAGTTTCAGACATAGTGAGCTAACAACGTCAGTGAAATTTTGCTAACTAAGCCAGATAGTGGTATGAGCAACTACTACTTTTACTACCGCGGGTAGTTTATATAAAACTCCGAGTAAAATAAAAAGGAACAAATTATAATCATCATCATCATCATCAATGTTTTCATCAACATTTGTCTTTCATTTTCATAAACATCGCTTTTCTTTTCAATACAAAAAAGAAATTTTTTTTCTTTTTTTGAATGCCGAAAATATCAAAAACCAAATAATGTTATTTAATTCTTCCAAGAACATTTATACTGATTAGATATAAAAAAAAGGTCAAGACCCAAACTAACGTGAAGAGTGATCTTTATTGTTATATTAACTTACCACGATCAGATAAGCAAGTTGACGTCTTTTAAGGCCAACCGAACAACGTAACATAATATCTCAAGAGATCTAACGGGTTTTAACGTGAGTTGACAACATAGGTTTAACAATTGAAGCTATTATTTTAAAAACGTTAACCCATAAGAAAAAACTGTACTGTTAGTCTCGAGTTTTAGGGTTCATCTCCACCGTAAAAGTAGCCTGTAAGATGGTCTTTTCGTCTATGAACAAATATCATCGAAACATAAAATTTGTAGATACATTTTAAAGACGTATTTTATATTATGACTGCATTGGTGATCTTGACCATCGATTTATATCTATTCTTGATGGGAACTTAGTTCGGTAACGATATCTTTAACACTATAACGTTATATAATTAAGTAAAATATCGTTCAAAAATAATATATTTATTTTATTTAATAGCAGTAAAAAGTAAATGTTTCAAGTATAGAAATGAAATGACTTTATTGTTCACCACCTTCGACCAAAGCTCAGCACATAATCTCAAGTTCCAGCGACACTTTTTAGACATAACTTTTTATGTTTGTGTAGCTGGATAAATGAATAATAATAATAATAATATCATCAAATGACTATCGTCGGTGGTTAAAAAATAATACATCGGTTTTTATTTTCAGTAACATTCTGAACTATCTGCATCCCCCACCAAATACCTTGTTTACCCTAAGCTTCTTTGGTTTTTTTTATGAATTACCATTCTTATTACTAAAAGTCCGACGTAGTAATATAGTCCCATGTGAGTGCCTGTGTCTTAACTCCCCCCATTTTTTGGAAGTGTTCTTTTGAGTGAAGTTCTATGTAAAAAATAAAAAAAAATTCTCTTTTATTACCCAAATTTCAATTAACTTAAGTAAAATTTTTACGATGATAAAGGTTATGTATTGCTTCATTTGTGAGTCAGAGATTTGAACATAATAGAGGAATCATATATACCAACTTAACTATCTTTTTGCATATGATTTTTGTGCGTCAAGCTTACATGTACTGAAAATAAACAATATCACGTAAATAAAAACAAATAAAGTGACACATGATCTTCGATGCTTTTTTTTTGTTTTTTTTTTTGCGAGGAGTTTACTGCGCTATGAGTTAACCAGATTATATCATGACCTTATGATTTCGTTGTACATTTTTATTATTTATTTATTTATTTATCTGTTCCCAAGATAACCTTATAGCTACAAACGAGAGTTCTATGATAATTATGTATTACTTAAAGTGAATAGACCTGTATCACCAATACCTATATATACACGTCTAAAACAAGGAAATGATCCATCACGGAATTGGAAAAATATAAAAACGTGGAACGACACACCAATTCACGTATCAAAATGTAAACAGTAACGTTATAATGAATTATCTTTCTTACGCATAAAAAAAAAATTAACTTATGTGCTAAACTGATTAACCCGAATGGACAGACCTATTAGCAAAACATCACTCACTGTTACTATTTACAAGTATAACAAGACTATAATGGGTAGATTTATAATAATTGTCCTCGAAAAAAAAAAGTTGGTCAATGTTATACCAAGAAGAATCCTAAAACTTCTCTCTCTCTCTCTCTCTCTCTCTCTCTCTCTCTCTCTCTCTCTCTTATTTTATATATATATTTTTTTTTCTCTCTCTCTCTCTCTCTCTCTCTCTCTCTCTCTCTCTCTCTCTCTTCCCAATAATTTCTTCAGCATATTATAGGATATTTCAGGAATGGTAAATTACTTCGCATGTATTAGAAGAAGTTAATCATTTTATATGATGTCGTCCCAAAAAATATCGTTCACGTAAAAAAAAATTTTATAAAACTACGACATATATTCTAAATGTTTCCTACACGCCTAAATAAAAATAACCAACGAAACTTTCTTTTCTTTGTGTACCGAAGGGGGAAAAAAAGGGGAAGCCATTCAGGCTTAATTCTTAGGTTGTTAACGAAAGACAATCGCTTTTTTTGTTTTTTGTTTTCTCTCGCTCCGTCCCTCTAACATGTGTAACTACCTATTAATAATATTTCGCACACTAGTACATGTCTATCTCTCATTTTTTTTTTTTTTTCTTTCTTTTTCTTGTTTTGTTCTCCTGGGACGAACGTAAGTGAAACCAGCCGTTATGCCCTATGATATTCCCCCAGACCCTGCGTAAAACGCACGTAGAAGGTTTCTATGACAACCATAATGCAAACTCCTTCAACGAACTTGATGATTTATACAATAATACATTTCTATTTATTTGTTCCTTTTTCGTACACATATATGGACATATTAGAGCTCTATATCAACGAAAATAGTCTCGAAAGTTGGTTAGGAAGTAACAAAAAAGCCTAAGCTGCATTTTCATTTTGCAAACAAGAGAAAGTACTACCCGAAATTTCGTTATTGATGGTCCTACTTACCGAAGCAGATGAAGTTAAAATATAGGAAAGTTCAACTAGTGAGGAAAGTGAACATTACTGAAAATTAATACATATTATATTAATCAATATAAATAATTAATCATCATATATAGATATATAAAAATGGAAACCTGAAAACTTTATTTTGTCGTATGATGGNAATTCTTGCTTGGTTACAAACAAGGTCCAGAATGTGAACAGAAGAGGAACAAATATGTTGGTAGGTAGATATAGCCTTTGGGGAAAGAGAAGTAAGTATCGACATTACA
>MU622252.1:294829-322693 GCA_025399235.1 Backusella circina FSU 941
ATATTTTCATGAAAAAAAGGACCTTTCTCTCTTTTCACATTCCTCTTTAGCGTCTAGGAAAGCAAAGGAAACCATGCTTATCAACTAGCGTAAATAACAGATTTTTATTTTATATATACATATATATATATAGTACGTCTGTCTCTATAACATGGTTAATTTACTATTATACCCTAGAGATAATTAATACGATATGAGTACCGATGATTCACTATTATAAGATTATTATAACTGATATAAGAGTTTAATTTTAGCCTTACCATAGTATTTATTTCTTCTACATTTATATAAAAAGAAATTAATCACTAGATACCTATTTACTCCCTTAATGTGACTTGTTGTCTTTTAGGGAAGCAAGAGAGAGAAAAAAAACAGAACTCTAGCGGATATGTGAAAGAACATAACATGACCAAATTTTTAACTACTACACAAATAATTAATTATTAATTCTTTTCCTCAGACTAGGCGGAAAATTCGATATATTATCGAATTTGAATTATAATATTCTTTTCAGATAATTATCAGGAGGAGGAATATATCTATAAGCATTATCGATTAAGTAAATTAGAAAAAAAAACAACCATTAATGATATAACTTTATTATAGTCAGAAACTCTACATAGAGAAAGATCATAGATATGTAGTAAATGTTTAAACAGTCGTCAATTTTTCTCTTTAGTCACACCAGTTATGGCTAATTTGTATTGTTATCCAAGTACAAAATATTTGAATGTCAAGTATTAACTTAAAGTTACGTTTTAAAAGTTGTTAACGCAATCTTCTATCAACGGTGTAAAACCTACCTAGATCTAATGATATGTAAAAATTATTAAAAAATGTTTCATAAAAAGAAATTTTATAATAAGGTTTATTAACGATCTACCAACCAACTTATTGATATGTATTATCTTCATCCACGTATTACTATGTGATATTTTAATATAAAGCATTATTTATATATATTACTAAAAAAAGCTAATGTTGACTAGCAGATTATTTAAAGTTTTGAAATTTGATATTTGAAGAAATGGAAGTTAATCTAAAAAAGATGCATTTTCATCATCTGTGTCTTTGAACAATCGCTATAAAAAAAAACCATTATGAGCCTTTTTTTTTGACGTTTGCTCTTGTTTTCCCTTTGTGTTTCATGATTTATCTTTCTCTTTCTTTAGAAAACAAGAGGGAGAGCTAAGCAAAAATAAAAAGTGTTGCACCCGAAGCTGGAGGATTGTTATTCCTTTCTGCTGAACTATAATTATTCTCTTTGATTAAAAATACTAAAAAATTGAGAAATTTCCCTTTTTTTTGTCAGTGAATATATCCCATTTGCTAAGTTCTGTATGAATTCATCTTATAGCAATGGAAATGATTATAATTGATGGTTTATATATAAAAAATCGTTTACTACTTAAGAAAAGGAAAAACGATACAACAGATTAAATATACTAAAAAAAAAACTTAAATGTATGACAAAAAATGCAAAATCCATTCTTGATTGTATCAAATAAATGAAATATTGTTCAGATGCGAACCTGAATCATACAAAATTATATAAACCTTCTTTTTTATTATATTCCTTTAAGGACTTTTTTTCCTGATAATAATAATATAAAAAACCATTGGCATGGAACTTTCCATCTTGCTAAGCTAAATATTTTAAAACGCCGAGTACACATGATTGAGAAGAACGGGAGTACGGCTAGAAACACTTTGTTTCCGCAAACTCTTTTTGATTTGTCTGAATTTAAAAAAAAAAGATATATATACATCAAGAGATCGTTTTTTTGCCAAGCACTTTTTCATCTCTTTCACTTTTATTTTAAAACATCTATACACAATGGTTTTAGTGTACAATATTATTTGGATTATATTAGTTCTATTACTCTTTCTTGCATTTTTAACTTTCCTAAAAAGACGTAGTACTCGAAGAAGTATGTATTCTCAACCCTCTCTATATTTTTGATAAACAAATATTAATAATTCTGTTTTTATAGATACGCAGCCACAAGTCACTCAAATAACATCAACGACTGGATATCCCCACGCTACTGTAATCGATATGAATAGACCTTCTACAAACCAACCTTTTACATACCGACCACCAGACGAGTCTGTCATCGAACCTCCTCCACCTGCTTATCAAGACCATTCAAAGGACTATCGAGTCCAAGGATAAACTTTCACTATTATTTCCGTCACCATTATTTACAAACTTATTTGTGTACTATATTGTATTATTCCTATGTATTTTATCAATCCTTTTTTGGCTTTTCTTTTTACCATATATATTACTATTAAAAGATGTCAATATGTGTTCATTTTATTTTATTTTTTACTCCTTGGCATATTTGTAACCCAATAAAATTACATCATGCATTACCATTTCAGTCTTAAAGTCTAAAAAAGGCATCGGTGTGATATAAAAAAAGCATGACACGTTTATTCCAGAACACTTTTCTTTCAAATAAATTCGATCTTATTGTATCTCTGATATTACTAATTACTTCTATTAATAATAAAGAAATAGTGTTTTTTTTTTTAAGAAATAAAAGCAAAAAGGTGAAATCCAATTTTTATTTACCATTTCTCAGGCACTGACACATTTCCCCACATACTTAAGGCGGAACAAATAAATAAGTAAAAAGAAAACAACTTTCTCCTGCAAAACGAAAAAAAAACAAAACTCCGTTTTGTCAGATACGCGTAGTAAACATCTATTCTTATTATTTTATCCGGTAACTGCATATATTCTTTTTTTAATATTAGAATATTCTACTTTATATAATTGGAGTTATAAAAAAAAAAAAGAAAAAAAAACAGTAATGCTGATTTTCTTTAAGCGATTTAGGTAACTAGCTTTTTCTTTTTTTGCATAAGAGCATAAGACAAATCATGCCGCCTTTTTTAGACGGTAAATATTTACCTATTAGAGCATTGACTCAAACCTTAAGTGTGTATCAGCATATGAAGCAAGGTGCTTCATCCAATTGTAACAGACATTCACTTTCAGTTATCTCGAATGCCAAGTGACTCCAGCACTCAGCTCTATTATAACATGCCGAGTTTTTTTTAACCAACTTTGATTTCCAATAAAAACTGTCCTATTGAATTTAGAAAGGAGGCAAGGGGGCAAGTGAACCTATTTTTGTCTACGATTTCCAATGTGTTTTAAAATAGAAGTAGTTTTTTGTAAGCGTTACTGTTTAGGAGATAACAACCAGTTATTTTACAAGTGACAAGACTAGCCGTAGTGTCACGGATAAAATGCATAAACACTTGCTTCGTATTGCAGTTGTTACACTCAATCCAACCATTGGTTTCCTACCCTCCACTTTCTTTCTTTTTTTTATTTGCTTTAACCACTCTTGATCCATTAAATTGAGCCCATGGATTCGCTAACAATACTAATGCAATGCATATATTCCAGTAGTACGTCACTAATAAATATTTTATTCTGATGAATTCATTTGTGAATTTATTCCAGTAGACTTCAATACTCAAGCAGGCGTCGTGCGCTTGGATAAACTATTTACATCTATTTTTTAAAAAATATATAAATAAATAAATAAAACACAATTCAAATCAACAAAAGATTTAATTGATAAATATTTACAATAGGAGGAAGGGAAAAAAAAAAGATATGAGATATGAGATATGAGATAGGATATAATTATGATGAGTGCTCATTTTCCTCCAAACTTTCAGAAGAAGCATTTTCAGGAAGAGGACGATATTGTAAGGTACGTACAGCTGTCTTCACTGCCTCATCAGCACTCCAATGAAAAAATGGATATATGTCTCGTGGCAAAGGAATAGATCGAGCAGTGATAATGCTCTCATCGTCCTTTTCAATGGCGTAATGAATATCAGTAATTTGTTCTGACGATTCTGCAGATCTCGTGTTTTGAAGTATTACAGGACCATCTTTAGAAGGAGGAATCACTGGTAGAACTTCAGTATTCTGTAACTCACTGTGATCATCGCCGTATCTTGGTTGATCGCTAAATCCAGACACAATAAGCGCTCTTCTGATTGAAGGATGAATAATATTTACAAAATGGAACTCGACATGGCGACCAGCGTACTTTGTGAGAGCACTCTGTGCATCTAGAATACCTTGCAAACCACTTGAATCAAGTCTGTTTACACTTGAAAAGTCGATGATCATAGAATGAAGAAGTGGGAGTTGGTGGCGGATGGTATCAGTTTCAGAATTCGAGTCATCGTTCCAGGATCGATCGCCTTTCGAAGTGAATGTCTTGAAGCGTCTTGAACGGGCTTTTCCAAATGCAATCATCTTCTCCGATATGTAGCCTGAGTTTGGATACGTAAAGGATTCATCGACACGACACATTAGAATACCAGCAGGCAAATCGCTCACCTTTTTCCCTAGGCTGGGGTGCTTATGGGAGATATAAAGATATCCTTGGTCATCTTTAATAAAGGAACCCTTTTCGTCATTATCAGTGTATTTACCAGTACCAGCCAATGGAATACGACCCAAAGTTGAGAAGCGGGGTCGAGCTACGCGAACCAGTAAAATAGCAATAGACAACCCTACAGAAGCATAAATACCATATTCTACAGTGGTAAAGAATGTAACAATAACTGCAACAACAAATGTGGAGCACTCCCAAAGGGAAATCTTGGCAAGACGCTTAAGATAAGTAGGACCTGAGACGAGATCTGAAACTGCATGGATCACTACTGCAGCTAAACTGGCATCTGGAATATAGTAAAAGGCAGGAGTAAGAGCGTAGAGGGCAAGGATAACAACCAATGCAGAAAAAATACCAGCGATTGGAGTCTTCACTCCTGATCTTGCTTTAATAGCAGAACGAGAAAATGAACCAGTGGATGGATAAGCACCAAAGAAAGCCGCCCAGATATTTGTAAAACCAATAGCAATAATCTCCTGATTAGGGTTGATATTATAATCATTTATACGACCAAATGATTTTGCAATAGCAATATGCTCGAGAATCAAAATAATAACACCTGATGGAAGAGAGCTTGCCACAGCAGAAACTAGGCTTGTATTTATTTGGGGAACACCCATTGCTTGGAATCCTGGAGGAACAGTCTTTAAGATACTAATAGGGCTCGTAGATTTACCAATATTTATAAGGAAGGCGATTAATGTACCAAAAATAATAAGAATACCATTACGCATGATACCAAAAAAGAAGAAAAGTGTACTATACTTTGGATATCTTTTTGAAAGATATTGACAGGCGTAACGGACACCATATAGCCAAACTAGACCACTCAAACCGAAAGCAACATCCAACTTGGTTTCAGGTAAGTACTTGAAGAAATTACCAAAGATAAGGTAGGTGGAGTCTTGAGTATTTACAGCCTTGATACCAAACAATTTTGGCCACTGACCAATAGAGATGGTAATAGCAGAACCTGTCATGAATCCAGCGATAGCAGGAGCAGGAATAAAGTCGACAATAATTCCTAAACGAACAAGGCCAATGAACATGGCAATAGCTCCTGTAAGTATCGAAAACGTGACAGCAATTTCAGGGCCAGTGATATCGCTACTTGCAGTAGTAATTCGAGTAATAGTTTGGCCAACAAGCAGTGACATAACAGCTATACAGTAACAATAAAAATTTTAAATATTATTACTAATATTTAAAGATATGAGAGGAGGCGTCACTTTCAATAGAATACGTACCAGTTGGACCAATACTAATATCTTTAGATGTAGCAAATAAGCAATAGACACAGAGGCCTACAAATGCAGTACTGAAATACATATAAGTTTAAGATAAATATAAATCCAAGAACATGATTTATACTTACTATAAACCATACTGAGGAGGAAGTTGGGCAATCTTGGCATAACCCATACTTTGAGGAACTACAACAACACCAACAGTAACTCCAGCAATAATGTCACGAATAAGCCACTGTAGGTTATAACGATGGATCCAGGAAGCAATTGGAAACAGACTTATCACGTAATCCTGAATATAATGAGGCAACTTATGAATGAATTCTTGAGTTTCCTGCTGGTAAGATATATCTTCATAATCAATGACTAAATCTTTATTATTAGATTTAGTATCGCTCATTTTTTATATATTCCAGTGTTATAATATAGACAGAAGAAATAAAAAGAGAATAATTTGATGAAAGACTCGCTGATTATCCAGCTTTTTATAACTTGCATTAGACAGAATCTAGTTTGTATCACCGTTATTGCGCCATCCTGTCAACCGATTACATCTTTTTATAAGCAGCATTTTTATAAACCGACAGGAAAGGCACATAGTGCCGTGAATGTGCAACATCTTATTAGATAAGTCTGTCATTAAATAAACTAACTTTTAGCTGAGATAGTTCATTTTTTTAAATGAATTTAATTGTATAATATTGCGCAATAATAGATAATACTCGCTTAACCGCCCTTGGGTTATCAAAAAGTGGTCAAATCAGAGTCAATGAATTGATTTCTACAGTGTCCTCATAATCACGAATGACCCACTATGTATTGACATACCAATTGTAACACTCTGATTGTCAAGGAAGCCATAATATTGACATAGTTATTATATTTTGTCACTTATTCATATTTTTCGGTTGGATAATTATTTTTCCAAACTTTTGGTATACCTGGTATACTTTGAAACCGTAAATATTCACTATTCACTTCTATTTCCTGAATATTTAATCAGCTCATTGATTTTGATTAGTTCGAGTTGTAAAAATGTTTAGCACTGGCTTTAAAGTGAAGCTCTCTTTTATAATATTCACAAAGTGGGATCTTATGTTTTTGTTCTAAAGTGATAGATTTATAGCTTATTCCATTATTCCAGTATTCTATTGCTATACTATTACTGATATTTTGTTTATAGTCACAAGTATTAAATAACTGAATTAGAGGGTTTCCACTAAGAATGTAATAAAGTCGGTTC
This sequence comes from Backusella circina FSU 941, assembly GCA_025399235.1. Taxonomy (NCBI): domain Eukaryota; kingdom Fungi; phylum Mucoromycota; class Mucoromycetes; order Mucorales; family Backusellaceae; genus Backusella; species Backusella circina. The sequence goes on from MU622252.1 coordinate 301,759, forward strand.
AATTCAGGACCAAAGACAGGGTCACCTAAAATGGTAAAAAAAAGTAACCCTCAAATGAGACAATGTGACTTGTGCGACCTAAAATGTTTTTTTATTGATATTTTTTCCACGACAGGCAACACTTTCTCTCTTTCTCATTTATTTGTCACAAATTATGAACAACAACAGCAATAACAGCAATAACAGCAACAATAGCGCTGGGAATGATCCTATTCTAGACTTGATATTAGAATCAGACCAAAATAATGCTAATCCTACAGCTCAAACCGATGACTTATTGACTTATTTATTAAATGGAAGCTTCTCTACCACTTCTCTTCCTACATTTACACCTAATAATGTCAGCATCGCTGCAGCAACCGCACCAGTACCAATATCTCCTGTTAATATTCCTCATAAGAGTTATATCGATAATATACCAGCCCCTGAACAAAGAGATTCTCCACCTACCACTGGAACTTCTCATTCAGAAGAGGAAGAACCAACTGAAGAGCAGTTGAAACTCTTACCTTCAAAAGAAAGAAGGCAGATTCGAAATAAAATCTCTGCCAGAAACTTTAGAAATCGTAGAAAAGGTAACTGTCAAAAAAGTTGAAATATATATATAAAAAGACAGCATTAGTCATAGGTTTATTTATAGAATATATTGGTTCCTTGGAAGCAAAAGTAACACAATACCAGGCAGAGAATAGCCAACTACAACTCGAGGTGAAATGGGTTCGAAACATGATGGAGAAATTACAAGCTGAGAATGACAAATTACGCTTACAGCTCATGATGTGTAAAGAAGGCATTCAGCAACCACTCTCTTCAGATACCGTACAACCCACTGTTGATAATATAAATTCTTGGGACCCTTCCCGCCTAAATGAATTTTCAACCCCACAAATGACCTCTTATTTGTCACATGCTGCTATACCCGATTGGGACCTCTCTAGTATAATACCAAAATCCACCACATCAAATCAAAATCAAATTGATATACTCCGTACCTATCCACTCTTAGGCCCAGCTCTCATGTCCATCGTTTTACATCATACATTCAACATGACAACAGATGAACTCTTGGCTACTTCAAGAATCTCATCAACACTACCGGGTTATCATTCAACAAAAGAAACTAGTCTACAAAATGACTTGCTGGCTAAATTATTGCTGACAAATCCAGCTCAATCAAACCTGCAGGAAGAAGGGGAGAATACGGAAGAGAAAGTGGAACCACAAAATGTGCAATATACTTTCGATGATCCACCTGTTACTGGGTTCCTTGCTCATTGTCCATTATATTGGCTTCAACGTAGATTCTGTAAATTCATTATATCTTATGTTATTGTTCACTATCCTCAGCTTGAGTCACCATGTAGAACTTATTTACCCATCTGCCAAAGATTTAGAAAGAGACTTACATCCGCTTAATACTGTGTGTCTCTTGGTTATCATCATCATCATTTTATTCTCTCTTTATTATTGTATATATAGATACGGCAATACCTAGTTGTATCACACCATAGTGATCGAGACTAGTTTTTTCTTCTTCTTCATTGCTGTACTACAATGCAAATGTTTGTAAAATTAAAACTATTCTTAATCAAAAACACATTTCTTTATTGTTTAAAAAGGGGAAGGAATTGTAAAATGATCTGTAGTGGTAGAGTGTGTGTTGACCAGGATAGATGTTATTGAGGTTAAAATATATATTAAGGTTTTTCTTTACAAATATGTAAACCAATAATGTGGCACGACCCCCAATACACTCTATATATTCTATAACTTTAATCATTATACTACATCATTTGTTATTTATCAGGTAGTTGTTTAATATCAAAACGAAGTAAAGTAGACTATTGAATAGAATTCAGGTGGTGTGCCAAGGCCTTGAAATATGTAAATTTTAACTTTTGAAGTTTCTCTAAAGAGCTAAAATAATGTAGTAAAAGTATGCAGTACTTCTGGATGCGCTGTTTTTCTTAAGCAAGTTGGAGAACAAAGATGCATCCATTGACTTGGATATATGGGATGCACAGTTTGTATATTGTTCACACCCTATTTCAATAATGTATTTTATGCTCAAGTGATCAATGTATTACTTTGGTTTTGCTATAGTCTTCTAATGGGTGTTAGTGTACTACCAGTGGTATTTATTATAAATATCTTCATTTTTTTTTAATAATAATTAAAATATTCTCAAAGTAATGAGCCTATACGACGATCAAGGAAGAAAAATAGTAGATATAACACTCAACCAAGTAGGTGATTTTGCCCGCTATAGTTTGGAAATCCATTCTGGAGATCAACTCATATCAGGCACTTATCAAATGTTTGCAACACTGCCTCATGGATCCAATTACAATAGTAGTGCAGCCCCACATGCTATTAACGTTAATAAAACTCGTAATCTTAATGGATTAATAAGGGCGACTTTTGATAGTAAATTCATGCTGTCAATCAATAATCAAAAAATCACAATTCCTAAAATATATTATTCGTCTAGTCCATAGTTTTTGTTAACTCTTTACTTTGTTCCTGTTCAAGCCGCAATTATCATGTGACTTTATGACAATATCCGGCCAATTGCTAAGTATTTAGTGAATTTATACTGCTTTTCCTTACATCCGGCCCGGATATGCTAAGCCACAAATGAATATCAAATAAAATCCATTTTTCGATTTCGTAGTAAGAGCCCTGTTAGCTCAATCGGTAGAGCGTGGGACTTTTAATCCCAAGGCTGCGGGTTCGACCCCCGCATAGGGCTATATTACGTAACAGTAATTTCTGTTACTTTTGTTGGTTCCGTTCCGCAATACTTTTATCATGATAATACATACTATTATGCTCAAGTTTTCGTCCTTTTTAAACTTTTCTGACCATTCCCGGCTGTGAATGCTGCTGTTAGGTTTTATGTGGTTTTCGCAGGTAATAGTGAGCACCAACAATTTAAAGTATTGTTGCTATAGTTTTCTTATATAAAAGATAGACTTTTTATACAAGAGGAGAGAAGTAAAGGTATAAAATAAAAATAATAATAACACAGAATTATAGAATTGAATCAATATAATATCTATGGACCCTCAACAATAAATAGGGCAGAGTACACCTCGATGCCAATAATCAAAAGAAATAAAAGGGCTAATCTGTGTCAACGCTTTAAGTAATAAGATATAAAAATAAATGTAAAGGTGAAGATAAAGTTTATTAAGTGATAAATATCACAGTATTTATGATCATTTAATCAACCATTATCGGTTAAAAGAAAACCAATCTAAAAAAATTACTACAAATACAAAATATAGATGAGAATTTATAATTGATCCATGTGAATAGATGAATACTTTCCGAATAATATCTAATGAGTAAGATAAAAAAATACAAAAGGAAATAGTTAATAAAAATGGAATAAATCCTCAAGATATAATGGATAAGGTAATAGTCCAGAATATATCAAAATAGAATTAAATCTAAATATCTTGAGTGACAGTGATAGAAATAAAATATCAACTATGGCATGAATACAATTCAATATATCAGAGCGGAGGGTAAAAGTTGACAGGTAGGTAAATCATGAGCTTGGATCACGTATAGATACAGTTACGGGCACTATTGAATATAGGAGGCGTAACATTATAATTTTTTATTTAAACTTAAGCCTTGTTTTTTGTAGGGGAGAGTTTAAGTCTAAACATATCGGAAATAGTTTACCATTTTGGCACAAAAAAAAGTTTTTGCTGAAGTATTGGGATTTTGTTTCCTTTATTATTCAACGAAAGTGGAATGATTAAAACTACTTACTTCAAAAGATTCATAAAGACCAAAAGTCACTTATAATAACGGGTAGATATTATAAATAGCAATGATGAAAAGTGGATGAAATAATTTCTACTTATATGAGGAGGTGGAAGAGTTAACATTAACAGTTTAGGATAGCAACATTAGTGCAGCTAAATGTAGTTGCATTTCTATAAAATGAACTTGGTAGAAAAATAAATTTTGATGCATAGAAATTCAATATCTTTTTTTTTTCTTTTTGCTGTGAGTACCATCTGTTAATTTACAGACAGAGAAACTAGAATCAAATTTAGCAGTAAACATAGTTTTTTTTTAAAAGGAGTAAATCTAATCATTAGACAGACTGAGGACTACACATATTAATTGTGCTTAGTACATACAGCAGTTAAAACCATTAAATATATCAGCCATTGGAATCGTATATAAAAGTGCAAGTTGATTAGGAAAGTATTTATTAAGATTAACATTGATGTTTAAAGAAAATGGAGGTTATAATAAGTACTGCTAGTAAAACAGCTGTCTAGGTGATATTAATGATAAGGAATAGTATATTACATGTAAAAAAGAAAATAAACTAAGGGTAAAAATGAGAAAGGCATTTAGAGTATACATTAAAAGAGCGTTTTCTATAAGAACATATGATTAGTTTGACAGTTATAATTTATCGTTTCAGGTCAAGCATATGTTAAACAGATAGGAGACTTTCGACAAAGGTTCTATAGTGAGTAGAGTTCCAGCATCTTTTTGGTATTAATGAAACTCGCACGATAAATAGACAGGATCATTGTTTAAGGCCAATGGGAAGAAAGTATAGGTAGAGACTGGTGGGAAACATAAAAAAAATGAACAACATTTAATTACAATTAAATGTTAATATTATAATTGGTTCTATTTGAAAAAAATGCTAAGAGAACTCTTATTTAATTTTAAGTATATATATTACAAACAGAGTATTCAAAATATACGTATATAGACCTCAAAAAATAGTTAAAGAAAAATCATCGACTATTCTCATTAGTATCATAAACAAAGATATAGATATGTTAAAACACGGACACGTTTTTTATTGTATAAACTATAATAGTGATAATAGTTCACTATACTTATATTTTCATAAGCGTATATATATATATATATATATATATATATAAAGGGGAAATAAATGCTTTACTAATTACATTTGCTCTTCACATAAGAGACTGAGTTTTCTTATTTGAGAATTGTCTAGTAATGACATGGATTGTAACTGTGAGTAAATATCAGCGTGTATTCTAAAATCATAGGCTCTAGATAACACTTGGAAAGCTAGAACATGTTTTACAACAGAAGCTTTTTTTTCTTTCAATAAATGCATTTGTAATATATTTGCATAAATTTGTATTTAGGGAGTTACCTGCTATGCGGAACTTATTGTAATTTACAAGTTTATTGTGAAGCCTTTCACAAAGATAATTATCTTGAATTTTTTCATCTATTGAGACATCAGAGTCACTATCTATTGATTCAATAAATGTGGGAAGTTCTGCAATAAAAACAAGATCAGATAGATAGAGACCTATTTGGATGAATGTGAATTGAATAAGTAAAGTATTATTTTGAGATCCTCTCCCAAAAAAAGTAAAAGAATTTAATAAAAAAGTTGATTCCATGTGACTTCTTACCAAGAAATGGTATGCAACCATGTGTAGTATCAAGGTCCTTGAAATCGATCTGACTGTTTGTTAGAACACTCTCAACCGCACTTGTCTCTGCAACCTCCTCGGTTGCCTTTGTCATACAATCTCGAACATTTTTCCAATTCCTAAATGGTTTTGCCAACTCTTTCAAGTCGTTAAATATTTGTGCCTCATAGCTATCTATTTTCTGCCACGTTTTTTCTAGACTAGAAATAGCTGGTGATTGCAATCCGAGTAATATTTGCATAAGTGTGCTGTAATTTCGATGCTGAAAACATTTTAATGCAATTCGAATAAACTTTTCAATCACTTTGATTCGTGTTTCGAGTGCTCTGCATTTTACAATTTCTGAAGCAACCCATTGACAAGTCTAGATAGAAATTATAAACATAAGTTATTTTTTTTTTGTCATTTTTTTTTTTAAAAATATTATAAAAATAAACGCCTTCTATTCCAATAACTCATAAGAATAGGTATTAGATATTGAAGAAAAGCGACTTACCATGTTAAAAAACCCAATAAGTTGATCTACGCCCACTTGTTCATCTACTGTTTTTTGTACATTTTCAATATTGACTATTGTTCCAATGGACGACATGCGTTTCTTTGAACTTTGTTTTTTCCACCGAAGCTCAACAAGCTCATCCCAAGTCACATTCTGAAGCATACTTTGTTCGATAAGACAGAATTGCTGCGCAATCAATTCGGATCGGTACCTGAGAATAAATGGCCGTTCTGGCTTTATTGATGTGCGAGAAAACAACTTGTGATGAAACGGTGAAGGTGCTATGGGATCGGTAGGTGCAATAGGGCGGCTACAAAGACAATTTTCATTCTTGTGGTAACAATGTGTGTTGGATGAGGTGCTGATTTTTTCTATTGACTTCTTTATGGACTTTAATCCAAAGTTCATTTTTGATGTCCATGCTTCATTCGCTCTGGTGGAGCTTGATGAGGATAGACGGCGTGATCGCGATAAAAAGGAAAACGAAATAGATGGTGGGGTTAATTGATTTGACACATGAAGCCCTATAGCGCTGTCTTTTCTATAGCTTCTACTACCTACTGTTGTAGTAGAACCGGATTTGAATAAGAGTGATCTGCTCTGCTGTGATTCTCTCCAGGTAAAAGTACTGACAGACGAAAGTCTTTGCTCAAAGCTGTTACTGTTGTGAAATGTACGCTGTTTTTTTAGTACACTTCGCAGATTTCTAATAATGCGTTCATCACGCGGTGATGCAAGTATAACTGGATGGTCTCGGAGCTGCGTCAAAAAAGTACACAGCATAAATCGGAGTGTTCGTGATGACATAAAGTCAGATGCCCAATAGTGTGTCAACCAATGGCGGATTACAACAAATGTCCTGCAGCACATGAAATAAACAAACAAATAAACAATACTCCTCTCGAATCAATTATAAATAAAATAAAATAAAATTATTTTGGAAATTTTACCTAATTCGAATTAACCTTCTCTCATCTGTATTTTCCAGCAAAGCCCATCTGAATCTTAATATTAACAGTTTACACAGTTTAATAGGCGTAAGAAATTGTCGAAAAGTAAGAAAAAAATCCATCAAAAACTCATAATCTATATGAATGAATAAGCACACATTGAATCGTATATATAGAGTAACCAACATAAGTATCTGATTTGTTACCCATTTCTTTTGTTAGTTTTTCGATCAGTTTCTCAACTGTAGCAGAAGTAACGGTATTATCGGATTTTCCATAATGGATAAAATGTGCAGAATCTTTTGCCAGTAAATCAAAGACCTGGGGATCGTTCTCAATCGGGGGCGAAGGTAGGTACAATTGTGGTTCGGAAGGCTCCGATATGTCATTATTTTCCTCTACTCCTATCCACCCTAGAGTATGATGACTCTCTGATTTTGCGGTGATGATAGCTGAAATGATTCCCTTGCTTTGTTCCTGAAATTCTAGAAAGGATTTTAGAGATTTTTGGCGGTTTGCTGTAGGGAGTATAGGAAGGCTAGCAGAGGTGGTTGTAAGAGATTTCCTCCTTCTTGCAAATATCCTGGTAAATTTACTTCCAGTCGTGATGGATATATGCGAAAACGATCGTGATGTTTGAAGGCGTCTGAGTGTTCCATTTCGACTAGTTAATTAAAAGGTTTTTTTTTTTTTTAAAGAATGTATTTTATTTAGGGAGAGATCTTTTTTTTTTTTTTTTTTTTTTTTTTTTTAAAGAGCGCTTTTTTTTTATGTAAATATATACAAAATAATGATTTTCTATACCTATGAAGGGAGTTGGCTGTATTATCTGTTGTGTCTTTAGTAGTCGTCCAACCATAGATTTTGGCTAGTCGTAAATATTCTGTAGAACTTGGTTCTGCAGATAAACTATGTCTTCTTTTTGGTAATTTTGATTTTTGTGTTTTGTCTAAATCAAATATAACAATGGGAGATACAGGTGCTGCAATATCTTTGTAACAATCAAGGCTGTTATTATTGTTGCAATGGTATTCTGTTTTTATTTTTAAATCATCAAGGGATTTTGAACGTCGTCTATTATTATCACACAAAAAAGCAATCTATTTTAATATGAAGCATGATAAAGTTGAGTTGATTTTACTTTTCAAGTTGCAAAGGTGAGACTGAACACGGAACAGAGAACATTCTACTAATGAATAATAAAAATAATACTATAAAAGTAATAAGAGAAAGAGAAAAAGTAAAAAAGAAGGGGAAATCTTACTTTCTCTTTCTCTCACTTTTTAATAAATAAATAAATAAATAATAAAAACGGAAAGAACGATTAAAAAGGTTTAAACTTTAAACTTTATAATAAAAAAATATGCTTGATCTTTGCATTTTATAAAGGTGTTTTAATTTGTTGAGAAATTGCACGTGATGAATCAGTTTTTGACGTAATTTTGTAAAAATTTATTCCAGACATCCCTTTTTATTCTTCTTTTTTTTATTTATATATATCCTATTTAATGCCTATTGAAAAGACAAATTCCTCACAAAGACCCTTTCACATTAGGAAATCACTTCGGGATCTTCTTCATAAACCACATCAATTAAAAACAAGGCAATATTCACTCCAATTACCTTCTTTACCACTGCACGATGCAAAGACAGAAGAATATGTTTATGACATTCTTTATGAATGTCAAAGAGGGTAATTGTCATGTTTGCTCATTCATTGCAATGTTGAAATGACCTTTTCTTTTCTTTCTGAAGATCTTTGACATTAGGTTATAGTTCGAAAACGTAAGTGACATTTATGCTGTTTGTACTACGTTACTCACATTAATGATAGACTATTGCAATTCGACCCTAACCCTTGGTGCGATGCTGATATGAGGTAAATTTCCATATTCATATCGGTGGTATCCATGGTAACCGATATTAGATTTACTCCCATGAATATTGAGAATTATCAGTTACCTGATCCGACTTGGGAATGGGTAATATATATAAATATATAAATACAAAACCAAGGAGGTGACGTTATCATTCACCTCTTTCTTATAGGTCAATAAAGAGTGGATGGTTGATATGACAGAGGATGTTGATGAAGGTAACTGCTATTATTAGTATTGATAGATTTAGTATTAATTAAAAAAAATGTGTCTAATAAAGCTGGTTGGCAATACGCTCTTAAATTTCATGGGGCAAGTTGGCATGGTAATTAGAGTGATAAATTACTTGTAGCTCAAATGACTTGTATTTACCTCATTTTTTAAGGAAATTATAAAAATTTCAGATCTTTTGTAAGGAGACGAAGATGGATTCGTCTAAGACATCGATTCCTAAATCATATCACTCAAACACAACCAGAAATGGAGACGCCCTTAATATCTCCTATCCAATCATCTGCTGCTATTGGAAAGCATCAAGATATTTTAGAAAAACTAAGCAAATGCCGCTTAGATAGGGAAAGGGTGGCGATACTTAATGTTGCTATAGAGTCAACGTTGCCAGGCCTTGAGGATGCGTTGTTGCAGAATGTAACTGATTGTTTACATTAGGTTTATTTCATTTGTTTATTTATGCATACATGTTTATTATTAGGCACTTGAATATATGGCCATGCTTGATTATGAAGAAGCAAAAGTATTATTTGTTGAGGTAAAAATAAAAAAAAGTAATAATAATAAAAGCAATAATGGTAATAGCAAATGCTATAATTAATATTAAATAGCAATTATTTAAAAGAAGGCATGATCAACATAAAGGCTTTAAACCAATCCAACTCACAGATGATGAGAAAAAAGTATTTGAATCCTTGCACTTTTACCATGATGTTCAACGAATTTTAAGCCAAATGGCACCTTAACAATTCAATCGACCAATCATATTACAAAGATATATAATTATGCATGATCATTGCGTGATGTACTTCCATTGATTATTCCAGCACATTTATCTCTATTGCGTTGCTATCATATATTCACACACACACACAGTTGTATATCTCATATATATCTTCCTTTCCTCTTAACATTGTAAAATGTAATAGCCATAGTTTCTAATGATATATTAGGCTTTTAATAAAAAGACTTTTTTTTTTTATTAAAATCTACAATCAATGAAGTGATTTTCCAAAAGGCGATAGAACTTAGTAGAAGAAACCAAGAATCTTACCACCAGCGTGCTTCTGACGAGCTTCCTCGTGATCCATGATACCAGCGGAGGTGGTCAAGATGAGGTAACCGAACTGACGAGCAGGCAACAAGTTGGCGGTCCACTTTTCGAGCTCACCGAGCTTGATGTTGAAGCGGGGGGAGATGACACCACACTTGTTAAGACGGCCATTGAGTTGGATGACAATCTTACCGGAACGGTGGTCATCGATTTGCTCGAATTCACCAATGTAACCTGCAAAATAAATAAATAAATGCATTTAATTCGTGCTTAATGACTTCATTCCTTCTCTCTCTCTCTCTCTCTCATTTTGTCTCCATTTTTTTCAAACTGAATACGTACCGTGCTTTTGCATAACGGACAAGAACTTGACAATGACCTTGGAGGAAGGACGGACAAGGACCTGTCTCTTACCACGGCGTTCAGCGTTGTTGATGTTGTTCAAACAATCGTTCAAGACGGAAACTCTGACCATTTTTTCTTAAAAGAGTGATGCACAAAAATCTACATGTTGAGTTTAGTTTTCCATGGTGCATTGGATGGATGGATGGATGGATGGATGTTTGATTTTTTACCTGTTGCAAAAAGAAGAGGAGGTTTCTCATTTGTTCCACAGGCGCTTGTTTGTTTATCGTTCTCAGCAGTGCTGCCTTTTTACAAGCCACAATTTCAATGACAGCTTTTCCCATATTTGGAGAGAGAGAGTGTGTGTCCTTTTTTAATATAATTTGCCAATTGTAGGTGGTTTTCTCCTGGATTGTACGCAACTAAAAACTTCATATCGAGTGTGCTTTCAATATGATTATATTAATATTTTTTATATTTAAAAAGCAGTCTGATTTACAAGGATATGTATATTATTACTCAATTGAATTGATGTATTATTCCCTTCCTATATATGCATTTTAAAAAATAGAAATGCTATTGCTGAAAGAAGTTAAACTCTTGTAATAGCATCACCTGCCATTTCTGTATCCATTGCTTGAATCCATATTCTAACTTGAATAGACAAACGTCTAGAGTGTAATTTCGGTTGATCAAAAATACGATACGTTGCTGAATACAGAGTTTAGTAATCACAAAAAGGAAACTTTGTATTTGGATATCAGTATGTGCAACAGGGGTGGTCTAATCTTTTTGTAAACCCCCAGAGTTTCATTGAATTAATATTAAAGTTATTGTTGTTGTCTTTCAGCAAGGAAGTTTGTTTACATCCTTGCTGACTAAATAAGATAAACTACAGTTTTACTAGTCGAACGATAATAGATTTAGTTTGGGGTTATCCATTATATTTCTCTCATAAAAAGAAAGAGCAAACTATTTTTAAAAAAGGTAAAAATCGAGTGCTATATAATCAGGATTATATCTATATAAAAGAATGTGTTATTTCTTGTATTTTTTTTTTTTTTTTTATGTATAGCGTTCTACCTAGTTTCTGTTTTAAGCAGCTGTTGGGAGGATGAGACTTTAGTTGAAGATATGATTAAATTCTTTTAGCCTTTAATCAAAAAGATCCTTGGATAATCCTTATAACTCTATTTATTACTATTAATGCTCATGGAAGCGACCTTGTTTTATATAATGGATGGACATATGAAAGGTTCGTTTTCGTCTACATTGGATTTTATTTCTTTACTTTTAGCCGCTCCGCTCCGATGAACAATCCCCGTATTTAGTAAGTGATATTCTTTATTAATGCATTGTTGTTATTCTAGATAAATTCCGCCCTATGAATAGGTTTAGGAGAGGTGATAAGAATATATGATCTTGGGTTTATTATGCTAAACATCATGATAAGAACATCCTCAGATATAAATTTGGTTATCTTTTATTATATATGTTCCTGCATGTAAATTGATAGGATTAAGTGGAATATTTAAATGGTTTTATATATATATATATATAAATGGCACATTATTAAGAACAACGCATATGCTTCTATTATACCAGCGCCATAGCGCTGGTATCAGTTCTAGCTTTAAACCAGATAAATTATTTGAAATTCAGTAACACAACTACTTTTGATATGAGATCACCATAGCGGCTAAAGGATCTCACGACGAATCAGTGTCATTAGATATCAAAAAGAAACCCTATACTATCTTGTAATAATTCATTTGTGATTTTAAATATAAATACAAAGCGTATCTTTACTGTTCCTTTTATCTACTCAATACATTTACATACTTTTATTTCCATCATTGTTTCACATCTCAAAAAACATTTTACTCATATCAAATATAGAAACTGCTCGCCGTCATGTCAACGCCAGCAGTGAATAATCAAAATGAAAAAAGATCACAACGATCTTCAGACAGTGAGACGATTACAGATCATGACAACTACACTATTCAGGAGCCGATCCCCTTACAAGAAGTGGCATCCTACAGAGAGCAGATCCGTGAGCAGCTGCCACCTGGCATTCTGACAACAAGAACATTATCGATCCAACCCTATCCTTCCAAAAACACAGATATTGAAGCTGTGCCATCACGGGTCCTCTCACATCTATCCGAGAAGGGGCCCATGATGCATTACGTCAATTGGGATGAAAATGATCCAGAATGTCCATACAACTGGTCACTGCGTTACCGCTGGATCTATACCATTACCGTTGCTTGTCTGGTTGTCTCTGCTGCATTTGGATCCTCTGTGATTACGGGCAGAATCAACGGGGTCGTTGAATCCTTTGGGTGTACCGAGGAGGTGGCCATTCTCCAAGTCTCACTGATGGTGTTTGGATTCATGTTGGGCCCTCTTCTCTGGTCGCCGCTCTCTGAAATCACAGGCCGCAAACCTGTCTATGTCATTGCACTCTTTCTTTACACCATCTTTAATATTCCATGCGCTGTTGCCAAAAATATCCAGACTGTGCTTGTGTGTCGCTTTTTTTGCGGTTTTTTTGCGTCATGTTCATTGACGTTGGCTGGTGGCTCCATTTCGGATTTGTTTCCTACAGAGACGCGCGGTAGTGCTATTGCTTATTTTGCGGCAGCTCCTTACGCTGGACCGGTATTGGGGCCTCTTGTAAGTATATATGTATATAATGCTAGTGAGTTTGCTTTATTTTTTAACAAAATAAGTTGACTAAAAAAAAAAAAAAAACCAATACTCTATTTTTAAGGTTGGAGGATGGATTTCTGTTGGAACAAAAAACTGGAGATGGATTTACTGGGTAGGTTTTCTCTTCAAGGATATTCAGTATAAACTTATAATAAAGAATATAGGTAAACATGATTTTTTCTGGTGTTATGTGGGTCATTATTTGTTTCTTTCCGGAAACATACCATCCTATCCTATTGGCTAAACGCGCAAAACGTATCAGAGCTGAGACGGGTGATCCTACCTACGTTACAGTGGAAGAGGAATTCCCTGTACCCATTTCTGAGCTTGTACAAGCTAATTTAATCCGTCCATTTATTATGCTTGCTACTGAACCCATTTTACTCTTAATGTCATCGTACATTGCCATTATTTATGCCTTACTCTATGCTTTCTTCTTTGCTTATCCTATCGTATTTGGTGAAGTGCACCATTTCAATGACGGTGAAATTGGATTGACTTTTATTGGGGTCCTTATTGGCACTGCATTTGCATTGGTCGCGACACCCTACTTTGAAAAGATTTACCAGCGTGATATTAAAAAGAGACCAGGCGGGGTACCCACGCCGGAGGATCGTCTTCCTGGTATGATGAGTGCTGCTCCTTGGATTCCTGTATCTCTCTTTATTTTTGGATGGACCTCTTTCCCATGGTGTCATTGGATAGGTCCCTGTTTTTCAGGTATTCCATTTGGCTTTGGTATGGTTTTGGTGTACTATGCAGCAAATAATTATATTATCGATTGTTTCCCCCGTTATGTTACCTCTGCTTTGGCAGCCAAAACGCTTGTGCGTTCAGGTTCGGGCGCTGCTTTCCCTCTTTTCATTAATCAGATGTACCACCGTTTAAATAATCAATGGGCCAGTACCTTACTTGCATTTATTTCATTAGCTATTGTACCTATTCCATTTGCCTTTTACAAATGGGGTCCTGGAATTCGTGCTAGATCAAAGAATGCAGCTTGAAAATTTTATTTATTCATTTTTTTTTTATTTTTTTACTTTAGGAATATTCTACTTCTTTTGAACGTTATCGCTAATTAATAAATCATTTTTGTTTCATAATTATTTTAATAAATCATTTTGTTTTATTTTAATCCAAAACAATATAAATGTTAAACCTATAGCAATGCTTCGCATACTGACCTATTATAAAAATGACGAATGGTATCTTGGATTCCGATCCTTTTATCTTTTTAAAAATTCTTCCGTATATAATAAAAACACTTGCTAAATACGAATCGGTTACAGAAAAATGATGATTTAGACTTTTCCAGATCTCATCCAACATATCTCCTTGGAATTCCTCCCAAGTGACTTTATGATTTAAGAAACATGTCATGTACTATTTTTAGAAGATCTTCATAGCTTTCTTTTTTTAAATAATAGGCTTTTAAAATGGATCCAGACACTACAGGGGAACGAAGTGATGTATTTTCCAAATAAATCACTGCCCTGATACCAAAGAATGAGCTCCTTTATCCATTATGATATTACACTAACCCAAGTTTGTATTATGTCACTCATTTCATTATTTTCACAAAAAAAATAAAATAATATTTACAAGGGTTATTCACCTTCAAACAACCGGAAGTCATTGAATTGCTTTACAGTTTAAAAGTGTAAATTTGGCTCGACAACTCCGCCTAAAACAATATAGTGCCTTTTCCAATCTACATAAGTTTTAATGGCTAAAGGTTAAGATAAATAGATCCTCCTTTTTTTTTTTTAAAAAAAAAAAAAAAAATACAATTATTTAAAACACTTTATGCGCCTGAGTAATAAGAATCCAGAATGTTGGATACGTTTTATTTTTATGACATGATACAAGCGAATGCTCCTCATTCCTTTATCGATAATCATTTTCGGAATTATCAAAGTATATAACAGCGATACATCATCATAAATAAATACGTTGGTAGGCAAAGATGAAAATAAATTTATTGATTGCTTTTTTTTTTTTTTTTTTTGAAAAAAAATATTAATTTTTTTTTTTTTAACTTTAGCACACTATTTAAAGCAAATATCAAAGAAACATGACCAAAAAAAAAAAAGACATTCTAACATGTATTTATTAGCTGATGATAGTTTATATTTGATTTCAATGCTCTATTTGCATCAAGAAGACCAAAATGGGCCTCCACATCTGGTTTATAGGGTTCATCCATGGCAGAAAACCAAATCATATCAATATTATGCTTTCTCGTCATGCATAGAGTATCCAACAGGAACCTAAAAACATGAAAACACAGATACAGAAATTGAGTCCCCTCTCTTCCCTTCCTTTTTTTCTTTTTTTCTTTCTTTACTTACTTTGCATGATTTTCGGGTGAAGGTACTGATCGTTCAAAAGTACTACCCCAATCTGGCCATCCTGTCTCTGATATAAGAACAGGTTTTCCATCCGCTACCTCTTGTGCCGAAATATAATGATCATACAACGTAGAGGCAGCACCTTCAATGCTGACACCCTCCCAATACGGAAACGCATTCATCATCAAATAATCCACCTCACGCACTACCTCTGGTGCGAATTTATAATAGACGTCAGAAGTGGTTACCTTGACATCTTGGACCATCTGCTTCACTCTCTTGATATAGGATGCTAAAATAGCGGGTGGCACATCGCCTCTGTAATTCACCTCTGAGCCCACAATCACACCCTCTATCACCTGGTCAAGTCTGTCCTGTATATTTTCAAGAGCTGCAAATTCCTGATCGAATGTACCGTATCTATCTACCCACATACCAAGGTAGAGTCGTAACCCCACATTTTCTGCAGCGGTGATGGCTAAATCACCCAAGTTGCAATCTTTTAATGTGTAGATGCGCACGATATCGGTGTACGTCTTGAGTACTTCAAAGTCGTTTGTAATCATTTCCAGGCTAGGGCAATTCTCTCGGTTTATGCCATAATTCAGCCCATAAAAGGGCTTTGCGTAGATAGTCGATGTGAAGAAAATCAATGATAAAATGGTATAAAATGGTATCATCCTGGATCTATATAAAAAAAGATGACTGAAAGAGAAAAAGAACAAAATAAAGATAATGATGATGATTGCCATTATTTAATATGCATTCCTTATTATCTATAATCAAAGTAGAAATGTAATTTTTTTTTTTTTTTACTTCATAATAGGTTAGATACATCCCTTAAAGAGCAATCAAGGGTCTTTTTAGTGCCCATCCTTTCCAGAAACGCAATAAAAAAATAACCATTCTTTTTATTTACAAGAATTATATATCCTTTTTTATAGAAATACTTGTAAAAACGAACTCTCATCCACCAAAATAGCTCATGAGCAACCCTAAAGATCGGGACAGGAATTGCGACGTCATTCCGGCGTGTAAAAAAGAAAATTCACGTTTTTTTTTTTTGTGGGGACCGGGCTTCAACTGAATAAATAAAAAAGAATAAAAAGGGACTCTCTTCTTCTTTAGACAACATAACAACCCTCCCAACTCTTTTTTTTTTTTCTTTTTTTTTTTTTTTTTTTTTTTATCCTACACTTTTTTTTTGGGACATGTTGAGAACACTTACCGCAAAGCGAGGTATATCAAAAATAAGAGAATGCATAGAAAGAGAGATATTTAAAGATAAAAATTAGTTGCACCTCTTGCTGTAGCTCGCCCCTTTATCCCCACAGTCACACGCACTTATGCCACAGAAACACCCAACCCAAACGCCAATCCTATTACAGGCAAGACCACCTTTGGCAACCTTTCCGATGAGGATCGTATTTTCACCAACCTCTATCTCAAGCACGATTACAGACTAAAGGGTGCATTGAAGCGTGGCGATTGGTACAAGACAAAGGAGATGGTCTTGAAGGGCCATGAATGGATTTTGAAGGAAATGAAGGAGTCAGGGCTTCGTGGTCGTGGTGGTGCTGGTTTCCCCACAGGCTTAAAGTGGAGTTTTATGAATAAACCTTTGGATGGACGGTATATATATAAATATACTTTTTCATAAAAACCAACCAACCGACATTCCTATTTATATATATATATATAGTCCTCGTTATCTTGTTATCAATGCTGATGAAGGTGAACCAGGCACCTGTAAGGATCGTGAGATTTTGCGTGGCGATCCTCATAAATTGGTAGAAGGTTGTCTTTTGGCAGGCTCTGCCATGAAGGCCAATGCTGGTATGGGAGTGATATATATATATTTAATATAAAGAATGGAGATTAATCCCTTTTTATAGCTTATATCTATATTCGTGGTGAATTCTACCAAGAGGCTAACCATCTTCAAGAAGCCATTGATGAGGCCTATGCTGCTGGTCTGATTGGTAAAAATGCCTGTGGCACTGGTTATGACTTTGATGTTTACATTCATCGTGGTGCTGGTGCTTACATCTGTGGTGAGGAAACCAGTTTGATTGAATCTATTGAGGGCAAGCAAGGAAAGCCCAGATTGAAGCCTCCATTCCCTGCTGATATTGGCCTTTTTGGCTGTCCTACTACCGTTACCAATGTGGAAACTGTTGCCGTTGCTCCCACCATTCTTAGACGGTAAGAAAACAATTGAATTAGAGGGTATTCATATTTTTTTTATTATTATTGTTTTTTAAAGAGTCATTGCATTGATTAACAAAAAAAAAAAAAACCTCTCTTTAATATATAATATATAGTGGTGGTTCATGGTTTGCCAGTTTTGGTCGTCCCCGTAACTCTGGCACCAAACTTTTCTGTGTCTCTGGACATGTCAATAACCCTGCCACTTTTGAAGAGGTACCCAAAGAATAGAATTGGAAATGCATGATATTAAATACCATTTTAAATATAGGAAATGTCTATGCCTCTTAAGGAAATGATTGATAAACACTGTGGTGGTGTTCGCGGTGGATGGGACAATCTATTAGGTATTATTCCCGGTGGTTGTTCCGTTCCTGTTATTCCCAAGAGTATTTGTGAAGATGTTTTGATGGATTTCGATGCCCTTCGTGATGTCAACTCTGGTCTTGGTACCGCTGCTGTCATTGTTATGGACAAGTCCACTGATATTGTATCTGCTATTTCCAGATTCGCTAAATTCTATAGACATGAATCATGTGGTCAATGTACTCCTTGTAGAGAAGGTACCAAGTGGTTAGAGTCAATGATGGATCGTTTCGAGGTTGGACGTGGTAAAAAAGAAGAGATTGATCAGATTTGGGAATTGACAAAGCAGATTGAAGGTCACACTATTTGTGCCTTGGGTGATGCTGCTGCATGGCCTGTTCAGGGTCTTATAAGACATTTTAGACCCGAGTTAGAAGCACGTATGGAGAGTTTCCAAAAGGAATTAAATGCTTAAACATATAATTCACGCAGTAATAAAAATAACCTAAAGATATATCATTTGTTATTGAACATAACTGAAATAAACATAAAACTACAAATTAGCACTATTACATTTGAGCAATGTGTTGTGCTCTACATACATTGAAGTTGCTCATTTTCTTTTTCGGATATTCCCGTTTTGAGTGTGAAATACGGCTAATTATTGTATCTGTTTAGGTAATTTTTTTTTTTTTGGCTTGTTTATCCGACCTCTTTTTATTCTTTAGTCAACATAGTCAATACCAAGTTAATGATGACGCTTTTCCTTTGAATTTAATAAAAAAAAAAAGAAAATGTTGATCGGAGTTGTGCCATTATTTTGAGAAAGTTTTTATACTTTGTAATGATATTAAGGAATAGTTAAATAGCAGCCCCATTTCGGCAGTTGTCACACTGGTTAATGCTATTTCAAAGGTGCTCAACAGGAACACCTTCAATACTTCTTGTAGTAAGCGTTTCAGGTTTATTATTGATCGTTGATTGTTACTATTGTATATAGAAACACTTCATAAACAAATAAGGCTACTATTTCTAAATCAAAAGTGAAATTATAAATATCATGCTCCTGCGATGTTTTCCACTGCTCTGAGATCATAGTGTTTGGCGGGACGATAATCCTCTGGTTTGATCACATATGTTTGTAGTATTTGACATAAATCACGTTGATCTTGTAGTGTTTTACGTTACGATCAGTTATAAGAATAAAATAGTCTTGAACGAGGAATGAGACTCTTAGTTACTCTTTATTAAATTCTAGAGATCCTTGTAATATTAAATAGAAAGTCTGAGTTATTATAAGCTAGCCAACATCATCTGTATTCAATGTACAACTATACAAGTTATTATGTCAAATACTGAATCCTTCCATGATGTTATTTGTTTGAATATATTCATTATAACAATATTATTATTATTATTATTCTCCATATCTTGAAAGGTCACCCACATGGATTGTATTTATTACACAAACGCAACATGACGTATTTTTTTCGGCACTAGACAGTTTTATTGTCTACTAAATATTACAAAAAATGGAAACACTCTAAGGGGTTCTTGATTGGCCAAATAAAAATTGATTCCTATTTTAGAACATCGTGATTTTTAAGCGCAAATCATTGTAATAAAAATCATATATATATATAGAGCAGACCTTTTTTTTCATTTTTTGTTTCTTTATTCTCTCTTCATTCATATTTATTATTGATAGGCTTTTTTTTTTTTTTCTTTACAAATGAACAAAGAAGCAGTAACAAACTATGCCATTAAAAAGATGATTGGCAGTGCTTTCCCACAGGAACAGCACCGACCTATTGAACTTGTTGAACAGCCAAAAAAAAAATATTGGTGGAGTAAACAGCCAAAAGCAGATTCCATACTCTCCATTGAAGAACAACGCATTTTGAAGGCAGTGAAATCAAGAGCTCATTTCCTCGACAGAGGTTTGACATGCTGTTGTTTCCAGATCGGTTTCGACGGTCTTGTTGGTAAGAAAAATAAAAATAATCTCGGTTTACTATTTGGCTAAATTATTTATTTTTTTAGGGTTAATTCCTGTTATTGGCGATTTTATTGGCTTGTTACTCGCCCTTCAATTGGTTCACTTGGCAATGGAAGCACACCTTCCACAGTCTTTAATATCAAAGATGATGTTTAATATTGCTTTTGACTTTGTGGTAAGTTTTTTTTTTTTTTTTTGGGGAAAGGTAAGAGAGACGATTTTCTTATTATTATTATTATTATAGATTGGATTAGTGCCTGTGGTTGGAGACGTGATGGATATAATGTACAAATGCAATACAAAAAATGCCATTTTACTAGAGAACTATCTAATAGGTCGAAGACAGCATCAAATGAAGAATCCAGGACACAGGGAAATGGCAAAGGATCCGTTATTAGCATCATCGTCATCGAAATCAGCACCAACTGTTATATCATAAATACCATACTTTTTACTCCTTCCTTGTTTCAATAAATAAATAATAATAATATGTTTATTACAAATACATGACAAAGCCATTTGTTTTATATATTTTATTTCCAGAAAGCGCCCTCTTTTTCACAACAAGCTGCTATGAATCACAGTATTTTTTTTTTAAAAATGATGCCTGAATCCACTTTCGATTTGAATCCATTTTGGGGAAGATGTTTTCGAGGACCGACTGTTTATGCATTGACAAGGGTTTCTTAACAATGCTAATTCTACAAAAGGAACTCCCTTTAGTTGATGATTTTATGGACAACAAGTTACTTTATATTTTGGTTCAAGCACAATAGCATAAATATGTAAACACGCGTTTGATACTAATTCTTCCTTTAAAAAGAAAGAGTATTTGAGAATACAATACATTTATGATTCTTTTGAAAAAGAATAATAAATTCATTTATTAACTTTTTGAGGCATCATCATAAACTTTTCTAAATACAGAAACA
>MU622252.1:346053-359726 GCA_025399235.1 Backusella circina FSU 941
GTTTTCTTATTTTCCTCTCTTTTCCATTTTCTCATTTTTTTGTTTTTTTCGTTTTTTTTTTTTTTTTCCTCTTTTGTCTATAGTTACTGACTATTTCCATTTACGTAATCATATTATTGAAATGTTGTATACATTTGGTGAACCCGGCAAAAGAAATTATTTGAAATATTAAGTTGATATCATATATATATGGGTAAAGTAAAATTATTGTATTTTGGCTTCTAAGGGAAAGTAATTTCTACAGATATAGTTACGTAGTAGATATATTCCTTCGTATTGTAGACTTCGTTTGTATATTTAATAACAAATGGAATATTTTGTTCCCTGAACTAAATCTTTTACTTAAACTCTATAACCACGATAATAAGTGGTTTTAAAAACTATCTTTTTTTTTTTTTAAAAAAAAAAAAAACAATAATAATAATAATAATATGACAAAACAAGTAGTCTATACCAACTTGCCAAGTTTAGAAGATATCATCTCTCGTAAATCGCGACCTCCCGTCTGTTTATACAACCTCTACATTGTGATGAGAGATCGACTAGAGTATGAAGAGCTCTTAGACTTTTACTTGGATATCAAACAATACGAGCAACTCTGGAAACACTTTATAAAAGACATTAGAAAGCATAATAAACACCTGGAAAAGGATATAGCTGATATTTCTTATTATTCTCTATCATCCAGTCTATCATCACAAAATTCGGGTGCAGATCCAAAAAGGATCAAGGAGCTGATCGGCTATTGTCAACGGATACATTTACGTTACCTTGAGCTCGGTGCACCCAAGGAGGTACGTCAGCTACCTCTAAAGTTAAAATTAGATCTGTGCCGGGTACTTCAAGGGAAGCCGTACGTAGGTGATCCGATGGTCTTTGCAGATGCAAAGGCGTTTTGTCTTGCTTTTATGCAGCAACATGTCTATCCAAAATTCATCAAGGTCAAGGCGTATGAGAATGTGACATTGGAACAGAAATTGCTTCGAGTTGTGCTAAGTCTACTGTGCCTTTTGTGTGCATTGACCGGATCACTTTGTTTCATCTTTTTGGGTTATCCTCAATGGGGTGTTCGATTCTGGGTAAATATGTGAGAAGAAAAAGAGATGCTATTCAATCTACATGTGCTTATTCCCCTCTCCTCTCTCTTTTTTTTTTGGAGACTTTTTTTTTTATAGATTTTTATCCCTTTTTGGTTGGGAATACACAATTTGTTGGTGTTTTTGACAGGAGTGGACCCTATTTGGGCATTGGCTTTTAATATAAGGTATATATACAACAATAAAAAATAAAAATAGATCATTAAAAAAAATCCCTCTATTTTATATACATATAGCGAAACCACCACCTTTCATTTTAATTCCATCATAGAACACCAGGTAAAAATGATATTAAGGAAAAGATCATTCATATCACTTTTTATTGGTTTGTTTATTTCGTTCATTTGTACAATCATCTTTTGTGCTATACCGCCACATACATTATAAAAAAAAAAGAGAGCTATTTCTAATAATAACAATAATAATAATAAAGTAAAGAAAAAAAAAGAATAAGAATAAAAAAAAAATAAGTTATGTATATATAAAAAAACAAGCAACTCCTTTTGTTCTAAAAATCTATAAACTTTTCACGATGTGGGTCCGGACCTGATACACCATACTGTTCCGAAGTCTCTGGATAACGATCAAAATGAGAAGCATCGCCATCTCCTCGTATAGTCGGTACATAGGGCGCCCTTACCTGTCGGTTAGCCACCCTAATAAAGTCCACACCATGAAACCACCTGTGGTTTTTAATGTCATCGGCACCCCCTTTTAAATTGCCGTAACGTCTTGAAAGGTCCGGTGTAAGCAGGTGCTTTAAAAGGTCTTTTGCATTTGCATCAAAATGGGCCGGCCATTTAATTTTACCCTGGATGATCTTTTCATAAAGTTTTAAGTGATCGTCATCATAAAAGGGTGGATATCTAAAAAAAGAAAAGAAAAAGTTTTAGTTTTTTTTAAACATTCATAAGCTCAATGTTCTTTTGTACCCTGCCAACATTTCAAAGATGAGAACACCAAGACTCCACCAATCAACAGCCATGCCGTAGCCCTTCGATTGTATAACTTCAGGTGCTACAAAAAAAGAAAAAAAAGAAAAACGCAGATCGTTAGACAAAAAAATACATATTCTATCGGCGTCTTCTTTCATTTTATTACCTAAATAATCAGGTGTGCCGCAAAGAGTCCAGGTATTATCCGGTACATGCTTTGCAAACCCGAAATCAGTGATTTTAATGTGCCCCTGAGAGTCCAATAATAGGTTCTCTGGTTTAAGATCACGGTAAATGATCTGTTTAGAATGCAAATATTCAATTGCTAACAAAACCTCAGCTGCATAAAACTTTGCAACATGATTTGGAAAGCGCTTCAAAAAAAAAATAATGAACATGAGTATTTATATCTCCACACTCATGTTCTCTCTTTCTATCCTACTTGATTCTTTCGTAATACACTAAATAGTTCACCACCAGGTACATAGTCCATGACCATATAGAGATTAATATCGTCCTGAAAGGAACCCCATAAATTGACCATGAATGGATTTGCCGTGGATTCCAAGATCTGTTTCTCTGAATTGGTATGCTCCACCTGATTCAATCGCACCACCTCGGTCTTTTTCAGTACCTTGATAGCATAGAAACGACCGTTGTGAGCGCTCTGGGCGAGATGCACACGGCCAAAGGAGCCTGTTCCCAGTGTACGTAAAAGATTAAAATCATCTAATTTAAGCTTTGGTCGGTTTTGTCGTTGCTTTAATATGTTTTGATCGTAATTTTTGTATTGTTTTTTTAACCGTTCTCTTTGCTGCTCTAAAAAAAAGGAAAACAGTAGATTTGATTATATATTGAGTAAGGTTGTTTTTCAAATGATGAATGTAGTTTACCTTTTTCTTGGTTGTCTTGTACGGGCTTAAGTTCTTTTTTTTTTTAAAAAAAAAGAAAAAAGTTTATTTTTAGAACCAAAGTGCAAAAAGAGAGAGAAAGAGAGAGAGAGATACTTTACCTGGGGTTTTCTCTTCTTCTACTTTGGTTTTTACTGATTCATCGGACGATGAAATCCTGTGTTCCTCAATAATAGGTTTAGGCTTTTCTTCTTTTGTACCAAAACTAAAGAAATTACGCTTTGGTTCATGACGAGCTTTATCAATGATCTTGTGTATAAACGACATGTGTTTTTTTTTTAAAAAAAAAAAAATGAAATAAGAAAAGAAGAAGAATAAAAATAAAGCGCATATATTTTATTTTATGTTACTAAATTTATAAAAAGCTGGTTTTTTGTTATATTTAATGTGACTGGTCTGCTATTACCTGTTCTCTCTCTTTCTCCCTGGTTTTGACAGTTTAAAGTGACACGAATGATAAAGAGGAATAGCATTAGGATTTGCACTACCTTTTTTTTTTTTAAAAAAAAAAAAAAAAACCTTTTGAGTAACATTTCCTTATTTTTTTTTGTGATATAAAACGCAATTTATTTTTATTTATTTACCTTTTTTTTTTCTTCTCTCATTTCTTCGTCATTTCTATAAATACCATGCCATCTTTTATTTACCCAATAGAAGGTATCGTCTTTTTCTTATCACATCCAAAGGTAAATATACAATGAACAAAAAAAAAAAAAAAAAAAAAAGATTCTTAAAAAAAAAAAAAAAAAAAAAAAAAAACTCCTTAAANTAAAAAAAAAAAAAAAAAACCCTCTTTCTTTCGCTACTCCTCCTTATTTGTTCGTCTATTTTCTAATAGCAATTATGGCTAAAAACCCTTGCTCCCATTGTCTTGACACTGATATTCAGTACATTTTCCGTTGGATTGTCCTTCAAGGTGCTTTTACCTACTTTGGTGGATAAACTGCTCGAGTGGCATTGGCCACATTGGATGTCCTGGTTTGTATCCTTGATGACCACCGTCTTGGAATCTGCTATTCTTAATTTGATATTTTTTGCCATGATTGTGCCCTTCTTCCAGGACCAAGTGTTTGATGCCACATTACGTGCCCGTCATATGGATGCCATCTTTGATGAGGTTGTCGAAGTGCCTCGATTGGTGCGCTGTTGGCGCAGTACAAGAACAAGCCTTTTAATCACATGGTTGCTTTTAGTGATAAAGGTGAGTCTTGCTCCTTCTTTTTGTTTTTACATAATAATAATAATAATATATGCTCCTAACTATATATATATATATATTTAGATCCTTTTGATGATTTTGACCGCACCACTTCAATTAATACCCATTTTGGGAACAGCTCTTGCCTGTTATATCAACGGTTGGCCAACAGCGTAAGTATATCCATTTTAATATATAAAAATAGACACACGCATTTAAATGAATCATTTTTAAAAAAAAATAGTTGGAATCAACATGTCCATTATGATCTCGAATTCCGCGGCATGAGAGTGCGCGAATCCAGTAAACTTGCCTGGGACAAGAAATGGCACTATGCCAATTTCGGCTCGGTGGCTTTTGCCTTTGAGATCATCCCCATCCTCAACATCTTTTTTGTATGGACCAACATTGTCGGTGCCGCTCTCTGGATCGCAGATGATTATTTAGAGGATCACAAACCATCCGGAGAACATGCTCCTCTCCTCCCAAACGATGTTGAAAGCAGTTATGAAACCATTTAATAAATCGTTTTATTAGTTTTTTATTGGAAGAGACTCCAATCTTTTACTTGTAAACCCTCCAAAAGTGCCCTCATTTCATCTTTTACCCTATCGATCGTGACCTTTTCGGTTTCTGAAACTGATTTCTGTTCACTGCTACCATTGGCAAGTTGAGCAGGGGCGTTGAGTGAAATAACAAGATCGGTCTCGACCTTGACGAGTCGAATGACGGCAAGGATAATTTCAACCGTATTGAAGGCGTTGGTTTCGTTAAACTTTGCAATCTTTTGTGTGCCTTGTAAGAGATAGACTTGCGAATCACTATTCTTTTATTCATAAGATATTCAACAAATGGAGGGGGAAATAAAAATGACTTACGGTATCAAAGGAAGTGTGAGGGTTTCTGTTTGAATAATATGATGCTCATTGGCTTCATTGTCATCAGCTAATTGTTGAAAATGAAAGCTACCATGTTTTTAATTTTTTTTTTTTCTTTTTTTTTTATCATTGTATCTGCTCAACTATAATTTACTGCGCAATCTCTTCGTTTTCTTGATCAACTTGTTCCAACAACTCGACAATCATACTCTGTTGTGTCTTTGTATCCACAAACACTTCTTGGTTATCGGGGATTTGACGAAACTGGCTTGCATCCATAAAGGTGGAAGGAATGGGTGCAACAATGGCACCACCAAATAAATCCATCATTTTTTTGTTATGTATTTGAAAGAAAGAAAGGTTCTATTTTATTTTATTTTATTTTAATTTATTTTATTCAAGAAAATTTAAAATTGAAAAGATCGTAACGGTCTCTTTGGTATATTCAGATAATCATTATAAACATGTATCCTCTCCATCCCAGCCGCAAATCGCCATCGCATTACCGTGGGTGTATGGTTCTTGGACTGCATCTGCCGATGACGATAAAAGGCCTCGGAGCTTGTCTCTTCCACGATATAAAAGTCCCGCGAGACCATATAGTGACGATCGGGCTGCTGCTCAACCGAGATGATCAGGAAATAGCCCTTATAGTCGAGCTTGGGATCGTCGTGGATGATGGAGTGGCAGAGGCAGGGTTTCATGAGATCCAGGGTCCTTAGGCGGGTATGACGGAAATCCATCAGACCCTCGGTAGTGTCGATATGACAGGAGACGAGCGCTAAGCGTGAGAGTGATGTGAAGCAGATGAGACTGTCTCTGATGAAGGTACCCGTGAGATGACACTGGGCCAGCTCCAACTGTTCTACTGTGGCATTCTCTTGGCCGGCAAAGATGGAGAATTGTTTGGCGAGGTAGGAATTGATAGTGATCTTGCGCAGTGACAGAAACATGGAGACCGGGAACCGTTCCATGATGGTATAGGTACTTGGTAGAACATCAAATGGATTGTCGTTATGGCTATGGGGGCATACCTTTTCACCAAGCACGGTCCGAGTAAAATCAAACACAAGTGTGTTGATATAGGAACAGGTGCTATGAAACACAGGTCGGATGATATCCAGCCATCGCGACATGCGAATATCGCTCTCGTTGTGTACAAAGGATGCATTGCGTGTTGTCTTGTTATTCTCGCCGTCAAACCCACCCTCCAAGTCCAAGGTGGTGTAGGAATCGAGACTGGACGGTGAGAGCGAATAGTCCTTGGCCTCATGATCGATAAAGAAGTGGAACTGTAGGATGCGTTCAATCCCTGCCGTGCACTCCACCTGATAGTGCTTTAGGATGTTCTCATGGTAATGTGTGTTGAGGATGGTCATTGCGTTGGTATCGACCACGGATTCGTCCTGGGTGACCATCACCTTGAAACTCTTGCAGCGGGGTAGCAGATCCAGCAGGTCATGTAGAGCACTGACCTGATGCTGTGTCCAGCTGTAAAAACAGCGTTGAATGGAGATACCGGCCGAATCCACCGTGGAGAAGAGTCGTGTGACATAACTGACATTTTTCCATTCAAATGAATTGTGGGTAAAGGCAATCGAGATATTCTCCATGGGCAGTGGTGACGGTTGTTGCTGGATATCCAGCCCCTCCATACTGGGTGAAATGAGGCTGGTGGAGAGTCGCTTCAATGCCCGCATGCTCTGGATAACAGGTGATAATAATTGCATTGACGCAAAGAGGGTAGGGGAGGCGACAAGTAGACAGGTAATGGCAGGGAATTCACACAGCTTTTGTCTCCATTTCAAAAAGTCGTCTGAGCGATCTCTGAATGGCAAGATGCTCATGTTGGTCAGCGATGCTCGGTAGTAATAGTAGACGTTGAGGTAGGCATTATCGTAGGTGTTTGATGAGGGAAAATGGAAAACAGACCGGAGGTATCGCCACTGGATGGGTATATTATCGTGATGAATGAAGAGCTCCCAGAGGTCATTGGGTCTCATATCCAGCTCCTCCACATTGGGGCATAATCGAATAAAGTCATTGACGAGGTGTTGTGGATAACAGATTTTTTCAAAAAAGGGGTCACCATAGCCTAAGATGCGTACGTTCTTGACGTGATGACCAAGATGGTTCCTTTTTAAGAGGTCGACCAATCTGGTGAGAGAGAGGACCGTCGTGATATGGACTGAGCGATAGAGGAACTGTTTGGCGGGGAGGTGCCAGCTTCTACAGACCGTCATAAAGTTGTTAAAGTCTTGACAGTGGCTTTCTGTGTAATTATCATTGCTGTAGCCTTCGTATACTATTTCAAAGATTTTCAACCATATTTCTAGTGGGACTCTATCTGCATCCATTTAATGTGTATTGTTTATTCTCTGTTATCGGTTTATTATTAATATCGTAAAGTGTTGCTGTTGTACACTTTTGTATATTATCTATATCTATATATATATAAAAGAAGAACAAAAAAAAAAAAAGAGATAGAGAGAAAAAGAACAAAAGAGGGGGGGAAGAAGCAAGAGAGAAAAAATAACAACACTCTCTCTCTCCTTGATTATTATTACACACATAACAAAATAAAATCTATTCCAAAAATGGAATACGTCCATTCACTTTTGCTTGAATGTTCCAATGTGCGATTTCCAAGCCACTTGTGACATCACTTCCTTGAATGTTGAGGTTCGGGCCCATGCTCTGTAAATTTGGGTTTTTTTGCCCTGTCTCTCTCTTTGATACTATATAGAACACCATGTCTCAAGTTATTGGAAATGTAAGCCTATGAAAACAAAAACATATACACCCTTTTATTTTTTTTTATATATTAAACAATAGAAAAAAAAAAAAACTATTTAGACCGCACTTGCCTATGCTCGTGTCTGGCACGTTGTCGATGCCCGTCAAAGAGTCATGGGCCGTCTCGCCACCAACATTGCCACCACCCTCATGGGCAAACACAAGCCCATATACGACCCTGCCGCCGATTGCGGTGACTATGTGGTAGTCATTAACGCTCAAGATGTGCTCGTCTCTGGCAAAAAGGCCGAACAGAAGCTCTACCGTCACCATACACACCACCCAGGTGGACTGAAAGAGATCAACTTTAACGACCTCCAAGCCAAAGACGCTACCGAGCCCTTACGAAAGGCTGTCTCGGGTATGCTTCCCAAGAATAGATTACGTCAGGTTAGATTGGATCGTTTAAAAATCTTTGCGGGTGCTGAACATCCTTATGATGCCAATATCATCAAACAGTACGGTGTAAAGCAGGAATAGATTGAATTTTTTTTTTTTTTTTGATTATATATTAAAAAAAAAAAAAGAAATGTGTACATTTATCATTATTATATACGAATATACGAAGTAAAAAAAAAAGAGTTGAAAATAAGAAGAGGATGTCATTTTTTTTTTTTTTGTTTGTTTTGCTATTTATGGGTGCGTTGAAAAGAGCTATAGAGAAAGAGAGTCGCATCTTAGGCATCCGTCATTTCTTCATCCTCTGCTCTCGCCATAGAAGGTTTAGGTGAAACAGGTTCCTCCTGTTTTACCGTGATATTTGGTATATGTACCTGCTGTTCTCCTCTTTCAGCAGCAGCAGCAGCAGCAGCAGCAGGTCTCTCTCTCTGATCAAAGTAACGATGTTGCTGGTACTGGCTTGGATTTGTCACATCACGAGGACTAGGATTATTATCCTGCTGATTATTATTATTATTATTATTATTATTATTCAGCGACTCCAATCGCTGTCTTGTATCAGCATTGTCGGGATCCAATTCAGCCGCCTTTTGATAGGCGTCCCTGGCATCCTGCACCTGGTTCCCGCATGAATCATAGAGCGTGCCCAGATTATACCACACCTCGCTCATGTAGGGGTTGAGTCGGATGGCACGACTGTAGGCATCCAGTGCGTCCTTCTTTTGACTGATGTGGTAGTAGAGCACACCGATGGAACACCAAAAGGTGGGGTTACGACCATCGCGATAGACAGCCTGCTGATACGAGTCGTAGGCCTTGTTGTAATTTTGTGCAGACATGTAGCAACGTCCCAAGAGATACCATGAGAGGGAATCCTCTTCATCCACCTTGAGTGCTCGTAATAAAAAGTCAATGGCGAGTGCTTGATCAGAGAAGCCAGTCTCTGCTTGGGAGTAGAGCCAGCCTAATTGCTGGAGTACTTTGGTGTGTTCTGGGTTTTCTGAGAGGACATGTTCATAGGCTTGTTTGGCTTGGTCATACTTTTATTTATTTATTTATTTATTGAGGCTTAACACAGGCATCTATATCATCAACTTACCTCCTTCATTTGTTCGTGTACATGACCCGTTTGAAACCATACATCAGATTCAGTCAATGGTTTTGGTGGTCGGTTGATAATGAATCGAAAGCACTTTATTTGTTTTAGTCTATTTTTGGTTTATTACATCTCTTCTTTATATTACCTGTAGACTTAAATCATATTTACGTTGCTGCTTATAAATAATACCCAATCTAAAATAGATCTCATCATTCTTTTCAAATTCCTGATCTATCCTTACAACAGCAGAAAAAGCTTCCTCGGCGTGTTCTAATGAACCATATCGATCATAAAGTATACCAATACCATACCAGAGTTTAGGATCCTTTTATTTTTATTATTAATACGAGAGAAAGAGAGACTATTTCTTCTTCTTACCTTTGGATTATTTAAAAGATAAAGTGCCTGTTGGTAAGCTTGATATGCATCTTGTAAATGATCAGTCATTAAATAACAATGTCCAATAGAGGCCCATGTTTCACCGTCTGATTCTTGTATAGCTAATACACGCTTAAAATAGGATATTGCCTATTTATTTTATAATTTTTTTATTGGATAGAAGTATATTATTATCGTTTATTGTTTTTATAGTTACTTGTTCAAACTGTTCTTTCGCTCTAGAGAGTGAGGCAATCCCCTTTAGTGCTTCAACTGAATAAGCGTTATGTCGTAGTGCTGATTCATAACAGGAAGTGGCTTTTGGGTAATCAGACATCATTTCAGCAATGTGGGCTGCTCTTATATTATTATTAAGGCTCGTTTCTATATTATCAAACACAAAAACTTGCCTACACTTAACCAAGTTTGTTCATTAATAGAAGCAAGCTTTTCCAAGGTGTTTGGATTGGAAGAAATATGTTGCTGTTGTAGTTTTTGCGTAATCGCAGTTGTCATTTTAATAAATAGCAAGAAAAGAAAAAGAAAGGGAAAAAAGAACAAAAATAGTCGTTGGATTTTTATATAAAAAAATCTGGTGCAACACTTTCTTTTAGTAAATTTACAAAAATGGCAATACAAAAAAACTTTATTCAACAATTAAATCCTTGGCCTCCCAATCTTCGTAGGTTTGGTCAGGAAGGTATCTTCTAACAATGAGTGATATTTTCTTTTCTCTCAATTCTTTCATGGCAATGACGAGAGGGTCAGATTCGCCATCCAACTCAACCATCACGGGTGCGTTTAAACTGTTGAAAAAGAGTGAGTGCGTTGAGTATAGAATGACTGTGTATTCTTACCTGATTTGAAGGGCACGAGTACCTAGAATTCTTGCTCTTTCGTATTTGGTCATGTAGGGTGTGGTAATTCTGACTTTTGAGCTGGTTTGACCGTCCTTTTGTTCGAGAATTTCAACTGTATTGTTTTCTGCCATTCTAAAAAAAAAAAAAAAAAAAAAAAAGAAAAAACTTGTTGTCAGTTACTTTGTCGTTGTTGCTGTTTTTTACTGTTTTTTTTTTCTATTTTTTATTATTATTAAAGAGAGAGGGTCACATACTTTAATGAATTGTGTGTTTTTGTATAATTATAAATAAAATGCTTAAATGATAACAAGAAAGAAAAAAAACAACAAGTGAAAAGTCCATTAAAAAAAACCAGGAAAATTGGATCAGCCACAACGTGACTTGCTTCTCGTTTGTATCTATAGTGAAAGCATGAATCTTGTTTATGGAGAGTATACATCATCCATCAATCATAATTAGAATATATATTATGCGTTTCAGAAGAGCGCATCATGCTAGTATCGATATCAATGGCATAACATATAAACCCACATTCAACACTATATAAAAACAATTTAATATCTTGTATCTCCATTCTCAGAAAATGATACAAAACTTACATGCTCAGTATGAAACAAGAAAAGAACTGCGTCATAAAAAAGAGTATCACTGTTAGTAGAAAACCAGTAACAGCACCATAACGAGCCATGGAATAAAAACCTGTACAAAGACAAAAGAGACATGGACTGACCAATACAACCAGTTGTGTTGTCATATCACTGAATCGACCAGTCAAGAGATTGCGTCTGAAGAGAGAATGGCTGGATTGTATGGCTGACGAGAAACCATCTTGTGTCATACCAATAAAGCAAACAAGGAAATGGCTGATGGAAAGGGTATCAAACCAGTTTATGAGCGCATTTCTATCGATATGCTAGATATGACAATAGAGTTTAGTACAAGTTGGTATTACACAAGTATGTACTTTTACATTTTTAAAATGATGGCCAATAGAATGAATGAAATAAACTATCCTTAAAATAAGACTACAGAGAACAAGTGTACCAAATGAAGTAGTTATTGCTCGAGTCAGAATCATTTTCCAACTGTGTTTGCTTTTGGGATCGTGTTGATGGAAATACCATTGTGATGTGATAGAGGAGAGTGCAAATCTATTTAAATGAAAAGCAATCATGTTTACAAAATCAAAAAGCAGGTAAAGGAGAGCGAGAGATAGTTTACCTTTGTATATTTACAATCAATGTACAGGACCAAATGTAATAGAATAGATCAAAAAGTGCAATAATGTAGACTCTATTCTTTACTTTATAGTGTGTATCTAGATAAGTTTTTTCTTTGAATAGAGATACATGATTAAAAACTTACATATAAATGTATTATTATGATCGATATCACCCATAAGCCATACTCGAGTAAAGAAAAATAACCA
This sequence comes from Backusella circina FSU 941, assembly GCA_025399235.1. Lineage (NCBI taxonomy): Eukaryota > Fungi > Mucoromycota > Mucoromycetes > Mucorales > Backusellaceae > Backusella > Backusella circina. Next base: position 358,034 of record MU622252.1, read on the forward strand.
AACAACGGTGAATAGCGCAAATACAGAAAGTAAAACAAAGGAGAGTATCATCGCACCTGTATTAGCAAGGATGATATTAAAGGCGTACTATGAAAAGGATGATGATGAATATGTGTAGGTGAGAGAAAGATACAATATGAATGAACCTCAATAACTGCAATGGTCTTTGGTATACTATGGAAATGCTTTTTAACTGTTTTGAAATAAATGACATTAATGATGAATATCAAGAAGGCTAATAGTAATAATCTATTGAAGAGTAAGTAATAGAATGAATACTACATTATGAATGGTATATACTTTTTATCTGCAGGATTGGATTGAAATGATCTTGTTAATATGTATAGAAATGTACAAAATAGAATGATGGATATAATGCTGATGGTTCCAAATGATGATTTCTGGTTATTATTATTAATATGAGATGATGTCTATGTGTGATCGCATTACCTTTGTAAAAGTAGAAAGGGAATATATCCAAATGATGAATATAAACAGAGTGATTACTACCATGAGTGCTATTATGCCTATAAATATACACTTAATATGTGAAATAATTCTTGTAAAAAGTGCTATTTACCTAATGATGTCACAATGCTATTGTATGTATTGGCATCTTTATGATGATGATCAGCTGTCAAAAAAAAAAAGAAGGTTCATATTATGATTTTACAACTTCAACTAAGGAAATAGACTTACTCGATGTAATAATAATAATCCCCGATAATAACCATAATAAACTCGTTAATACAAACAAAACAGCCCATTTAATATCTTTGTATTTTCGAGTAATAATATTCAACGATGCAATCTAATCTATGAGTGATGAGATAAAAAATAAAAATAGATTGAAATTCATATTACTGTAATTGGTAATTCTGGATCTTCCATCATTATTGCAGATTCGAGATAAATGGCAGATGCTTTCTAAATATGTATATAAATGAATATATATATATATATATATTTGATACGTAAAAAGACACTTTACTGGGCTCTCTTCATAGTCTGACTGTTCGCTTAAAGGGTTAATGTTGACATCATGAGTCAATGGACTACTGCGATCTGAACTTTTTAGCGTGTCCACAGCTGAATAGAATAAACTTTCGTCTGCTTCTTCATATATAGAGTTACTTGAGGATTGTTTCATCATATATATATAGAGAAAGAGAGAGAGAGGGAAAAATTTCCTCCTTTTTTTTTTTTTCTTTTGAGCATAGTCACAATAAAATATATATTTGTCTTGTGCAAAATATTCCTGAAATAAATTTCTTATTTTTGTACTAATAAGACTAAGTACGATTAGTAAAATGTAGAATACTGGTTAGTTTAATGGACAAAACATATATTGTATTTGTGTAGTTTTGTTGATCCTAGTTTGGTCGTTCTCTGACGAATTTATCGTACAATAACTCATTCGTATTACTTCACTTACTTTTTCTCATTTACGAAACGATACCTCTTACCTTATGCAGGTTAAAACATATCTACCATTCAGTCTAAGTGGAATACCTACCATCGTATAACAAGCGTAGTCAACTTTCGTTCTCGAGAAGAGATCTACGATTAGTTGTTTCCCATATGGATGCCATCCTCTTGTTACTTTTCTCAAAAAAGAGGTATGTTCACAAAAGAAAAGAGGTTTTATTTCAAATCGCCTGTAAATTAACAAAAAAAAACAAAACAAAAGTTC
>MU622252.1:364877-381350 GCA_025399235.1 Backusella circina FSU 941
TTCGTAAAAAAGCTCAAAAAAAAAAAAAAAAAAAAAAAAAACAAAAAAAAAAAAACAAAAAAGACAAAAGATATATATATATAATGAATATATGTTGTTGATACCGTCGTCGTTGTCTTCGTCGTCGATGTTTCTTTTCCCCTGTTTGATCGGCATTTCCTTTCTTTCGTACCGCATTCTTACACCTATACTGGCTTCACCTTCTTCCAGTCCTTCTTGAAGCAAGTCTCCTCTCTGATTCCATAACAGAAAAAAAAAAAAAAAAAAAAAAATCTAGATCTAGTTACTAGTAGTTAGAATTAGAAAAAAAAAAAGGCCCATATATATTGTATCTCCAGTGTGGTTACTTAATTTCCTGTTACTTGAGAAATGGTAACTATGTTGACCACTACTCTTTCCATTGTTTGATTTTACTCCAGTTATATCTATCTTATCTTTGATTTGGGAGGAAAAATTTTCACGCATTGGTTTAGTTTAGGTTGTCGTTATCTTTATTCGGAGAGTTCCACCTACTCTAAAATCGGTGAGCGAGACGGCAAGGGCGGCAGTTCCGGTTCTTGGGCAAGTTTGTCCGGCTCTACTGTCTATTCAACCGTAGGTCTCCACTTTTATTTTTCCACCTGTTCTAACGGTTCGCGTTCCGTCGAGTTGGGTCGCGTGGACAATTTTTCTTCGTTTTCCAACTCTTCTTCTCAATACTAAACACCCCTCTTCCATTCCTTACTATTCTACTCTCTCGGTTACATAAGTTATATATGAGATACATGAACATCTTGGATGTCTCCTCCTCCTATGAGGGTACTTACTGATGTAAGGATTTTTCCAATAGGGGTTCTTTGGGTTTAGGCTTTTTGGTAACCGGCGACATGTGTAACTTCGACAGTGGTAGGGATTTCGGCCACGGAGAATATTAGGGTGACGTCTCCTCGTAGTTTTCGATAACTCACTTCGGTTACTTCATCTCCTTGCGTTCTAACTTCGGTAACGGTTTGAAGTTCTTGTTAACCGGATAGCGCTACTTAATTTAGTTAATCGACTGCTTCATTGTCGTCCGGTTGTACTGAGTCTTCTTCTTCTCCGTCTCCTCCAAAAGAAGAAAGAACCGTCACGTTTTTCACTGTCACGATTTTTTACGAGATAAGCACTTTTTTTGACAGCTCTCAAAGAGTTAAGAATAACTTGGTCTTCTCACTCTGTTTTCTTTTATCTTTCGTCATTTGGAATTGGATTTTCAAGTGGTTTATAAGCTTTTTTTCTAAAAAAAAAAAGGTAGGGTCATTCACAAGTAGTGTTTAAAAACATGATCTTTGGGTGGCTAGCTAGAAAACAAAGTGACAGATCGACATGACAAAAAGGCTGAAATGACTTTATTTTTTGATTTTAAAAAGTTGTTTGCCAAAATTAGTGCATGTAAATGAGTCATAGAGTCTTATTTTATAAGACACGTGCCCTCTGGTCACTTGAGAAGCAAATGTGTTTGAGTCTTGCAAAATCGATTCCTATTTTTATTATTGCGTTCAAAATGAAAATGCACTCATTCACTTATTTTTAAATCTTATTACAATATGTTTACAGTTTTTATAAAAACTATGTAAATCACCAAGATCGAAACTCAAAGAGGAAAGTTTCGACTGTCCAAGTTCAGTCATTACATATAAAAGAGACTTCAAGACCTATCAAAGATTCTATGTTAATCGAGGTTCAAGGCATTATCCTATTTGTTTTGATTTTGATTGTTCTTGGCGATTTTAATGGAAATAAGTTTTAGGACGATTGATATCTAATTTTATAATGACGTGGTACTCTAAACTAAAATGGAGTTTTTTAAAAAAAATAAAATGACAGTCTTTTTCCTTATAGAAGGTGATGCACGATTAGTTTAAAAGAGGCTAAGAGTAAATGATCGCCAAAGCGTATTCTTGAGATATATCCAAAAAGTATGTATGTATGCGTCTTAATCCACTTTTGGAGTTTATACATAACACATTTGATTCAAAGGAAAGAGAAAGTAAAACGCTATATTTAATAAACAAACAAAATAGAGTGCTGCCAATCCACTCTCTCATCAATGAAAATATATGATCGTCAATCTACTATAGCTAATCATAGCTTCTATAGATCAAAAAACATAGACTCACACGATCTATTATTGTTATTGTTAAATATAAAAATAAATAAATAACATTGACCGCAGTCGGAAATGTGTCAAAATCAATCTCTTGGTCTCCCCCTTGAATTTAAGGAGTCAAATCTTACCCGCATTGAATAAGTGGCACTGCTACTGCATTTTATTATGATGAAAACAAATATAACTCAAAAAATAGAGAAACACATGATAGCTCCCCCATCTTTTCTCTTAAAAGATGATAATCTATTGTTTACTCAGTTTGGATAAATGACTTCTTTAAACAACAATAACAATTGCGTCAGAATTCGATTATTTTAATACAGAATCAACTTCCTCTTTTGGAAATCCCTACACTTTTTAACTTATTTTACTCTTTCCCTTATTAAATTATCAACAACAATAGATGCAAGCATTACATGCTTTTATTTACATATACACACTGCTCTCAATAAATAAATGAGATAAATATAGAAATGATGATGAATAAACAAGTAATTTTGAAGATGAAATGTAAAAAAAAAAGTGTCAGCTTTTTTCAATCATGCGAAATTTAAAACTGCGTCAAATGAAACGATGTCAAGGATAAAAAAAAAAAGAAAAGAGGGATAATGTACACAACACTACAAAAGGGAACAAGGGCTATGAAAATGAAAAGGAACATTATTGCCAGCTTTTTGAAGTACAGATAAAGACGTTATAGATCCGTAGTCTAGACACTGTCTCTTCTTTCTTTTCTTGTTCTTCTTCTTCATCGTCATCAAGTTCTTGAAGGCAAGTTTCAAACCAGTGTTCTTCTGATTTTGGTTCGCGTAGAATATTAGCAATCAACACGTACTTACGCATATCAAGTGGTGCCTGATTGTATTTTGCTAGTTTTGATAATGAAATTGATTGGATATGTTGTTCTGACATATCTTTTTTTTATTTTTTTTTTAATTTAAAATACAAGAATGTAAGAAAAAAAAGAAGAGAGAGGGAAGAGATGCTGTGGAAAAAATAAAGACAATAATAAACAAAACAAAACAAAAAAAAAGTAAAGTTTGTGTGATATGTGAAAAAAACGAAAAGCATGCTCTACTGCGGTAGTAGGCGTTTTAAATAAAGGAGGCCCTTAACTGTTTGTGTCTCGGGAAATATGGCATACCGTTACTGCAACACTCTATTTTCAATAATAGGTCCACGTAAAACAAAAAAGCATCGCTAAACCAGGGCACTTGCTAAATCAAGATGTTGTTTTAACATACAGTGATTCCACTCTCAATTTACCAAATGTTTGAAAAGTCCGACCACTTTTTTGAAAAAGATGGACCAATAGTGTGAGGCTAAATTGACCAAAAAAAAGGAGACTCTTTTACCCAAATGTTTGAAGTTAATTTGACCATCTCTTCGAAAATAAATTAACCACTTCTTGCAAATAAATTGACCAATGTTTTGGTCAAATTGATTACAAAGGCTCTTTATTTAAGTATTTAGAAAAACAACTGACAGAACACTGGATAAACTTTATGTTTAAAGACGTCCGAATAAAAAAAAAAATGTGGGTCAATTTATTTCTAAGAATAAAATAATATGAAGTAGCATTTTTCATGGTCATTTCCATTCTTACTTCTTTGTTGATATTCCTGTATCGTAATTCTTTTGAGGGTCCAATAATACCTTGGAAATCGCTGACAGTAACCGTCTAACAGGCTGCAACCATGCCAGGCCTGAGCTTGTTCTCCTTATCCTGTGAATTACTTTTTACTATTGATTTTAATCTTCACCCAGCACTAGTCTATAATAAGCACATAGCCTCTTTCGTTCATAGCTTCCGCAACAAAAGAACAGCGATGGATAGGACTATTGTAATGAATATTAGCTGATACACTAAGAGCTTTTGGGTCAATGAAATAATACAGTGTGGAACTCATACAAGCTTTAAAAAAGGAATAAGATCAAACGTCCGCCCACCAAAATACGCTGAGTGTTATATACTCAAGCCAGTTTTACTGCTAATTTCGTATATGTATGCTTAATAGGTAGTATTGTTCCATAGATCATAATATCCTGGAGAGGTTTAAGTAACACCCTTTTCCAGCCTTCATAGAATTGCCCTTTTTAAAAAGCCACAACGTAAACTATTCAAATCACAAAGCAAATGAAGTGTCTTTTGTTTGTATAAATATTATTGCTCTTTGTTAACGTCAATCGGTCTAGAAAAGAAAGGCTAAAAACATTCACATAATAGCCATAACATTCATGTTAATAAATAAAAAGATTCAGAGTTGTTTATCAAATTACGATGATAGGATTTATATAGCTCGCATTTCTTTTATTTTTCTATTCAACATCTCATTTTCTTGAGTTTAGGAGCTATAGCACGAATATGGAATCTAATTGATGCCATTTGCTATTATGATTTACGCTCGTCTTTCGGTTCTTCTTTTGAACTTTTAACAGCTATAAAAAAAAAAGATTTAGTCACTGTTGGCCAAACACAAACATCATTGAAGAAGCATCTGGCAGTGGTAAAGTGAGATAATAAAGCGCTCGAGTGTTGGTATGATTTAATAACAAATATCGATGATAAAGCAAGTATTTCACTTGTGTTAGTTTCCGCCACCGATTATGTTTTCTCCAGAGACCTCTCCATAGTTATGTTCTATTTAAATACTGTTTTTTTTTAAGAGATTGAGAAATAATAAATGATAAATGATAAATGATAAAAATAAGGAGAGTGGATGATGTATCAAATAACAAATTATTAGATTTTTAGTAAATGGACAGGTAATGAGATAGCACGGTTCACAACGGTATATTACATCACATCGAAGAATAACACGATATAAAGTAATAAAGATAATGCACCAATATGACAGAGATAGATCCAGTAGGTATAATCATAATTTGTAATTTTTTACGCATTAACAATTAAGTTAGTAATGGTTCATTTATTCAATGAGGGTATCAATACCTACGGAATCATTATCCTACTGATTAGGCCGACGATAACTGGCCAGGGCTATCAGTTGTTTCATTGAACGAGGTGATTAAAGCAATAGATAATGACATCAACGTAGTGGAATAGATCCATTGAATGATATAAAATCTAAAATATTTAAAGTTAATATTATGCATAAGTTCATGATGTGGCAACATTGAACTTACTAGTTACTATCATTGCCTGCACTCGTACAAATCACCTTGGTCGCCAATGTTATCTGATATTTTGAAAGCTGTATAATCAAAATGATTATACTCTCTACATTCGTAAAATAAAGCAACTTGACAACAAATCTCTTAGGGGATGGTCCAATATTACATTAAATTTCCGATATGGATCGGGTATGGGTCATTCCCTAAGAAAATTTAGGGCCGTCCCCTAAGAGATCTGTTATTTTTGCTCTCCACCGCCACCTTCTTCTGTACATGAAGCGAGGATGAAGGTCTCCGGACGTGATACACGTTCCTTCTGGGAACTGTACTTCGGGTAAGTTATTGGTTAAAGCAATAGTATTGACAATTAGAATGTATACATAGCTAACATTTTCCTACCAATCGCGTGTGATAGATTTCATTTCTGTTTTGGAAAACGCAAGAAAAAAAATTTTTTTTTCAGATTAATAGTTTATTCTTTTGACCAATAGATTTATCGCCCATCAATTGTTCTGTTATTGTTGTCTTAATATTGCATTAGTGCTCTTTCATATATTTTTTATTTTATACCGTTACAGTATGTCCGAAAATAATCATATTAAAGTGTATATATACAACAGAAACAGCCTATCTTGACCTTATTCTAACTAATAATAATTACAATAGACTTGTAACAGGCTCTACAAACGGTCGTTTCAAAGACTTGTTTACAAAAGCAAAGCAAATTCACGAAAAGTACGGTCCTTTTGATCTCCATTTATGTACTGGCAACTTCTTTTCTGCTGAGGAAGAACAGGAAGAAAACATTCAAGAGCTACTTGATAACAAGATCGATGGTAAATAATAATAGAAAAACACGATATAAGACAACGGCCATTAACCTGCATTTTTAGTGCCCATTATGACCTACTTTAATACGGGCGAAACACCCATTCCTGACAACGTTCAGCAACACATGGAAGCCACTGATGGTGAACTCTGTAGCAACCTTTACTATCTTGGAAAACAAGGTATCCTATCTACCTCACAGGGGCTTCGTATTGCCTTTCTATCAGGTGCATCAACAACATACACAGACAAGGATATTGACAAGCTCTGTCAATCCTCACTACCTCTGGGCGGTGTTGACTTTTTAATTACCTATGAATGGCCTCAAGATATCACCACCAGCAATGTAAAGGATGATACCAAACTCTCAGTATCTGTTTCAAAGGTGGCAGCTTCATTAAAGCCACGTTATCATTTTGCTGCTTCTCAGGATCAATTCTTTGAGAGAGAACCCTTCAAGAATATTGTGAGTGGATTTGGAAAGGATGAAGTGCCTGTGGATTATGTAACGCGCTTTATTGGATTGGGCGACGTATTGAATGTGGATAAACAGAGAGTAAAGCTATTATTATTATATATGGAGGAGAGTGTATGTAATAACCGTTTTTACTTAGTGGTTCTATGCCTTTAATTTGATCCCACTTTCAAAAGCACCTAAAGAATCCATCAACGTTATACCTGAAAATACAACAGAGAATCCATTCACCTCTTTATTCGGAAACAAGAGAAAGGAACCAGATAGTGAAAACAGTGCATTCTTTTGGGGTGAGGATGCAAAGCGAGCAAAGATGGCAGATGTGCCAAAGGGAAATTATGTGTGCAAGATATGTAACATACCAGGTCATTATATCAAGGATTGTCCACAGAAACAGCAGAAACAACAGCAAAATAACAGCGAATATGTGTGCAAGATATGTAGTGTACCAGGACATCACATAAGAGACTGTCCAGAGAAGGAAAAGGTACCTGAGGGTTATGTGTGTAATATATGTGGTCAACCGGGGCATCATGTTAGAGATTGTCCTGAGAGAAAGCAAAATCATGATGGAGATAAGCCAAAGTGTAAGTGGGTGAATTGTGTTATTATATATATATATTTATGTACTATTATTCTTGTAGTGGACTCTTGTTGGTTCTGTCTATCCAATCCCAAAGTAGAAAAGCACCTTATTGTATCCATTGGCACCGAGATCTATGCAACACTTGCCAAAGGACCTGTTGTCTCCCCCAATGACAATGAAAGCACGGTGCCTGGGCTTGGTCACTTACTTCTCGTCCCCGTTACCCATTATCCTACCTTCGGAAAGATCCCAATGCCTGCCAAGATTGAAGTGATTAATGAAGTTGAGAAATACAAAAATGCCATTCGACGTATGTTTGATCAATATGATCAAGATATGATTGTATTTGAAATATCAAAGGAGTCATTTAGAGGACTTAGTCATCCTCATATCCAGATTGTGCCAATTCCTAAATCAAAGTCTGTAAATATTGAGGATAGAGTGAGAGAATTGGGAGCACAACATAATTTGGAATTTATAGAGCAGGCACCGGTAAAGTTGCTGTGACTATTTTATTTTCAAGTCAGTGGTTAACTTAAGATATTCAACATTTAGGAAAATCCCATGGTTAGCTTTTTCAAGATTGAATTACCAAATGGAAAATCACTTGTTCATATTATCAGACCAAAAGAGTACTTCAACTTGCAGTTTGGACGACTTGTGACTGCGAATATTTTGGGTCATCCCGAGCGTGAAGATTGGAAGAGTTGTGGTCAGTCGGAGGAAGAGGAGAGAAAAGAAGCTGCCTCGTTTAAAGAGGCATTCAAACCCTTTGATTTCAGTTTAGAAGAGGATTAAATAAAGTGATAAAGTGGTTGTGATCACGTGCTTCCACCAAATATATCTTTTTTTGAAAAAAAAAAAGTTCTTTCTATTGTTGTTTTATTTAAAAAATGCTAAGGGAACTTCAAGTGTTTCCCTCAAGGAGACAGAAGCTTCCCAGTTTAATATATTCAAAAGAAGAGTTGGAACAACAATTACAAGAACAATCCAGATTACACAGATATCTGAAAAAGACACGACCTTTTCAACTTGAATCTATACCACATGATGTCTTTGATGTCTTGAAAACTGACTTGACACAGCCTACCTTACAAAAAAAGACTGGAGAATCATTAACGCTCTTTCCAGTGACTCATTTTGCATCCCATAAAGAAAACGCACAAAAGGGCATTAATGAAGCAATGGTGCTTAATATTGAGGAATATCGCGTCAAGCGAAGGAGACTTCTGGAACCTCCACCTAAACAAATCACAGCACCTCCTCAAGAGCAGCCGCAGACAATAACTAATACCACTGTAGTTCAAGTAGAAACGAATGAAAATTCGGTACAACAGCAAGTACCATCACCAATAGCTGAACAGCCACAAGAAACGCCTGCTGTAATATCCCAGACTACATCTACATCTACTTCTCATAATATAACACCTATAGATATAACCAGTGATGATCTAGACACCTGGTACCGTCCAACTGACGCATTATCAAGTATAACCTACACATTCCCATCTTACTGGGTACCTCTCTTCCCTACTCCCTCACAAATTGAACATTGCCAAGCCGAATCTAACGTCAATTCAGAATTACCGTCTCAATATCTTTTGGCCTTTGATAAAACACTCGAATACCTCAATTATCCTCTAAACGGTGAAGTCAACATTGAAGAAGAGACACTCAGCGAATACTGGGCTTCCTCCGAAAAGCTAAAACTACTAAAGGGCCTTACTGACACATTGACAGACCAGGATATCTGTATAGCTGTGTTAGCAGTGGACATGGATGGCGAGGGTCTGTTATTGGATCTGTTAGAAACCTCTGGTTATGAATGTAGTCGTATCTGCAATGTCCCTGGGGGAGAGGATAACGAGACTGAGTATGGTGTTGTGTTTCATACTAACAAGAATAAAGTAACAACAGAATTTGATAGTAGCGTTGATATCGCATTCGTCATGGATCCTCGTATCCTTCGCAACAATACAGAGAAGAGAATTACAACTTTACGTGCGCGACATGATCCTGCTACTTTTGCACCACTCTGTTATTTTGTCACAATGAGCTCGGTAGAGGAGCGTACACTCAGATGGATTCTCAGGGATGGTGAGACAACACCAATGACGGATGAGGATTTAAAGAAGACGATGCTTGCTACTAGTGATTGGCCTTTGAATCATGAAGGTGCGAATAAGTTTGTCTTGGCCAATTTGCTTTCATGGTTGGAGAGTAAATCAAAACTGGATTATACATATAGATCGAAACGTAAGTTACCTGGATCTATTCGTGTAGAACCTGTTATCATGGATAAACCAACCGCAGCAACCACTACCATTACACCAGAAGAAGAAGAGAGCACTAGTACACCTGTCGTTGCTGACAACACTAATACAGAAGCAGCAGATTTAGAAAATAACGATGTATCTGATATGGATGTTAGTAGTGACGAAGAAGAAAGTAGAACAAAGACACCATCTGATTATATCACGACTCATATTGAAAAGGTAAGGGGATAGGCTGACAACTAAGAGGTTATATATATATTTATTCATTATAATAGATTTTCCCTGAATTCACTGTAAATAAAACACAACTCACCAATGGTGAACAAGCACAAACCTCAATAACAGGTAAAAAAAAAAAAAAAAAAAAAAAAAAAACAATAGTAATATAATAAGAGGTTTATACAATGTTTATTCACACATATATATTTATATAAAAAAAAAAAGAACTTGATAAAAAGGTGATAAATGATCTAGATCAGGGATTACTTCAAGACTATCTCAAATCAGCAAGTGAAGCAAAAGAGCGATTTGAAAAAGAGATTAAGGAATTAAAAGAACAATACAAGAAGCTTGCATTGAGTAAAACGATCGAATTGTATAATTAGTTACGAGGAAAGACTGTTTGACCAACGAGACAAGTAACACGCTTCTTATCAGGTGTCAAGACTTCAGCATGAACCATGTACTTTCCCTATTTTTATACATAGATAAATATAAATAATGAAATAAAATCATATAGTTAATAAACTATCACTCAGTATATACTTATTATACTACTACTTACAGGTGCTATATATTATACACAATGAATTACAATTATAATGATGAATTAGTATAAATAATAGTAAGAACAACAAAAAAAACTTACGGATTTCCTTGGGTAAACTAACATCCTTTGTAAAGGACAATTCACCTTCAGGAATAGGACAAGTTTCATCCACATGCTTAATCTGATCACAGAAATCAAATTTCTTTGTAAGTAGACGCACTACGCCATATTTCACAATAATATCAACAGTGGTTCCCTCGGGCACAGTCTCAGAGAGCTGACCCTTGAAATCGATGGTCAAGTTTTGTCCCTTTACGGGTGGGTCGGGTGTAAGATTAACATAATCAATACTATTTCCATAAGTTAGTAAAAAGAAAAAGAAAAAAAGGCTTCACAAAAGTTGTATTCCCTTACGTTAAGAGGTCATTAGCATCACCACATGGCGTAATGAGGTTAGTGGAATCGGTAGAGAAATCACCTTCATCCTGAAACATAAATCCGGGTAAAATGCTTGCGTTGGTAACGGCCGCGACAGCCAAGGCACAGAACAAACCAGTCAACTTCATGATAATAAAAGGGTCTTTTTAAAAAAAAAAAAAATAAAGAGAAAAAGAAAAATGGTTATAGAAAAAGCGGGTTTCCATCTATATGGATAGCGGACATTGAACGAAAGGTTCACAAAACGCCTCACATGATGAGAAATGATAGATGCTTTAAATATCTATAACGTCATCTTTTAATTTAGGAAGCTTATATAGGGAGCTTTTTATTAGCCTGAAAGAAAAGGTGGATTGTATAAAACAATGTTATGCGTTTGCCAAATAGATGGGTGATTCTAGTGGTAATGAAAGATATATAGAGAGAGAGGGGGAGAGAGAAACAGACTTGTCAGATAAGATGGTATTGGTGATTTACTAAATCGTGTGAATTTTGCTATATTGAAGACATAGCTGCAATGAAAGATATAAAATATATTTCAAACTGTCATTTTTATACATGCATCATGTATGTTTGCATATATGTGTGTACTCCAAACATCACTCCAAATAAGGAAATTGATTGTTTATTATACTTTGGACGTCATTTTGCTAATCTAAAAGGTATATATATATATAGAGAGAGAGAGAGAGAGAGAGAGAGAGAGGCCAAGAGGGGTGAAATAGGAGGAGGGAAAATTCAAGTAGAAGAGTGATTATATACATATTACCTTTATAAATATTGAATACTCGATGAAAACAAAATAGCTGATCTTCATACTACTCTTTGAGTAACAACTCTCTTATTACAAGTTTATCGTGAGTCTTTTTATGTTTTATGTCAAACATTATCGTCAATTTTAGTCTGGATGGTTGTCGCTATAAACCCAGATGAAGAACCATTAGCTGCTGCTACTGCAAGAAAAAAAAAAACTATTGTCACTTGGATTACACTAATTGTGTAGAGATGAAATCCAGATGCAGAGTTGAAAATAGCTAAGATACCTGGAGTACTGCTCATCAACTTTATTGGAAGATATAAGCCAATTATAATCCCTCTTTAATTAATCGCACTGGTAGATATAAACCAATCGTAAAATATTACCCCCTGTGCCTTGAGAGCTCGCTTGAGTTTGACATTTATAAAACTTGCATTTTTACCCAATAATAACCAAAGAAAAAAAATTAAAACGTTACTAAGAAGCCTTCAACTCCAATATTTTCTGTGAGCCGAGGATGCCTACCTAATCGACTCATTATGACTAAACTTGGTGAGTCCAGCGCTTTTACAAGGTTTAGTATTCTGTTGTAGATAAAAATGAATCCGAGTTATAATAAATGGATTATGCTATTCCTTCATACAAAAAAAGATATTTTATTTCTTTTAAAGGTAATAAACAAGTTATAATTAGGAGATATCGTTTTCATTATTGTCCGCGCTGATTAATTGTTCTCTTTTAAAAAAAATGTTGATTATGTATTTTATATTATTCTATTTTATTTTTAGTTGAAAAAACTCACTTAAAAAAGAAAACAGCTGTCTTTTGGTCCCCGAGACATATTATACATGCCAAGCTTTCTTCTGTCCTTTTTCGCTTTCATTATTAAAGAAATGAAGAGCTCTAAAAAGCTACAACAATCAAGTAGTAAGTCGACTCAAGGAATGAAGAGTCTAAAAAAAACTTCGGAAACCAAAAAAGCTCCAGCAAAAAAATAGAGGTTCACACAAAGAATTGAGGGAAACAAAATTCATACACGAAAAGTATCTTTCAATAATCAGAGTTCTTTCATTTAACAATTCTACGTCAAAGCTGATCTGTCTAATCTGTCAGTTTATATTGCCTCAACGCATATAAACTAATGTTCACTTGGATTCGATATTATAATACAGGTGTACTCCTGTATAAGTTTCCTGGTACTACTCTTCAAAAACAGTAAGTATAGAATTGTCAATGCATATAAGCTTTACAATAATAATTAATTCAACCATTATCCAGGCTCAGCACTACCACAATTGCATATAAAAATATCTTTATTTTGACTAAAAAAAGAATAGATCTCTTGTAAAAACGATTTATTTATAAGTGGAATAAAGACCAGCTCAAAATACGCGTCATTTTCTGACCACTTGCTTCGTGAAGCTGTTCAAGTAGATGAAGCATTTTTAGGAGAAGAGGAAGAGGAGGAAACAGACGCTGACGTTGACGATGACGAATATGAGAATGAGAATGACGAAGTAGAAACTGACAAAAATAATAGTCGTGTAAAAGAAGAACACATGGGCAGCGTCGAAGAAGATATTGTAGGTGACAGCAACGAAAACAGCTCTATAGAAGAAGATGTAGAAGGTAAAGTCGGTGAAGATAATTCGAACGACAATTGATTTTAAAAAAAGCGGTAGATTTTGATATATATAGAACAAATAGTACACAATAAATCGGTTCGGTCTCTTGTATCTAAAATCCTCAATGGCAAATTCATTAAAATAAATTACCAAGATTTATTTTCTCAGAGCGGACAAAATTTACCAACCGCACATGACTAGTATTTTTTAGAGAGAAAGATAAAAAAAAAAACAACTAAAGGATGAGCATTATAATAGAGTTTAATTCATGAAGTTATGCAAATTCACCCAATCTGATGTTTAAAAGGGTTAATGATAACGTTCAGAGTGAGCTGCAGGATTTTATCTTGTTTCAGATCTTTTTATTTATGTTTGGCTGTCCAAAATCAATGTGCTATTACAGTTGTAAAAAATAGAACAATATGCTATCTTTTTTTATTTTTATTTTTTTTTAATAAATAAATTGATAAAAAAATAAGATACATTTTTCTAAATTCAGGTTACTTGCTGCGAAATAGTTAAATATAATCGATTCTTTACAATGGCAGCACTATCTTTTTTTATGCCTAGAGTCACTGGACTTTTCTTTTTTGTGAAGCGCCTTGATTTAATAAATTTATTTTTCAGACTTTGAAACTGCTCACAAAAAAACAACCAAATAAATTTTCCAGAAGAGTAGGGTATACCCTTTAGGGTAAAGGACATGAGCCCTACCTGATATAATCCTGAACTTATCAATCTTTTTGGTAAATTAAACTAGTATTTTAGAAAGAAGAATGTAGAAGAAATGGTTGCGATCTACAAGCCCTACATCACTATAATCTCGCTCGGAAAAAATGCTGATCCCAACTTTATTAAAAATGGTTAATGTTGACTTTTGTCCCACCAAACATGAGCATGATCGGTCATGTGATTGTGGAAAAAATTGAAGAAATGCTGTCTCTCTTTAACATAATGATAAAAAACCTGCATTTTTATTTTCCTCCCCGTTTTTTTTTTTTTTGGAATACATAAAAAGGTTGAATTATAAACACTCTTTTCTTTTTCTTCTCTTTATCATTTTTTTTTTTCATTTTAATAATAAAAATGCATAACGCTACTCCAATTGAAAATCAAACATCTCCCCTCAAGATCACTCTCTGCTTCTCTATTAAGGATAAAGTTGGCGCTCTTGAAGATTGCTTGAATGCTATCAAGGCTTCTCAAGTTTCTCTTACCCGAATTGAATCGTAAGTATATACCTCATATTCATATCTGACTATATATGTAACCTTTTTTTGTGATCAATGCAGTCGTCCTAGCCGTACTAATGACTGGGACTATGACTTCTTTGTTGATTTCAACGCAGATGATAGTGAAAAGGTCTCTGCTGTAGTTGAAAGCCTCCGTTCCCATACCAAAAATGTAACGATAATTGGATCTGATGCCTCCACTGATAGTAAGTGTTGTGTATATGTATGTTCGACATTTCTGATAACCGTGGGAAAATTTTTATAGATAGTGTACCATGGTTCCCACGCAAGCTGACCGATTTGGACAGCTTTGCTGAAAAGGTATTGGAAATGGGGGAAGAGCTCAGTAAGTATTTGTAATACCCTAATCAATATAAACAAACTGACATAACAAAAAAAAGGCTCGGATCATCCTGGTGCTCATGATCCTGTCTATCGTGCTCGCCGTGCCGAGATTACTCGCATTGCAAAGACCTACCGTACTGGACAAGGTGTACCTGAGATTGACTATACCAATGAAGAAAACGAAACCTGGGGTAAGGTCTTCCGAAAGTTAACCGCAATGTACCCTACCCATGCCTGTCGTGAACATCAGTATGTATTCCCTTTGTTGGTTCAAAACTGTGGTTATAATGATCAAGGTATCCCTCAGCTTGATCAGATCTCACGCTTTTTGAAGGATTGTACTGGTTTTACTTTACGTCCCGTCATGGGTCTCTTATCTAGCCGTGATTTCTTGAATGCTTTTGCTTTCCGTGTCTTCTATTCAACTCAGTATATTCGCCACGGATCAAAGCCCTATTATACTCCTGAACCTGATGTTTGTCATGAGTTGTTGGGCCACGTACCTTTGGTAAAGTTCATTAACAATGTTGCGCTTTACATCTTTACTCATCCTTTTTTTTTTTTTAGTTCGCAGATCCAGACTTTGCAGATTTTTCACAAGAAATTGGCCTTGCTTCCCTTGGTGCATCAGATGAAGATATTTCAAAATTGGCAACCATCTTTTGGTTTACAGTCGAGTTTGGATTATGTCGTCAAGAAGGTGAAATCCGTGCTTTTGGTGCTGGTTTACTTAGTTCATTTGGTGAACTTGAATATTCTCTCTCTGATAAACCTGAATTAAGACCTTTTGAACCAGCAAAAACTGCCATACAAAAATACCCAATCACTGAATTCCAACCTGTAAGTATAGTGAGGTAAAATTAAAGGGAATGATACTAATTGGGGTAAATAGGTTTACTTTGTGGCTGAATCGTTTAAAGATGCTCAAGAGAAAGTAAGGGATTTTGCGGCTTCTATGAATAGACCTTTTTCAGTAAGATATAATGCATTGACACAAACAGTTGAGGTGTTGGATAGCAAGGTAAAGCATCTAAAATCCGGCTTTTCTTTTAGTGATAAACTAACATACTTTTTTTTTTTGAAACGAATTAGGAGAAAGTTGTGCGCTTTGCAAAGTCAATTAAGGATGATATGAAGACTCTCACAACCGTACTAGAAAGCCTAACATAAATAAATTATAATAAATAATCATGTACTTTCATGAATCTATGATATATAAACATTTATTGTTTTTATTTATTTGTTTATTTATATTATTATGTTAGTTTTAAAAATAAGTACATCTTGTGATGATGATGATGATGTCAATCATAATAAGCAACTTATCAATGCAGAAAAAGAACAACCAAATACATTTTGAAGAATTAGAAATGTCTTTAACAAGAACGCACTGATTTAGTAAAACTGATGCAGCTTTTTTTTTTATCAGAGAACTTTTCCCACAACATCTATTGATTACAGCTATTCTAAGAACGGTTTGTTTATTTATTTATTTTTTTTGTATATAGTATCGCTCCTCAGGAGAAAAGATAGTTGATTAGAGTTTAAGGCACAAAATAGAAAAGCCGGTTCCGAAGTCATCATGTTCTATTACTTTTAACTAATCCCATAATGTGTCCTTTATCTATGTTTAAGAAAAAGTAACAGTGATAATCATAATCCTCAAAAGATGTGCAAAAATGAAACATTAGTTTGTATTATCTTCTGCTATATCTTATTTTATAATACAAAAGTGCACAGCATATGACTATTGAAAACCCAGTTTGTAGCGAATAATCGTAATCAAAGTCTGTGGCTCTTTTGATAAATATAGTTACTCATCGAAGATGTTAAAGTCTTAATGTATAAATCAGATGATAAAGGTCCTAAAAGTTTAATA
>MU622252.1:381372-396330 GCA_025399235.1 Backusella circina FSU 941
AGAATGAAGAAACCTTTGTTAATCTGAATTAATTCAAATGTGAGCGATATGAATAAGTTTCCTAATATTGGGACATTTGAATAGAGTGTCTCGAATGGCTAAGGTGTACCTTTTTTTTTTAAAAAAAAAAAAAAGAAAAAACTCTGTGCTTATCAAATATTTAAATAAGTCCGATATTTCTTTTATCTGCCATGTTTTGATATTCAGATTGTTTATCCATTAATATTCTTATTATTTATTCTATAGTTCTATAAATATATATTTACAAAAAAAAAAAAAAATGATATAATTACAATTTGTTCTTTAAAAAAAGAAGAAATGTTCGAAAAAAAAGTCAAATATTTTACTGGTATCTCTATTCCTTCCTGTCACATTATAACTTTTCATTGATAACTGTCGGAGATGAAGATACAGAATCAACACCCAAAGTTGAACTAGAAGAATAATCTAGAAACCATGGATCTTGTCTACTCTGGGGCTGAGGCGCGGATAATAAATTGTTCATTGACTTACCAGTATCATTATTATCATGTATTTCATTGGAAAGAGTATTTGTACTTTTGGGTAAGTTGTCTGGTAGAGTGACTTTTTCAGTTGTAGTGCCATCATCCTGTTTCCTCTTATGGGTCCTGATACATGAAAAGCACCACCATCTATACCGATAGAAGCAATAACCAATGGCACATAGGATAAAGAAAATAACAATACCGACGGGAATAACAATTTTTTTGTTCTGACCTAAAATAATAAGACTCGCATCCAATGCACTACCATGCAAACAGTTTCCTTGCTCACATTGGCCAAGATAACCACAGGGTGTACCATCAATAAAGTAGCTAGAAACATAGACGCACTTGGTGCTATCTCCAGGTCCATCACAGAGCATCATACATTCTTGGTTATTCGTCTGACAGGACTTTGTGATATTAACGGAACTACCTTTAGCATAACATTGATAATCTCGAGAGGTACATTGACCAGAAGCACATTTGAGATTATTGAATCCACAACTTGTACCATCTGCTACAAATAAGTCCGAAGGGCACTCAGCCGAGATTCCAGTGCAATACTCAGCGGCATCACAATTGGTTACAGCTGGTCGGCACATCGTACCTTTGGATTTTATTTGACAATTTCGACAACATTCGCTGTTTGAATCCCTACATATACAAAAAGTCTTTAGAACATTTGTTTAAACAATAGTAAAAAAAAATAAGAACATACTCGCAAACAGCATTATTTTTAAATTTACAAGTATTGATGTCACAGCAGGCAGTCTCTTCCCCTCCCGTATCGCACTCTTCTCCATCTTCCACAATACCATTGCCACATGTATTTAGCTGATAAAGGCGAGCACTGCTCAAGTCTAGTATAAACATTTAAAGACTGAATATACGCTTTTATATGTATCGACTTGTGTGTATAGCATACCTTTTAAACAACTGCCAGAAATTGGGAAATTATGACAGATTGTATTAATTGAACAGGAGCTAAAATATTCAACTGATGAATTGCTACTTGAACTCATGATAAAGCCATCTCCAGAATCACAATAATCTTGGCTAAGTTGACAGCATTGACAATCGTCGCCGATACAGGGGCAGTTATTGCTCTCACAGTCGTGGATTGCACCTAAAGTTGAAATCAGACCTCCACTAAACAAATGATCCATGAAAAAGAAAAAAGTTACCAAATCCGTGACCAATCTCATGTGCCATAACCTTCCATTCTCCAGGAGCTATATTGAAGAAAGTAATGTTAAAATATGGATATATAACAGAGTTAATATATAAATTTTGTAACTGGATAATAACTTACTGATAGATGTTATTCCTGCACCGGATATATATTGCTTTTTCCCATCAGTTCCTTCCTGCATATCCGCCTTGTGATTACAAAGTTGGTTTAGCCAAGCCAAGCCAACTTCAACTCCAGTACTATTTTTTTTTTTTTTTTTAAAAAAAAAAAATATTACCATAAATATTTGAATCAATCATTAAACACTTAAATAAACTTACGAACAATCTGTCATAAGGTGCCATAATCCTGCACCATCCTTTCCAATTTTTCCTCTCCAATAACTAAAGTCACTCAATCTATCCTCCATTGAATAATTTGGTGTGCATGGGCGATTCCAAGGATAAACTGAGTCTGTCTTTGCAGGACAATTTGGATCCATTATAGTGATATTAATTAATCCAAGACTGATATTAAAAGTTTCTTCATATAGAGCAGAGGCCATATTGAAATTACTAATGATCTGATTCCGTGCATTTCCTACATTTCCATAGTGTCTCACGTAAGTACAGTCAGCGGCTTGATAATAATAATAATAATAAATTTTTAGACCAGTAATAAAAATAAGAAGAGTTTTATTTTTACCTGCTCCCATATAATTGACTATGTGAAATGAATAAATACAGAAATAAGTATTATTATTAATCCGATGATGTTTAGCCAAGAGAAAAAGAAACTGATACAACTTACCTTTTCTAATCATTGGACAACCTTGGGTCAGAGTAGAACGTTTTAAAATACTCTTTTGTTTTACCGGTTTCATTAAAATATTTTCACGAGTTTGTTCTAGGCTGTCAAAACCACAAAGCTTTGGTTCGTTGGATCGCTTTGATAATGTCGCATCAGAATCCTTATATATCACCATACCGTTTTCATAGTCTATAGATACATCCCCATCTCGTTTTGCTAATTTGTAATTGGATGCTGATTTTATATTATAATGCTCTCCATTTATTTCAAAAACTCCCTCCATCACAGGACCAAATTTATTAGACCTATAAAGAAAGCTGAGTTAGTCTTACCTGAGTCTATTATCTCGTTACTTTAATTTGGTGCCTTACCTTGAATCATCAAGGATTAATATTCTAGCCCAGCCTAGGATTTCACTATCAGGTAAGTCATGCTGAATATTGCTGGATAATTCTTTAAGCCAGCGTTTTCTAGATTTTTTTGGATCTACAACATGACCACGGTATACTTTGTACATTTTCGGATCTAAAGGTATACTCTCACCTCCTGCATCATGAATAACAGCATTAGGATGAAACAGATCAGAATTTGGTGAAAGGTGTAAAGTAAACGTTTGGTTATATGCAGTAAAAGAAATTCTTAAACTATCGTCGTACTCGATCAAATAATGTGGATGGATATAGGGGTTGGGTGTTTGCGATCTTTTTTCAAAAAAGAGTTGGGAACGTGGTGCGATTTGGAGGTCCAAATTGGATATTTTTTCGACTCGATTAAGCTGGTCTTTGTTCACACTATGTGCTTTTTTATATCACACTATTAATATTTTAATAGGTAAGTCTTAAGTAGGTAATAGTTACCTGAAAGTGGTTGCACAAGCAGCAAAAAACACATTAGCCAGTCCAATACCAGCATAATGTGTGTAAATTAATATTAAAAAATAATAAAAAGAGTAAAGGCAAGAATTGTACTAAATCTGAGAGAGAAAGCTGGAACTATTGTATCTTTCGAAAAAATCTATCATTTTATTTCAATATTTGAACCGGAGAGTGGTAAAGTAGTCTTTTTACAGGAGCAAACTTTGATTTTTTCAGTTTCAGATTTTCTAAATCTGAATCCACCACTTGACCCTCGTAATTCGATCATATTATAAAAGATATCTTCAATAGCTTATTGAGAGTACAAAAGTGCATATATATATTAAAACCAGAAGAAGGAAAAACTACAAGAAAGGTAAAAATGATCGAACATAATGTTACTAATGCAATATGTACTCTAACGTATAAAGGTATATTGTACTATCCATTCATCTTGATGTTGAAAAAAAGAAACGTGGTCTAATACAAAACTACTGAGCAAAGTCTTTTTCCGATATTGGTCCAGGTGGTCAAAACTCAAAAGCATGTGCTCAAATATGGAAAAAGTTTGTTCTAGTAGCTTTTTGAACTCAAACCTTAGAGTTCTAAAAAAAAAAAAAATGTATAGTTTTATGTTCAGATTACCTTAGGAGCACACATACACATTTTCTAAGAATGCTTCAACAGAAAAGAGGATGAAAATGATCATTTAAACATGTAGAAAATGATTAAGCAAGATGCCGATCGCTGCAGCATTTTTTATGGTTATACAAATGATGAAGCATGTAACAATTTAATTCTTTTACAATCAAAGATATAAAAATATGCATATGCACTGAACATAGAATACGTCTGGATAAATGTGACCAGTTTTCATATTATGTTTTACTTCTTTATATTAAATTGGAATAATTTGATCATAAAATTATACAAACACATTATCGTAAAAACAAATAACAATTGATAAATTTCCAATGAAAATATGCTATTCTTACATGATACAACTACACTTTTATTAAATCCTCGCGTAACCGCATTAAAAGTTACAAGTCAGGTGAACAATACTTGTAAAAGTATTTAATCCATATTTTTTTTTATTTATATTTCCTTTTTGTTTTCTTGTTCACTTTTTATATTATTTAATATTTTTAAAGGATTCGTAACATTTTAATAATTACACTTGTATATAATTATTTTATTTTGAAGAACACTAAATAACAGTAAATATAAGTCGCCAACATTATATCTAATATTAAATATAGCACACCTTAATATTTAGAATATCTATTACCAGCATGAAAATCGCCATTATTACAGAAAACTTCTTACCAAAAGTGGATGGAGTAACACGTACATTAGCTCGCCTACTCGAACATCTTTCGTTAAAAAGGCATAATGTTGTTGTGCTGGGACCCGAAACCGGAATGAAACAATATTCAGGTGCAGAACTAGTTGGCACATTTGGTGTTCCCTTATATTTCTATCCTGAATTAAAATTAAATTTTTGGAAATCTGGCTTTACTCAAAAATTAGCTGAATTTCAGCCAGATGTTATACATTTCGTAGATCCTGTCTTCTTAGGAGCTGCGGGGATTGCAGTTATTCGTAATTACTTTCCTACAGTACCAATAGTCTCCTCATATCACACTAATCTGGCTGTTTACTGTGACCATTTCGGTTGGGGCTTCTTAACTTCTATTATGTGGAAATGGAATCGCTATTGCCACTCATTCAGCCACACCATTGCTTGTCCATCACCATCAACCAAAGAAATACTTGAAAAGAATGGATTCAAAAATATAGATATTTGGCCACGTGGGGTAGATATGTCGCTATTTTCTCCATCGCACCGTTCAGAAAAACTACGCTCACGCTGGCTCGGTATTTCTATAACTGAAGCACGAGAAAAATCGATCATTCTTTATGTGGGACGTGTGTCTTACGAGAAGAACATCAATCTTGTTATTGACGCTTATGAATCAATGGATTATTCAAAATGTCACCTTGTTTTGGTAGGACATGGTCCAGCATTCGACGAAATACAGAAGCGATGTGTCGAATCAAATATGCCTGTAACCCTTACTGGGTATTTGCAGGGAAACGACCTAGTTGAAGCATATGCCTCTGCTGATATATTTGCATTTCCATCTGTCACAGAAACTTTCGGTCAAGTTGTACTAGAGTCAATGGCATCGGGATTACCCGTCGTAGGACTCCAAGCAGAAGGGGTTAAAGATTTAGTAGATCATGGTAACACGGGTCTTCTATTAGATACCAAAGGGATGTCACATGAGGAGAAGGTCTTAAGATACAAATATCTCCTAAATACTTTGATTACGGATATACCATCAAGAAAGGAAATGAGTAACCATGCTGTTGAGGAAGCTAAGCGGTATAACTGGTATGAAGCCATGGACTGCATGGTGGATATGTACGAAAGGGCCATGGGTTTACAATCTATCAAGAAAGATTCGATGGCAAGAAATGATGATGATGAGGGAGTTTCTGTGCATAAAGAATACCTATATGAAAGTTCTTCGTCATCTTCGGCATCAGAAAATGGCGATAGCGGTGTAGAAGAAGACTATTTTCCCGAATATTTAACGCAATCGTTGACCAAGCTAAAGAAAAGATCTCAAGTGTGGGCTGATTAAATGTCTATATACTATTAATTATCATGAATTTACTTCTACAAATTATTATATCAATTTTTAATACATTATGTCATTATCATTATCATTACCATTATAATAAATTTACCATATGCGCATTAAGATCTATTTCCTTTCTATTTTTTCAAAAAGTGTGAAATCCAAGTGTCTGTTTTCGGAAAATATATATTACGGTGGAGCTACGTACACAAACTTTTATAGACTGACACCCTTTTTTGATTTATTTGTAGTGAAAAATGCAGTGTATAAAGATACCCTCTACTTTGAAAAAAATACAAGCTAGATTGCTATCGTGTTTTTGGGGCTCGCATCGTTTCGACTCTACGAAAGTTATAATGACAATTATCACAATGAAACAATATACAAATCTAAGAAATATTGTCATTTTAAATTCACTAAGATCATTAATTTTCAATCTGTACTGGTGTACTTATTTTATAGTAAAATATATAGGTATGTAGTGTTAAATCAATAAAATATCCACAAAGGATACAGACTATGCCGTATGGGATACTGATTTTAAGGTATAAAAATACACAAGCGAAGAGTTTCGTAAAACGTATATATATGTATTCAACTAGTTACTAAGCATTGTTTTATAATTATGTACAGGTATAAAAAATATATCTACAGCGTGGAAAAGATCATACCACGGATAGCTTCACAGAGTGCTAAAGATATATATCCAATACCACCAGTGATTTTTTTCGCTTTATCTTCCAGCATTTTCTTTTCGTAAAGTCAAACTTTAAAAAGCCTTGGAAAAGCTTGGGCAGCGGTATCTCAATTAGAAATGATAAAGTTCAAGATGGTGCTGCGAAGACCAGCATTATAGAGCCTTCAATCCTGGCAGCTTATAGTTTCCATAAACCGAGACAAAAGTATATTATACACAATATTTTGAGTCAATTGTTCACGTTTTCTCCAGGGCAAATGACAGTTTATTTCTAGCTCAGCAGTATTTTAGTCCTGAATCAACGATATTTTAGCTCTCAACCAACGACAAGTAACCCTAATTCAGTAACGGAATACACTGCCTAGTCATATTTTATCAACTGCCAGAAAAATTGGCCGACTGGATAAGAGATCACTTGTTGACACTTTCAAAAGCTAAATAAACAAACTTTGGTTTGAGTGACCAGTATACCAAAGGTATTACTCAAGTATTTGGTATAAATCAGGAAAGAAAATGAACTGGTCTCAATATCCCTACACCGGAAAAGGCGCATTTGTATGTCTAATTATGACTTTACTAACAGCCATGGCCAGAAAGATTTAAATTTAATTTGCAGATTAACACCAAATAAATTACTTATCTAAATTATCACATTTTAATTAGAATAATTTGCTTATTAATGACCATTGATTTAGCGTATTATAGCTCACTAAAAAAGTAAGAATAACAAAATATAACAAAACAAATGCAACATTTTGCCAAAGGAAAATGTTAGCTTCAGAAATTAACGTTAAACAATAGACAAATACAACACGTTTTGTAAGAATATAAACCGTAATATATACTTGTATTACTTTGCGGAGCTTAGTTAAAAAGAAACATATGTATTGGGGAGAGAAAATTGGAACATAACAATAGAGAACCTGGATTCTAAAAGAAGCTATTATAAAAAGATCGGAAAATTTCAAATGATTATCAAAATCAATACCAGCAAATAAAAATAACTTTAATTGGCTGGAAAATGAAAAGAGCCTATTATATATATATATATATATATATATATATATATATGTAGCTCGATAAAGGCCATCAACAGAACTGATAGCCCACAATAAATATATTCATTATATAAGTTATATTATAAGAAAAGGCTAACAAGAATACCAAAAACAAGAAAGATTATCGTGCATAAATGCTTAGCAAGAAAAAAAAAAAGGAAATTTCTATTCTACCATTTTCAATAATAAGAGGATTACTTTTAATTGTATGTTCTCCCATAGTTGCAGCACTCACAAAGATTAGGACTGCAATATCTAAAAATAAAATACTAATAAGAACGCAGAAAACAGTGGATATCAAGCAATAGAAAATTCAAAGTCCTGCACCCTACCAGTAGCATGGTGAAATGTGTTACTCAATGATTTTTTTGAAATTAATCCCTTTTAACACAATTAATTTGTAACAATTATGGGTTTTTTTCTCATGATCCTGAAAATATTTGTAACATAGTTTTGAGCCACAGTGTTTACAGAACACTTTGGGGAAAAACAAACTGATTTTCAATTTAATCTAAAAAGAAACGATTAATTCCTGTGAATAATTTACGTGTTTATGTTTCCCTTAGTGTATAATCAATATATGTAAAGACTACAAAACACTACAGTAAGAAAAAAGAAAAAAGGAAGCAAAGATCAGGTGAGTCTGATTAAAGTAAAACTTTGCATACACGCGAACCCAGTCTATAGTATTTGAGGAACCAGTAAAGTAATGGTACCGAAAAATCATAAATTAGTATTTTAAAAAGATAATAATGATAATAAGCTAAACAGAAGAAATGTAAAGAAATACTGAGTGAGAAAACTTTAGGCAGCTGCCATAGCTTGGTAATGATATTCTCTAACATCACTCTTTATTAGATAACCATTCTTTTTCAAATATAGACCCAGGAACCTAGTGATCATGTCTATAAAGGGTGTCTTCAAAAAGTATAAAATAAACATTGAATAACTATTTACTCGCCTTACTTATGTAATATAGCAGTTCTTATTTTGAAAAGCATGAATATAAATGAAATATTATACTTAAATAGATTGCGACAATGAACAAAGGATCTAGACTGGATAATACTTCTTTTCGTAAGAAGGATTATGTCATATTATAGTTCTGAAGGAGATTCGAAACTTATGATATTATTGGTAAAAAGTACTGTGATCATATGGGGTTATTTATCGAAATATTTCTGGAATAGCAGAATAGAACATTCTAACATTCAAGATGTTGAGTTTCCCTCATTTTTTTCTTTTTCTTTTGATAAATGGGGCTTAAGTTATGAGAAGAAAAAACTGAGTAATATTAAAATTGGTATAGAAACTTCTAAGGGTAAAACGAATGAAATGAGCGAGACATTTCAAATTCCACAATCTGAGCGGGTAGAGTTCTATACTTTCTAGGGAATTTGAAAAGGAACCGTTATTCTTGTAGTGTATTCAAATGGATAAGCACTCTCAAATTGAAATAGCAAACACTTTATTTATTTTCAGGACTAAAATGCTTGAAAGTTGATATGCCAGCTTAATAACCTTTTTCTTTTCCCTTCCTAATATTAATTTAATCTCAATCGTGTGATTGAGGTTTCTCAATAAATACACAAAAAAAAACAGAATATTAAAAACAAATACTCATTGGTATTTAGAGTTAAAAAAAAAAAAAAAAAATAAGAGCACGATAAATAAACGGTGGTAACTTTCATCATAATAGCTTTTGTTTATAAACGTATTATTTGTGTATGGGCTTTGCCCCATATAAACAATGAGGAAATGAAGAGAGACAGCTTCACTTACCATAAAAGGAACCGTTATGTGATTACGTACATTTTAACGTAAGTATTGAATACAAAAGTTTAAAAAATAAATAGCCTAAATCGTCCTAAATGATTGCCATTTACAGACGAATCATAGCTTTGTAAACCCCAAAAGGCGTGTGAAGTGAAGCTACCCTATAAGTATGAGAATCATAAGACAAGCTTATTCATATGATTGGCTATATCATTGCTAATGGTGATTAACCTTAAATAGTTTTTTCGGATCATGCAAACCAGTCGATTTCCTTCGTTTTTAATCACTATTTTTACCTTTTAATTCGTTGGTGTACCCTAATTTACCTAAAATCATCTCCATTTCATGGATTGGTACGGGACGGGAAGAATTGTTACTCATAAAATTAAAGAATGAGGTGTTGTTATATTCTAAGTATAAACAAAAACAATATCACGACGGCAGTAAAAAAAGGTAAAGGTTACAATAAAACTTCTACGTAATGGTAACAGTTACTTCAAACTGTGGGTAAATTTGAACGAACTTTGTTTATACTTTTACTACCATTTTTCTAAACTGAACATTAAATTTATGAGCCGTTTACTACTTCTCTATCAATCTTGATTGTAGCGCTGAATCTCAATATACAAAAAAATCTCAAATTAAAAGGGAGACAGCCATTACTGACAAAAAAGTATCGAATAAATCAAACATAATAGAATTTGTACAACGGTGCCGAAGGGAATAAATGTACAAGAAAGGATGCAGAGCAGAATCGAAAACATAGGATTTCCATCTTTGGAAAGCCGATCTGATTATCATAATGGAGATATGATGACAATTAGCCTAATAGAACATCCAAACCTGGTGCTATGGCAAAAAACAAAAGAAATAGACAGGATCCTAAAATGATTGACGATCGTTATCATTTATTTATAGTTCTAAACCAAGAATAGAAAGTGGAAAAACATAAAGTAGAAAAAAGGGGAAATCAAACATCATCATTCAATGGAACATGTCAGTTATAGATTCTATCGGGAATGTAAATTTGTAGAAAAAACGGAGAGGCTGGGAAATTTATGATGGTACTATAGAGTAACCAAATTCAGACACCTAGGGAGTTTAGTACTGAAACACATTGACCTACGCTGTACCTTTCTTAAAAGAAAACAACAGAAGTGAATTCATTTCTCTCTTTTTTTACATCCTAACATTTCTTTTATTCTTTTTTTTCTTCACTTTCTTTTTATTTATTTTTTTTGCCATTTTTGTTTTTCTAATATCAATTTGTTAATATATACATATACATGTATTAAGAGTAAAAATGGATTCAGCTTCACCAAAAGATACACATTCAATCAAAGGTTGGCTAAACCTTCGATGATCATTTTTTAATAGAAGATCGCTCTCTAATTTTGTTTTGTTTTATTTTTCGTTACATAGTTAAAATATTTTATACTATACGTGGTTCAAAATCAACTAGACTTACTACACTTAAAATTAATATTGATGATCAAAATAATCTACCTCATACCCCTTTATCTTTAAAAAATTGTTTATGGTCAATTTGTTCCTCTAGGTAAAGTGAAAATGAACCATTTATAAGACTTATTCTTCGTTTAGTCTTAACTAATACACGTGATATGCAACCTTACTTTATTTCTCTTCTTAGTCCGGACATGATTTGTAGAGATCATGACCTATCCATTTATACAGCTAATTTTCTTGAATCTGACTTTAGTCAGAATGGACAATATGATACCCTTATTTGGGAAGGGCATGGTTTGATGTCATGGATAATGAATCAGCAAGAAGAAGTTGAAGTTTTTGGGAAGAAAGGCGATTCCAATAATCATATTGATGTTTTTATAGAATTACAACCAGTAAGCGAGCTTAATTAATCTCTAAAGAAAACTAAAAAGAAAACTAAGCACTTTAATTTTTTAATATTACTAATTTTCGTAGACACTGCAGTTAGTTAAAGATGACTTCATTGCAGCATTAAGATCAAGATCTTTTAACCAGTTGAAAACTTCAACAAAAACATCATCATATCCTACTTGCAATTGCTTTAGTTATTCTGATGATTTTAATTCGCAAAATACTTCACCACCAAAGGAAAATATATCAACTCCTGAAAAAGGAAATGATACAGAGTTTGATCGCTATCTGCGACAAAGGGTGCATACAGCACCTTCAGACAATGCAAGTCCGCCATTGCCTTCTCGATTACCATCTTTATCTTCTGTGCCAGTTTTTCGCCCAGAACCAATCTTTCCACAATCCTCAAACAATTCAACTTATAGCAAGGCGTCACACTTATCACCTCCTGAAGGACGTAAAGGATTCCAGCAGCAACCTGAAGACGATGAAGACAAGTCGCAGCGTGGAGCTTTAATACTACCTATGCCACAATATATGCCTTCTGGATACCAATTCCAACAGCAGCAAAACGTAAGACAGAATGATCCCCGAAGGTCAGCTTTTACAATCGCATCACTTTCTGAAAAAGATGAGCATAATTACAAGAGGAACTCTAATCGCTATTTGAACTCAACCTCAAATTCATCAGCATCGTCAACATCTCCTCCATCGTTTCCATCTTCATCTATGGAGATGAGTAATAATAATAATCATAATGAAGGATCAAATAGTTTGATTCCTGTAATATATACACCTAGCAATAAAAAAAGAAAAAAAAATCCGGCGATTATACCGGCGGATACAAGTAAATTACCACAATCATTTTCACCACCAGCAACATCAACAGGAATTACAACGACACGACCAAGCGGTCAAATCTATCAAAAACACCAACAGCAGCAATCTCAACAACAAGTAAATACTGCTGTCCGTACATATTATGAAGTTGATAGAGATGGCCAAGGAAGCTATATCCTACCTGTAGAAATAGATTCATGGACTGTAGTTGAACTTGGAACGGTCATATATGATCGACCAGCCTACCATAATCAGAGGTATATTTATCCTGCAAATTACACAGTCCGAAAGTAAGTACTATAACGATTTTTACTATTCCACTAATAAATGCTAATCATAATCATAATGATCCAGATGGTATCGAAGTATGGTTGATCCTAAAAGTGATACACAATATACATGTCGGATATTGGAAAATGGGAGAGAACCTAAGTTTGAAGTAACAGCTGACGACTGTCCAATGACATATTCAGGTCCTACTCCAACTACTGTTTGGACTATTATTGTGAGGTAATACATATACACATGTGGTATTAATTTTATATTTATTTGTTTTGATTTTCTTTTTTTCTAAAAAAAAAAAAAAAATAATAGACGAGCATTTGCTATCCGGAATCAGGAATATGGTCATAACCCAGTGGGACCTGACTTTTTTGGTTTGCGCAAAAACACCATTGCAAAAATGATTCAAGATTTGCCTGATGCATCAAAATGTTCACAGTATGTATGGCAAACATTCGAGCCAGCGCGGTTCAATAAACCAGGCCGTAACAGACGAAGAGCAGACTCTACGTTACCTGGATCACTAATGGGTGGTGTAAATTATAGCCTAACAAGCAGTAGACTATTACACAATACAAACCTCACTTCGACCCAACAATCCTATCGGGCAAATAATACTACGTCTTTTTCAAATAACCATTCTTCTAACAGCCCAATATCTCCTCCTCATATTAATTCTTCAGCAGCGCATATTCGAACAAATAATATATCATCTTCGTCCTCTCCTTCTTCAAAAGATACATCTTCTCCTAGGTTGGACGATAGTCATCGTGATCTTAAGCCTGTTAGGGCAACTTGATTTAGCGATAGACAATGCGAGTTAAAATAAGTTCCTGAATGATTTATTATTGTTACTATTATTTATTTATTTTTTATAAACACTCTCCTATCTTGTTTCCCAATTCCTTTTCTTATATACTATGTATTATGTTTTATCTTCCTTTTTTTTAATTTTAATTATGAGATCAGGAACTATGCAACTTGTTTTATGCTTTTTTTTTTTTAATTTAAGAAATAATTTGGATAAACTTAATAAACTATATACTCGTATTTATATTTATATGCTTATATCGTTCTTTATTTTCTTCTCTTTTCTCACCCTTTGCATATAAAAGGAGTCACTGTTTATAAGAATTTCTACCAGAACCAAATAAACAGTGCTAAAAAAAGTTTCCATCGAAAGTTTAAAAAACAAAGTTTCCTAAAATGACAAACTGTCGTACGGTTTAATCAAGTGCGGTAATTTACAGAGTTGACGGCATTGAACTATAGTTTTATGTTTCACAAGTCATCTACGATAATGTACAGTTTTGGATTTAATTGGTAGTAGCAACGTTATGTGATACATGATCATTTTTATACATCACATTGGCTTGAATAATATTTATGTTTTTTATCCATTGTTTATTATAAATCATCTTTTTGTGTAAATATAAACAGCCATTTGATATACGTTTTTGTGAGACTGAGAGTAGATGGCAAGAGAGTAGATTTTTTAAACATATCTTACTATCTTGGCGCAACCAGTTCTGCTCATGGCACGAGTCACTTGTTTTCGCAACATTGAAAGTAAAGTTGGTTATGTTACACCAGATGTAGGAGAGAGTCCACATAATTTTAGCAGATATATTGGTTTGAGTAATACAAGTGCGGCACTAGAAATTGCTTCAATGGATCAATAGCAAGTCTATTTAATAAAAACATGTTTTTTGTAACATATATAACGTGAACTTTTATTAATTCTGCTTCCTGGATTAAAAGATTTTGATATTAAAATATGTATACTTACGTATATAAGTTTATGTATATGTATATAGAAGACAGAACTGTTTGTAGGATTGAATATTTATTCTTGTGCATAATATTTATGCTATCCATGCGCTTTTTAGTTTTATCAATATGTTAGCCATAAAACCTGATTTCAGTTGTTGCACGGCTCATTTGTCCAATCGGATAAAAATATATTCCAGAATTGTAGTTTTTTTTTTACCCAATTTTCGGAACGAAATCTCTTGATTTCACTTTGCCCTTAAAAATGATATAAAAATAAAAATAGCTAAATAGAATATTAAGGAATAACCACACATATGACCAACTTCAGGTACACTTAACAGCCATGCAACCACTCCCAGTGGCGTACAAAAACACTGGTATGTCTTTAATTGCTGTATTCAAATGTCACATTTTGTACTCAAATCATGAGTTTTTGGTGAAACTGCTTGCGTAATGACATCTTTTAAAGCTACAGTTTTGGTTTTTCATAGTAACGCTATGATTTAACAAACTAAATAAAACTCCGATAGGCAATTTTTTGTTTTATAGGCCAAACCAATTCAAATTACCTTTTTTGCTACCAGATAGTTGATAGGAATTCCTTTTCCTGACCTCCGCGCATTAAAAAATCTTTATGACCGTTACTTTTAGGAATATTCATTTTTATTAAGAAGGGAGCC
>MU622252.1:399480-426156 GCA_025399235.1 Backusella circina FSU 941
CCGACGATGTATCATTATACAAAAATCAAGAAATATTGCAACTATTTCATGTTACATATCATAGGATTTAAGATAAGATCAGAAAGCTATCTACATTCAGTGATTAGATGATGATCGAAGCATTATATAACTATGCAAAAATGGAAAAAACGCGAATGATAAATCTGTTCAATTCGGTATTTTCTCATTAAATGTGAGTTTTCATAATTAAAGGGTTTAAGTTCAGAAAGAGAAATAAGCAAGTCAACTGGGGTCTTATTTTCATATTTTCTTAATCCAATGAATTCTTTAGAGATTTAGTTTCTGTGATATGAGGCTTCGTATTGTGAATGACAATTTGATTGAAGTGGAGATAAAATATATTATAGTAACGAAGAGCTCGTGAGGAAGTGAATGGTGATAAACTCGTTTCAGTCTCATCCTGATTATAAAAAAAGGCCGGTATGTTCGATGCTTTTAACATATTTGATTGAATCATTTCTCTCGTCTTTGACTTCGTTTTTCTTTTATATATACCATCTGTAAATGTATTTTTTATCTATAAACATATTTTTAAAACATATACATAGTTGGAGAAATCCATCCCTTATATACGTCGCCTTTGTATAATATATTGAGGCTAAGGAAAATAATTACGATAAATCAATGTTGAAGTTTACGACAAGCAGTATTTTTCTCAATTCCTTTTCTTTTCTTCTGGAAAGTCCAAAAAGTACACATTTACAAAAATAAAGAAAAACCAAAGCATAGATGAACAACTGCATTTCAATATACCCTATCATTTTTTGGAAAGAATGTAGGTTTCACTGATATTTCCCTTACCTGCTGATTTTTTTATCACAACGCCATTAGAAATTCACATAAAGAAATGAATTGGTTTGGACACCCGAATAAATCAAAGTTACTTTGCTACTTCAATTACTGTCATAATTTATCTATGTTCATTATTGATGTTTTTATTGATTTTACTGCAGTGCCTATCCACTCTCTCTAAATAATGTGTTGCATAATTGATCAAATTGTGGAATCTTTTCCTATAAAAAAGAACAAAAAAGAACACTGTTTTTTTTGGGTTAGTATAAAAGTTGTAAAACATAATTGACACATGTGCACTACGAAACAGCATGGTGCTTCTAGGGTCAGTGCAACTGTTGTTATCACTATTAAACTTCAAGGATCGGCAAACCTGAAGTGCTATTTTTTTGACATCATCAATGTCTATTTTCAATGGGTGGCTAAGGGTCAATTACTAAAGTTTAATTATTCATTACGAGTAAAACTAATTAAAACTAGGATAGCCAGTACATGAAGCATGGTAAGCATTCGTCCCTGTTGGGGAAAAAGAATGAGTAGCAACATTAAGCCGTGGTACCAAAAATGTTAAGTTTTCATCTGAGTGGATTTTTCGTGTTTTCGGAAACTTAAAGAAAGAAGAGAAGGCATAAAGTTTTAGTTCGGGACCATCAGAGAAATAGTGGGTATAAACGAGTAAATGAAAGAGAAAAAAGTACTACTATTTTATATCTCTTTTCACAGATATGAACACCGATCAACAAATGTTTAAATTAGATACTAGGTTTCTGTCACCAAAAACCTTTTTTCTACTTTTCTTTTTTATCATTTCTGATATCATTTTTAAAAATTGAATTAAACATTACATTACTTCATTCTTTTCTTTCGCTTTATATACGTCTGACTTTAGTTAATAAACTTATCCAGTATGTTTTCAAATTTCAAAAAGAAAGTCAAAAGTGCCACTCCTTCTATCCGGTCTTCCAGATCGGCCGCGCCTTCCATCAACTCTGTCGATACAGTTTCCCGTATTCCATCCATTCAAAGCGAAAGTAATGCAAGAACATATCGAAACCCGGCAAGCACCATGTCTTCTCCTGCGCTTACTTTAAACCGACCACCTCCCGTGCTCACTGCACCACCACCTATTGGTCCACATCTTGTAGGCACTGACGAATCCGAGAGATATATCCATAAAATAACTGCCAGAAAGCGCGAAAAGATGGCGCAAAGCCAAAGCAGCACACCTACACGAAATTCGTCAGCAAGTGATCTGAGTGAATTGGGCGGCTACACCGACCGCAACAGCGGTGGGTTGACCAGCTCAAGTTCATCCAGCAGTTTGGCATCCGTTCCTACCACACCACCCCCCACTGCCTACATTCAATCCCACAAGAGCAATTCTCGATTCAGTCTTCGATCGTTTAGTAGCGAAACATTAATGAACCACACGCATCTAAAACCAGGTCAACAGGCCGAATTGCTTGCCTACGAGAAAACGATCGCGATGTACCGAGAAAATGCCAAACGTTCCAATAACTCAGACATTCAATGCGACCTGGCCATCTATCTCTTCCAGGCCGCCAAAGGCAATCCAAAGGAGCACGGAAAGCATCTTGATGAGGCTGAAAAGATGCTCAAGACGTTGTCTCTCCGTGGACATGCTGAATCTCAGTATTACTTGGCAAACATGTATGCATCCGGCATTTTTAATAAATCTGGTAAACCCAATTTTGGTAGCGCTTTCCCACTCTTTGTTCAAGCAGCCAAACATCAGCATTCAGATGGTGCCTATCGGTATGTCATTCTTTTTTTTTTTTTTTTTAAACAGAGTATATATATACAACCTAGCTTTTGATAAGAGATCTATAGCGTTATTATCTTGTGTGATATAATGCCAAGTTGTTCATTTTCTTTCTTCTTTTTTGGAGAAAAAGGCAGAAACATAATTCATTTAATCTCCATTTCAAAATAATAATTTGGGTACTGAACCTTAAGAATTAACTCTCTTTTTTTTTATTTACCATTGTTATGAATAGAGCTGCCAAATGTTACGAAGATGGTTTGGGATGTCTTAAGAACAAAGTCAAAGCCGTACAATATTATAAGTAAGTCCATCGATATCATATTCTAAATGTGCCTTTATTGACATCCAACAACTTTTTTTTATTTTTTTCCTTTTCCGCCCAAACTTTTTTTTTTTTAGATTGGCTGCCACTTTGAATCATCCTGGCGCAATGTATCGATTAGGATTGGCAGATATTAATGGAAACCTTGGACTATCACGTAATGTAAGAGATGGTAACAAATGGCTGAAAAGAGCTGCAGAGGCTGCCACACCACAATACCCTCATGCTCTTCACGAACTTGGCTTACTGCATGAAAAGGGCCTCGATAATATTATATTCAAGGATGTCGAGTATAGTGTCCAATTGTATACACGCGCTGCTTCTTTGGGCTATGCACCCTCTGCCACCCGTTTGGGAGAGGTCTATGAATATGGCTATTTGGGATGCCAACGCGATGCCGCCGCTTCTGTGTACTATTATACCATTGCAGCAAGGCAGGGCGTCCCCGAGGCTTGTTTCGCCGTATCTGCATGGTATTTAAGTGGTGAAAAGAACGTCCTGGCACCATCAGAGGAGAAGGCCTTTCACTGGGCTTCCGTCGCCGCCGAGAAGCACAATCATGCTAGATCACAGTATGTATTGGGTTATTTTTCAGAGGTGGGTATCGGGTGCACGGAAAATCAAAACAAGGCCATGGCATGGTATAAAAAGGCGGCCGAACAGGGAGATGAGCAGGCTCGTCGTCGCTTAACAACAGGCAAATTAATAGAAAAGCCCGCTAATAACCTTGCTGTCATTCCCCCTGCTACAGTGGCAGTCTAAAAAAAAACAGACCTGTACATTTAAATCCCATTCATTTTACATCCGCTTTTTTTTCTTTAATTCATTTTTTTCAATAACAATAATAAAAAAAAAACCATCTATTCTTCCCCCTCATTTTACTCAAAATAAAGTGCCTTGCTTAGTTGTGTCTTGATTGGTTGTGTCTTTCAAAAATGAAAATCATTTTTCTATTATCGCCCAATCATGCATTTCCCAACATGATAAGGCTGAACCCAGAAGACATGCTACGTTTGTTTCATTGTCCCCAACTTTATCGAAAAAAAGATCAAGAATCTCCGGTTCCTTTTGTGTCATTTTTTGATTTATTTTTGGTGCATAAAACCTTTAAAACTGACTTTTTATCACCATCAAGCGGATTAAAAGTTACTATATAAAAGAAGAAAGTGATATATCGTTAATGGTATCAGGTCGGTCCGAAATGAATCTTCAAAAATACTTTTTTTTTTTAAAAAAAAAAGCCATAACTTTATGAAAGATAATCTTTATTACTTGAAATAAGACTCATTCCATTCTATGCATTGTTATCATTGTTTTGGTAGCATATAAATGCCCCTTTTACAAAAATTGACACCAGCATGTTTGATACAAGAGTTAAAGGCTCTTTTGACCTGATATGAAGACAGATATTTCTTTTGTCGTGGAGAAGAATAACACCCTTTCTATTGACTAAGACAGATTATTTTTTGGCAAGTTTATCACACATCCTTTGTAGTTTCTTGCAACAGCGCTCTTTATTCATGGTTTGACCTAGAGAAAGGAAGTTATAGCGAACAACACCCTTTGATGTCCACCAAACGGTAACTATCACCTTTTGGGCATGTCGGGACAATTTTGCTTTTTGAGCCGGTTTTTGGTCGACAAATCGTAAAGAACAAATTCATTACGCTTCTTAAGAGCCCTTTTGATGGATGATGTTTCAACTTCAAGCACTATTGCGTATATATTCGTACTTTGGCGCGGATTGGCCAATAATATAAGGCATAGACGGGGGATGTTTACTACACTTGGACGACCACGACCTGATAGTTATGAGACACACTTTTGATAATGTCAAGTACCTAAATAATTCCCTCTAATGATATTTACGTTGACTTTATTTCTGTAGTTATTATTCAATACATACAGACAGAATAATGCACTAATAAGTAATTAATCATCGTAATCTACAAATCCACTTGATGATTTATCAGATTTGCTCAACCAAATGTAGATTATCCCTTGATTCCGCAAAGTCACATTATCTTGTCCTTGTGTTAACTTTTTACGGTGATTGGGTTGATTTATTTCTATCAACCAGACTATATATATATCACATCGTGTAAATCACATATACTATTTGCATAAACTAGTATCATGATATCATTTGGTTAATATAAATGATTTGGGGATACCACATATTTGCGGTGACCCAAAAACAAAACTTCATCATGGTAACACCCACACATCTTTTGACTTCAGTAAAACATGAAGAATTTGTTTTCTACTTTATTTTATTTTCTTAAAATGAAAATAAACCATTCGAAACCATTTGTATGACTCCAGTAAATAACTTTTTTTTTTTTTACCGCCTTCCATAGAGATATTGAGCAATAGGCGATTGCTGAGACTTGGCCTGCATCATACTCATCACACCTGGTATCCTTGAAGCGCCCAACTGAAATATGCTCTCTCCTCCACCATTCTCTTCCATTATACCTTCACTCCCAAAGGATGTCATGACATCAACCAAATTCCAATTCTCACTTTGAATATCATCGTCTGCCATGGTCTTCTTTTCACTCTCATTATCATCCTCATCACTATCTGAATACAATTCATCATCTTCCGTGTCCTCTGCTCTCTGCTCTCTTTCAGCGTGATTCTTATTACTACTACTAAAGTAATGATCATTTAAATCCATTTCACTGATCTTTTCTTCGATATCTACCGGTGGATTGTAGCTATAGCACAGCCTGGTTTCATGTAACACTTGTTTAAAGTTCATTGAAAAATCCAAATCCCGGATACCATCAAAACATAGAGCATGGGATCGACTTGTAGATTGTTAGCAAAACGGAAAGAGAGAGAAAGAGAGAGAGAGATCATATATAAACACACTTACATGCCAAGTTTTGCAGGTAATGGCGTATTTAAACACGCGACTAAATTTTGCATTGTGTGTGTTACTTGGTGATTTAAAGGGATTTCAATGCCTTGGGTATGACAAAGATAGGCAAGATTGTAATTCAACATTGCCATCCCTTTAACAAACTTTTGGTAATTTTTCTCTCCTTCACTTATAAATAAATGCATTCGACTATAGTAAATAAATGGGGTTAATAACACACATGATGCTGATAAATAGTTATTACATTTTCTTCTTCTTTATGGCTGTGTTTGATTTAGCCAATTCGATCCGATAATGCATGCCCTTTTGTGATATAAAAAAGGGTAATTTGATTCCCAAGTAAGTTGTTATTAGATTCAATAAGTGGATCACAAGATGTGTGCCAGCATTTAATTCCTCCATTGGATGTTCTAGAATTTCAATTATTTTAGTCATATTGTTTTTGCACACAAGACAAATCACACATGTTACTTGGGATTTCAATGAAGCAGGTTGGTAAAGTTTGACCGCAAATATAAACATTGTCTTTACGCCTTGTTATCTCATACCAAGTCTTGATTTCTTCCATTAATAAACGTCTTTTTGTTATTGTGTTCTTGTGGACTTGACTCCATGCTTTCAACTTGATCTTGAGTTGATTTCTGTAGCGCATATCGTTTGATACATGAATTTGTCTCTTGGCAAGGGTTTCATTTTGTACTTTTTGCTGATGCTGTATTTGATTCTTTAATTCAGCAATTCGTTTTGACTCTATGTTGATATTTATATAATTAGGACAAAGTTAAAAATAGAGCATATTCGTTTTTTTTGATTTTACTAGATAAACATCGCTTTGATACGGTCCTTTGCTCTTCTTTTAAATATTCCAAGTCTTTTAGTCGCTTGTTCTTTTCAACTAGTAATAGCTGAACAACTGTTGCCTTTTTAATAAACTCGTCTGCTTGAGTTATGAGTTGATCTCGTTCTTGTTTTATTACTTGTTCTTCCTCATGACTACTGCTTAATCTGTGTTGTTGTTTAGTGATATTATTATTATTATTGTTATTATTTTACGTTTTATTACTTTTGTTGAAGACATTGTGAACAATATGCTTTACGAGTGTTTAAATGGCAATAATGACATTCCATTTCTTATTATTATTATTATTATTATTAGTATTGTTAAGAAGTAATAAAAAAAAAAAAAAACAAAATGTGTGAGAAAAAAGTCTATTTTTGTGCTTGCGTGCGTGTATAATAAAATGCATCTGTTTTTTGTTTTTTTTTTTTTAATGTAAGTGATTTAAAATAACAACTTGTTTGTTTGATGTACACGCAGCTAGTTTATCACCATTCTTATTAAAATGTACCTCAAAGATACCTCCATCTGCCTTGAATGTATTTTTTAACGTGCCATCCTAGTTGGTAACATTTAGTAAGTACATTTACTTCACCCTAACATTCAACCTACCTTTGCATCCCATATATTTAAGACTTCATCAAAACTACCCGACGCTAATAAGCGAGCATCCGGACTGAATGTAATAGAATAGACCGCTTCTGAATGGTTCTTTAATACATGTAAACAAGTGCCATTGAGTGCATCCCAGATGCGTACTGTAGCATCGAAACTAGCAGTTGCCAATATCTTTTGTTGTGGTGACTCTTTATTGATGGGAGCCCATTGTAATGTATAAATTTGAAGACTGTGACCTTTGATTTCTTGTATAGGCTCATCTGATGATAGTGACCAAATCTTTGTGGTCATGTCATCTGAGCAGGAGGCGAGGTATTGGCCAGAGGGATCCCATCGCACAGCGTTGACTTCATCCTCATGACCAATCCATCTTTTGATGGGCTGTTTTGAACCAATTGCACATACATAAATCGTCTTGTCAGATGAACAGCTTGCAAATGTGGCATCGTCCATCCAATCAACATCAAGAATAGCCTCTATCGTATTGAATGGTTATTAGTTGCTTGTTTTTCTCCATATATAATAAATTATACTTTACGACTATGAGCTTCATATTGCTGTACCATTTCACCTGATTCGGGATTCCATACAATCGTCGTTGTATCTGCACTTCCACTAAGTACATAATTACCCTTTTTATTCCATTTCAGTGAAAAGATGGGTCCTCTATGCTGTGTCATTACAAAGCGTAATTGACCTAGTATATAAATGTACATTAATAATAAACTATACTGCTATCATTCTATATATTACCCTTTTGAGTCCATATTCTTGCTTGCCCATCATATGAACCTGTTGCGAGTAAAGTACCAGAAGGCTGTTTGTATCATATTAGTAACATTGATAATAATAACAATAATAATACTTACATTCCAGTCTAAAGTAGTGACATCTTTGTTTTCGTTTAGATTCGGTAAATGGTTTAATATGATTGGTTTAGCGATATCTTCTTTATTTTCAGGAACCTGCCATAATCTTGCTGTTGCATCTCCAGACCTTTTGTAATGATATACTTGGTTGTTAGTATATCATTTTTGTGTGTGTAAATAAATGTAAATTTATTTATTTATATATATATATTACCCAGATGCTAGTATAGACGAAAACACAGGATTCCAAGCACATGAAAACACCTCACTTTCATGCCCTTCCAATACTACAACGTTACGTGAATTTATTTCTAATTTCAGCGAGGATTCTTTTATTGCTTCAGCTTCTTCTTTAATTGGACTCTCTTCCTCTCGCTTTGCCTTCTTTTCTCTTTCTTTTCCTTTTTTACTGCTATTATTCTCGTCTTTTCGCTGTCGTTTACCGGTTTTGACTGTGGCTTCTTGTTGTTGTTGTGGTTCGTTGAAGGTGTTTCCTGTCAATGCACAGACGTGTGGCTCGAGTAGTGAAAAGGGTGCACTGCATTCCATCATTTCACCCTGCTTTTTTCCTTAAATATAAGTTTGAAGGGAATTATATTTAGAGAATAAGTGACTTACATCGTTCATGTGTTTCTCAATTTCCATAAATTGTAAGCCTTTGTGAATGATATTAATAAGCGAGCCAGGCGCAATGGCTGTTTCGCGATGAGTAGAACTGTCTATTTGGCTTTCATGTTGAAATGCAAAGGAGGAATGTCGAAACCCTAGTTTGTGTTTAATATTTATTCGTATTTAATAACTATTTATATTATAAACTTCTTTTTTTCTTCTTCTAACCTGATTCTTCCAAATATTTATAAACAATAATGTTCACTTCCTCACTTGTAAGAACCATTCTCTTTTGTGTGTTTCGCGTGTTTTTTTTCTTTTTTTTATAAAGGAAATATTTAAAAAAACAGAAGGGAAAAAGAAGGAAAGTATATAATAAGCGTTGATTTTCTTCTTCTTTTTATTATTTATTTATTTCAAAAATACTATTATCAGGTGTTGTTGAAAGCGTTCGTTTGTTTTAAATAAAAAGAAAAAAGAACAACAATAATAATAAAAAAAAAACTTGTTATGTTTTGACAACAGTCACTCGATATCACTTTGCACGTGATTGAAGTCTTTTTTATACACTTTTTGACTTGTATTGAGCTTGTTACTATTGTTCAGAAGCTCAGTTTACACTACTTTCAGTGATCAATGTTGGTGATTCATTCATGCTTAAAACTAAGCATCAAATAATCGAGTGGGAATCAATTGTCTCTTCCAAATTTAAATACTACGAATAACTTGGCGGAACTTTCAAAACCGCTGGGGGGAGTGGGTTACAATTCGCCTTTTTAAATTGGCATTAGAAATAGATAAAATATGATTTTTAGTATCACTTCTCAATTTGACAGCTGAAATAATGTTGTTATTTTTATAAAAAGTAACATTAAAAAAAAAAATGGATTCTTATACTTGGCAAATTTCACGTTACACAAATGATTGTAATTCCACAATAAGGATGAACAGATGAGCAAGTGTGTTACAGAAACGAGATACAAAGTGATGAATAGATGCATGCTATCGCTTATAACAGACTGGTTCACTCTAAAACATAACTCATTTCCTCGGAGCGAACTCTCTCATAAATACCCACAATGCATTTTTATTTGTAATGATGAGCTGACTGTGTGAGGTCTACACTTCTTAGTGATCTAGAAGTCAGAGTAAAATCAGGTCTTATGTTGATTTCTTTTGTGGGACACGAATCTTCCGGTGTCCAAAAGGATTTAACTGTTTTGACATCGTTGGTTCTTTATAGCATGTATGAAAACAAAGTTCAGATAGATTTATATTGGAATTATTAAATGTCTCTTCATGCATTTCACAAGACTTAATTTTAGAACTGGTAATTTAGAACAAAGTCGAAAGAAATCAGGTATCTATGCGACGTGCTTCAGGTAAATCAACACGATGAAAGAGGGGTCTTTCTATATCGGATGAACTGATATACTGGACTTAATTTTCAAAAAGAAACATGTGATCATGAACGATCTTTGATAGAGTGAGAAAGTCTACATTCTCTATTTGTTAAATATTAACATTGAGATTTTACAGAGCAAAGCCTTTTTTTCGTTATGCGCTAAAGTCAGTGAATTACAAGCGTCTGCTTTTGAGCCGCAGCCATAATAGGTAGTATTTGATTAATCCAATTTCAATTCTCTGGGATCACAGTTTTTTAACATAAAGTTTGTTAGTATTGGAACCTATTGCGAATCATAAATGGCTATCTCCTAGCGAATGAAAAGGTAAAAACCGACACTACAGGTTTTTATCTCTTCAAAATCTATATTTATTATTATCATTATTGCTACAAGGTTCTTGAAAACTAGACGGGTAAGACCAGGGAAATTTTGGTGTACGAGATCTTAAGATCAGCAAAAGAAAGATCAACAATACCTAAATTTGGAATGTTTGAGGTAGGTGCAAAGATTCGTATCTATATTATTATTCTAAATCAAAAAAAGAGTGTATCTAGACACATGCTGTCAGAAGAGTGGCTTTTAAGTCGTACTAATATATATATATATATATATATATAATATTCGGAGGACATGGTGGTGCGCTTCATGGACCTATTGTCCCCCATTCAATCAATGTTTTACGGAAGTATTTTTTTTTTTTTTTTTGCTCTAAGAGTTGTTGTGACAATAAAGTCGCTGTATACAAACAACAAGGCTACGATTTGTATAGAATTCAAAAGAAAGAACATATAAAAATATAATTAAAGGATCAAAATAAATATATGTGACGAATATACAAAATACAATGTCTCTGATCTTTAGTCACACATCATCACTCCACTTAACGTTTTTTAAAAAAAGTACATACACCCAAATTTATGTTTTCGAAAAAGAAATGTTCCTAAGTGTCGGATGAGCGGGTTTGAATACCGGTCCCCTTTTCTATTCCCATTTGTATTTCACTTTTGATTATAACTACCCTATCATGCAGTGCATGTTTAACCTGCAAATCAGATTTTAATAATGTCATTTTAATATTTAATCCTGGATCTGATTAAAAATTTAATGACTTAGCCGAATACAATATACTTTGTACAATACAACATGTCACAATGGAAATATTCTACACAGAATCATTGAAGTATGGAGAATAAGCACAACTCATAATAAGTACGTATATTTTACTGTAAACATATGCCATTGGTAA
The DNA here is from genome assembly GCA_025399235.1 of Backusella circina FSU 941. Lineage (NCBI taxonomy): Eukaryota > Fungi > Mucoromycota > Mucoromycetes > Mucorales > Backusellaceae > Backusella > Backusella circina. Next base: position 410,878 of record MU622252.1, read on the forward strand.
TGCTTTAAGTGAAAAAGATAAAATAAGGACATTATTTTAACGATTCTATCTACATGAATTGATCGTTTTATTTGTCAGTTTTTTATTCTTGAGTAAGAACTTAACAATCATAAAATATATAAACTGCCTTGATAAAATATGTTTTTCTTTTGTATCTCTTTTTCTTTCACTTTTCTGTTGTTCTCGAATGGGTCATCTTCCTATTAACATTTTGCACCAAATCTTTATTAGGCTTTTTTAAAGGAAAAAATATATTGTATGCTTGTTTGCCGTAGCTGGTACGGCACCTCGGATAGAGGTAGCTTACTTCACGATCTTCTTATACGCGGTCGCCAATAGCCTCAAATCAAAGACATGTTGGGACATTTACCTTACTGAGGAACCCAAGCGGAATATCTAGCACTAGAAGAATGCTTTAAACCATATTTCGATAGAAGAGAACTTTGTAATGTTCTCCAACTTGCGAGAACTTGGATTGATGAAATACCTTAGCGCAAGAAAAACAAATCATATCAACAATGAATTCCACTGTATATATTCAACATCAAAGCCGAAGTATACTGCAGACTTTGGTGAATGTGAATTGACATGTTAATCAAGTATTTCGATTTTATGCGGTCGACTCGAATCACTTCGACTAGATCTCATAGATGAACATGTAAGACTTGACTTGTATTAAAATGAAATACTCCATTTATGAATAGCTTGCTTATGGTAACTCACATTATTAGCCAATGAAATATCTGGTGAAGATAAATCCAAATAGTATAGAACTTGATCCCAAAAACCCAAAACGAAAAAAAGAAAGACTTAGAAGAAAGCTTGAATCCTATCTAGTGAGCAAGAAGCTTTTCTTTTTTCAAAGAGATATCATCTATTAAAAATTACATATTAACAGGACGAGCATTTCTATACAAAGAAGCTTTGCAGCGAAATAATTGTATACAAATGTTCTAACTTCAAGACTTCTTTGTAGATTCAACAAAAATGCTATGGGTATTAAATATCTTTTGCATTAATAAATGAATTAAGCTTATAGTTTAGTCAAGCAAAAAGGTAAGTAAGGGTGTGTTAACATAATAGATTAGTGTTTTGTTTTCAGTTCTTATTTCTCATAATAGCTTTTTTTTTTTTTTGCCTTTATCAATAGCAGTGGTTGCTTCTTCAAAAAAAAAAAGGTAAGTCCCACTTTCTTTTTTGGTAACACCAAAGGGATTGAGTATTTTGCCTTTGAAAAAGATCCTTCCTGAAATCACAAAAATCCCATGATGAAAACAAACGAAAAGTCTAAATGTAACCCTATAGATGGGAGATCCATAAATTGTGAGGAAAGTAAAATGAAGCACTAGTGTATATTTTGTAATATAAAAACGTGACAACAATTTCCCAAAGGCACAAAGCCTAATTGATTAACGAAAAGATCCTGTTTGATTTCAAGTTTTTCACACAAAAACTAAGCCCACGGAGTTGACGGAATATATCCCCAATAGGAATAGTCCTTTTTTTTTTTGTAAAACATCATTAGGTTTTATTGTCGTGAAGAAAAAAAAAAGGGAATCGACTTCATTAAAGCTTCTTGATTCTATTTCATATAATGAAAGAAAAAATATGTACTGAGTGCATTACATATATCATCACCACTCTAAACAAAGGGGGCGGTCTATTATTTCCTAACAAGTTAAATTCTTTAACATCAGCTTTCGTATTACCTATATCCAAAAGTGGNATTGATCCTATGCCAAGATTTGCTGTGCTTAAGCTAATGAAAGGGCTTTTTTTTGTCACATTGTTTAATTACTTTATTATTACTATTAATACTATTATCATATAAAAAAAAAAAATAATTACAAGAGAAAGAAAAAAGATTAAGAAAGGAGATAATGCAAATATATATATATATATAGAAAAGGGTGAAATAGAGATAGGTATCTAAAAGAAGTTTTTTTTTTTTTTTTAAAAAAAAAAGAAAAGATATAAAATTGTTTTAAATATGATGAATATCAGGAACTTGTAATTCATCAATCTCAGAATGAACTTTGAGAAGAGGGGTGCTATCCGCCTCTGTAGTTTTAATGGAATCGTTTTCAGAGGATGCCAACTCGGATGGATAATCGGACTCCAGATCCGTTTCTGAGGTGGTCTGAGCGACATGAGGATGCTCAGCAAAGGTCACTTTTACCTCCTCTTCATTATGTCTTCTCCGTGTTGGTCTTATGTGGCTTTTATATTCTTCATGTTCTTCTTCATGTTCTGCTTCAACTAAAGGAGTTGGTTCATCTACGATTTCTTTTGTTCTATTTCTGTGTTCGTTGATAGAATCCTTTTTTAAAAAAAATAAAAAAAATTAGAATTTGGGGTTCGTGTCACATCACTTTTTTTTTTTTTTTTTTTACTTTGAAATCAAAAGAAGGGTTCTCTTTCACAAACGGATGTTGTAATAACTCATCTGCAGTAGGTCGATCGTCAGGATTTCTTTTATAAGAGTTAGTTGAATCCGTTGATGACAATAGGCAAAAAAAAAAAGCTTACATGATAAAACATTTATCTAGAAAGTCTTTTGCATCATCTGAAATATTATCTGGAATGTCTGGTGAATTATTTGTGCCAATCTATGAAAATGGAGATGTGAGACAAGAATAATAATGGGGTAATAAAGATTTTTTTTTCCCTTACTTTATATATTGCAGCTACTATTGGTAAATCTTTCCAAGGATGTGCACCAGTCAACATCTCTAAAACAGTACATCCCAAACTCCTGTAAAAAAAAAAAAGTAATAGACGGATCAATATTTTCAAATTTGAAATGTATTTTATAATGTCTTACCAGATATCAATTTTGGCACTATAGTTACCAGTTAACACTTCTGGTGCCATCCAATATATGGAACCTCTCATTCGGGAGTTTTCTGAATGAGCGTCATATGCAGAATCGTTTTGGTTTTTCGACAGGCCAAAATCTGCAATTTTGCAAATGCCGTTTGTATCGATCAGTACATTTCCAGACTTGATATCCTTTAAGTACAAGGAGAGAGAAAAAAAAGGGATCAATAATGAATGAAATTAAAATTAAAAAATAAAGTTTGATGTTTTACTCTGTGAAGAATATGTCTATGATGTAAATAGGTCAAGCCCTCAAGTATCTGACGTGTAAAAAAACCAGTGAGATCTTCATAAAAAGGCTTAAATTGGCTTAATAAACTCGATATGCTCCCACCCGGAACATACTCTAGAAAGATATAAATATGCCCCTCAGCCACATCGGAATCATAGCCAATGTACTGAACAATGTTTTCATGATCGAGGTCTTTTAGCAATGATATTTCACGGTAAAGTGCATCTGCTGCTTCCTGAAGGTCTTTATTTCTTTTGTCTGCTTGGGTAATGGCAGTGTCTACTTGCTTTACAGCAATCCATTCACCAGTGGTGGTGTTGAAGGCGTGATAGACACGACCGAAGGATCCTTTTCCAATCAATTCACCACGCATCCATTTCATCTTGGTTGCTTCTGTATGTAAAAGTTACATTTTAATATATAAGGGGCTAAACTTAAAAAAAAAAAAAAAAAAAACCAACTTTACCTGGCATATCACCAAAATTAGGATGAGGAGAGATGGTTCTCTCTTCACCTGGTTTCACCCGTTCCACCTTGACACCCCACATCTTTGTACTCTTTCGTCTTAGCATCTGATTGATGCGTATCACGTTGGTAGCCTGCTTCCATCTGCGATGTGCCTCTTTCGCCACCACACGTACCGAGGGACGATGTCCTAAACCTACTCTCCTTGAAATAGAGGGTGGAGGTTGATCTACAATACACAGTTCTTTATCCAAATCATGACCGGGGAGGTATCGATCAATGTCTCTATAGAGTTTGTCGACAGAGGGACGTTCACCAAACGTGTCTTCTTCGTTAGATGTCTCACCATCAGAAAGAGAAATACTACTTTTTTGTGAAACTGAAGGTGAGGACGGTGAGTCCTCCTCTTCAATTCTTTGTGGTATTTTTGGTGGTGGTGGATCAAAAAGTGAAATTCCTTTGGTGGAAGAAGAAGACGATGACGACGAATCGGAACCATGCTTTTTTGGAGCAACTGCCCAAAGAGAAGTCGTTTGTTGTTGTTGTTGTACAGAATCAGAAGAAGGTAGTTTTGTTGTTTCATTATATATGGGTCTAGTTTCAGTTATAGGTGGAGTAGGTATACCCGGTGAAAATGGGCTAATAGGTACATCTATATAAGAAGGTTGCACATAAGTAAAAAATAATAAAGGCTAAATGAGGATATGTGTCTTTCTTTACCACTGAATGGTGATTCTATGTATGTAGCATTCATACTAATAGTAATGTTATTTAAAAAGGGTTTAGGATATGTAATTATTATGTACATAGTAATATATGTGTATAAAAAAAAAATAAGCATGACATTCACCTAATAGGACGAACAAGAACACGATTTGTATTTGTATTACTTGATGTTTGGCAAATATAAAGTAGCTCGTCATCCGTCAAAGCTTTATCTGTTTATACACCAAATGTTATATATTCGTATGTGTTGTGTTTATTTATGTTTATTTACCTGAAAATGGACCGTTTTCATGTGTGAACTCAAAGTAAGGATAGTCAACTAATATATTTAATCTTTGAAGTATTGCTCTTTTGATCAAGATGGGATTATGAAAGTTTCTTATCCATAGTCTGCAAAACATATCCGCATCTGAAGTGACCTGGATTGGGACAGGATCTCTTCTGTCATTGGATGTTCTTATTATGGGCGGGTTTAATGATTCGATGAGTTGTGGGATAAAATGAGCAGTTGAAGACGTACGTCTGGGTATAAAAGGTGTGATATCAAAGCCTGGTTGTGAAGAATCTGTCATTATATCCAAGCATAGAAAAAATACAACGTATAAAATTATACACGCACACAAAAACTTGGAAAAGAGAGAGAGAAAAGAGAAAGAAAAAACAAAAGAGCAAAACAAAACAAAACAAAATAAAATACAAAACACAAAAAAAAATAAAGTCGGCAACTACAGCCAAAAAGGTAGTATTTTTATTTTTCTTTTTTTTTCTTTTACACAGCCTTATTCACTTGACTTGGTTTCTTCATTTAGATTAGAAGGGTCAATGGTGAGCTCATTGACAAGATTAGGTTGTCTATTTTAAAAATAAGAGTAAAAACAACAATGAACTCTATCACATTGAAAAAGGGGGACCACTTCACTCCTTTGTTTTAATATATTTTATTAGATTTCATTAAAAGGTGAATCAGTAATAGCTTTGTTATTATTATTTATACTATTTTTTTTGTATGTTTAAAAATAGCTGTTTGTAGTAATAAAAATAGAAAGAAAAAAGGTTAATTATGCAGTGTTTGAAAAGAGAGACAGCTGCATTAACAAGTTGGAATGAATAAAATAATAAAATAACAAAAGAAATGAAGTTAGGCGCACGTGCCTTGATTTGCAAAAGAAGATAAGGTCATAATGTAACACAGAGGCAATTTTTATTAAATAGAATAACAAATGTAAAATGTTCTTTATTCTTATTTACAGAATGAAAAAAAAAAGAGGGAGGAAGGGGGAGAGGAAAGGCGTATGTGTGTGTGTGTGTGTGTGTGTGTGTGTGAAAAGAGTAAATAAGAGGTGAAATGCAATAACTAAAAATAGATGGAGAGAAAGAGCAACATAATAAGAAAATAAAAGAAATGAAGAAGAATAAAAAGAAAAGGATTATATATCATATCTAGAAAGCGAGAGAAAGAGGCTCTTTTTTTTTTTTAAAATAAATCAAATAAAAAATAATACCAATCAAAGGTTTCCGACATCTTCCGTGACAGCAGCAGTGCGAGATCTTTGCTTCTTTCTTTTTATGTTCTTATTGCGACGTCTGGATCTTTGCTTTGGTATGGTGTTTCCAGACCTATTTCTCTTTTTAATGACATCAGTTTTTAAACTCAGAGGACGAACCACACCATGTAGTTTCAGGAAAAGGCCACAGGCATTACAAAGTGGAAGACCCTCTGGATCGCGTCTCCAGAGTGGTGTGTTTGTAGTTTCACAATTCGTACATTTAACGTCACCGTTAGTTGTTGGGTTGGGTAATGAGCTGGTTCTTTTAGGGGCACTCTTGGCATCTTGGGGAGCGACTCCGCTACCTAGTGCCGGTAATGTGGGTGCAGAATAGTGGGTCCTTCTAGTGCTACGGGTACGCTTCTTCTTTTGTGGTCCATAGTCTGAATCGTTGTCATCGTCATCATCTTCTATTTCCTCTTCTTCATCATCATCTATATCATCATCTACATCTTGAGTATTATTTTCTTCGTCAGATAAACTGAATAGAGTAAAATGACCCTTTTCCTCGTTTTCTTGTTCGGGTAATTCAACATCCTGTTCATAAGGTGAATACACAGGTGAAAGTGAGGGACTTTTATACTCTTCATCATCACGGATAGACTCGCTCATACTTGAGCTGAAGCGCGACTCGGTTGATGAAATAGGCTCAGGTATAACACTTGGCTCATCCGTAGTAAAATAGCTCAAGTCAAGCATTGGCTCTTTAAACAACGCATTTGTATCTATTGAGGGTGAAAGCAACAAGGCATCATGTGCAGTGGGGGATAGTATTTGCAGAGGGTGTACGTGGGAAATTTGCTGTTGCTGCTGGTGCTGCTGGTGCTGTTGCTGAGTCTCTTTTGCATTATATTGGTGGTAGGCTGTATCAATCAAGTCAACTGACTCTGTTGTTAATAAAGGGTCATAACTTGACAAGGGATTATTCATAGTAGTATTTAGACATGACAGGAGTGGATCAGGATATTGAAAAGGGTATCCATTTGAATAGTTAGCCATCACTGCAGAAGGTTCAATAGCAGCACTAAAGGTTTGGTTTAAGGGCATGAATAGTGTATTTGTGTCCATGCAAGCTTGACGGTTTGGATCTTGTTGTAGAAAAGAATACATTTTTTTTAAAAAATAAGAGGGGGAATATTATACAATGTTGATGGGAGTAAAAGAAAAGAAGAAGAAAAAGAGAGAAAAAAAGAATTAAACTTGATTACAACCTTTGCCTTCTATTTCAATGTTTTTTTTTTTTTTTTTTTTTTTTTTTTTTTTTTTTTTTTTTTTTTTATGGTGAAATGGCTACATCAAATGACGAGTTGCCTTGACAGAGCGTGGAGCGTGTGTGACACGAAAAATTTCGAAACATTATATTCCTTATTCGCCCATTTTCGTTTTTTGAAAAAAAAAGGCTCTGTTCTTTTTGGATTTAGTCGAGACTAAATTTAGTTTCATCAACAACAAGTATTCATATTATTAATAGAAAACACTCTCTAATATGTCGCTTTATATCATTAATAACCGTTTTTCTCTACTTTTTGTAAAGCAAGTCATAGAAATTTTATTTTTAAAAAAAAGGCTAGTGTACCCACCGGGGGAATCTAAATGAATGAATGTTAAAGTCTCCTGAATCCTATTGGCAGAGACTCAAATGTGAAAAAGCAAAACATAAACGCGCGATAGCGAAACCTTGATACGTTATCATGTCACAAGAGCGACAGTAGATATTTGATTGGCTGGTCACTCCTATTCCCTTTCACCTCCCCTTCGTGCCTTTGTAATCAATCATTTTATCATTCTGTGTTTATTTATTTTATGACAGAGGATAATAAAATAGACGGGATTGCATTATCCAATTTAACCATTTAACTATAAAAAATTTCAATTGAAAATTTTAATTAATTTTTGGCAAGAACCCCACACACAACTTCGGAAGAGAGAGTCATTTTTCTTACTTGCTGGAAATTTAATCTACAGTCACATTAATTACATTTTCTCTCTTCTTTTTCATTTTTAAAGATCAGTTCATTAGCCTGATTTTTTATTTTTTTCTATTTCGAGATAGAATTTGGATAGAAAATATATATAACCATTTTATAGTTAAGGGCGGGTGACTCATGAAACCTAACACATTTGCTTTGCGTTTATGCATATTAATACTCCGATGATGATGGTAGGCAGCAGTAACTGGAAAAAAAACATAAACATAGCCTTTTTACCTTGAATAAGGTGATTATTTTACATCATATACTGATGTACTGAAACAGTTCCAGCAACTGGTAAAGACATCCGATGTATTGGTTGTTGTTGTGTAAATGACAAGTATCTAAGCTGCTGAGGTTTCTTTTTGTTTAGTATTGTTTTATTTTTTCGATTTCACTGTGATTAAGAAACTGAATTGAGAGCAGGTGATGAAATATGTAAAAATAAATATATAAATAAATAAAGTAGGGGGGGGGGGATCTAGAAGTTCGTTCATTTTAAAGTTAATATTATTAATACTACTTATAAGCTCGATCTAGATAAATCGAATTTTGATACTCGATGAAAATCTATTGTAAGGATGATATAATAGCCTCCTTTTTCGTTATAATGATTTACATAATGCGAAATAAATAAAAAGCCAACTTTTTATTATTACCAAACGCCAAATGTCATTTGCCACATACAACACTTCTCTTTTTTCTGCATTAAATATATTATAGAAAACAAGTATTATTATTAATAAAATAAATAAATAAACACACACACTCACTCCTTAAGTTTTCATTGCGTTGGTGGTTTTTATTTCCTGTTGTGTGTTTCTATAAATATATCTATATTACTTCTTTTTTTGAAGTGTTTGGGCCCTGTTTGTTGTTGTTGGTTTTTTGTTCTTAAAATAAAAGAGGAAAAGCCTCATCTAGTGTTGATGTTACTATTGTTGTTGTTATGCATTAATAAAGTATAAGGCTTATTCTCTCTACTCAAAGCTTAAGGAATGTTAAAAAAGTGGATGTCGCGGTGATTAAAAAAAAAGCATGTAGGTCGGTTCTACCTTTTTTTGCTTTTATCATTATTTTATCAAGTTAAAGTATCTCATGCTGTTCAATAACAAGAAAAATACCTTCTTTATTATTTAATACTAATAATCTGAGAATGGAAAGTGACTTTTATATATTTAACAAGGCTTTAGCAGTTCCCACACAACAAATTAGCAGAAAGAGAGTGCTATTTGTTTATCAAATCGGAATCTTTCTTTCTTTCTTAATTATTTAATCTAGACTCGCTCTTCTTTTTACTGATCGTATAAGTAAAACAATGTATATATCTTTTTATATATATTTCAGCTTAAACTTATATAAAGAAGACCAAAGTAGTACAAATTTAGGGTTGCATGAATGAATAATAAACATTTGTTTTTTCATGTGCTAAAATGTGAAAAAAAGATCGCCTAACTTTAGGTGTCTGTTTTTAAAGAATATAAATCATATTAAATGCATCACTGCGATGCAATTATTTAATAATAATATTATTCGGTGGCGTTAGATGCGAGTGAATTAAAGTGGGATACAACCATGCTTTTTCCATGGGTTCTGTAAAGATTTGGTTTTTAACATCTCTAATTGCTCAATTAATCTTCCTCGTGTTTCTCTATAATGGTCTTGTTAGAAAAAGTGGGATTTTCTTTTTTTCTTAAATTAAAATACCTTGGTTTTATGATATCATCAAGATAACCACGTTTTGCAGCAGCCAGCGGTGTTGTAAATTTTTCCTTGTATTCCTTTCTCATACCAACTTTATCTGCATGATTTCTAAATACAATTTCTACAGCACCTGCTGCTCCCATTACTGCGATCTCTGCAGTAGGCCAAGCAACACTGAAATAGACCAGTCAATATATAACTATTCTCTCTTTTGTTTTTTTGTTTTTTTTCGTTTTACTTACTTGTAATCACCACGTAGATGCTTTGAACTCATTACAATATATGCACCACCATACGCCTTACGTGTGATAACCGTCAACTTGGGTACAGTAGCCTCACAATAAGCATGCAATAACTTTGCACCATGACGAATGATACCTGAGTGTTCCTGGTTTGTTCCAGGTAAAAATCCAGGAACATCTACAAATGTCACGAGGGGTATATTAAACGCATCACAAAAACGGATGAACCGGGCTGCTTTTATGGATGCATCGATATCAAGCGCACCGGAAGAGACGAGGGGTTGATTGGCTACCACTCCAACGGATGTACCACCTAGTCTTGCAAATCCTACTAGCATATTTGTGGCAAATTTTGGGGAGATTTCATAAAATGAATGATAATCAACAATCTATCCATAAATGAAAATAATAAATAAATAACCAGTCTCCATTCATGTATATATAGCTATTACCCTTGAAATCACTTCCTTCATATCATATGCTATGCTTGAATTACTAGGAATAATATCATCCAACGCAGGATCTTCTCTTTGGATAGGATCGCTTGATGCTTTATACGGGACAGCTTCCTTGTTTGACAAGGGTAAATACGGGATCAAATCACGTACTCTAAACATTTTTTATATTATTAAAATCAGATAAGCTTATTTTTTTATATTTTTCATACCCTTGTAAAGCCTCCAACTCATTTGAAAATGAATTGTGTGCAACACCACTTTTTGTTGTATGCGTGCGTGCCCCACCTAATACTTCCTGGCTTACTTTTTCATTTGTCACAGCCTTGACAACGTCTGGCCCTGTGACAAACATGTAAGACGTATCTTGAACCATAAATGTAAAATCCGTTAATGCAGGTGAATACACCGCACCGCCCGCGCAAGGACCCATAATCAATGAAATCTGAGGAACAACACCTGATGCCAGTACATTTTTCTAAACACATGGATGAGACATGATCCTCCTTTCTTGTCATTTTACAAAAAAAGAGACGTTACTTGGAATATATCAGCATAACCTGCCAAAGAATCAACACCCTCTTGGATTCTTGCACCCCCCGAATCCTCTAAACCAATGATGGGTGCACCCACCAACATGGCCTGATCCATCACCTTTAATATCTTGTCTGCATTGGTGCGGGATAAACTACCACCAAACACAGTAAAGTCCTGACTGTACACAAACACGCGACGACCATAAACAGTACCATGGCCTGTAATGACACCATCGCCTGCGATCTTTTTGTCTTCCATGCCGAAATCGGTGCATCGATGTTCAATAAATGCATCGTATTCTCTAAATGATCCTTCATCGAGTAATAGATTTAAACGCTCCCTTGCTGTCAATTTACCCTGTTTTAATTGTTGTTGTTTTTTTTTTAAAAAAAAAAACTCATTACTTCTTTTGCGCTTTGCTATTGTACCTTTTCATGTTGGGCATCTTGTTTCTCTTTTCCACCTCCTAAAATAGATTCTCTTCTTTTATCTTCAATCGCTTTTGAGTAAGCTTGAGACTGTTTTGTTATTAAGAATAACGGGACTTATGTAGTATTTCTCTTTTTTAAACTAACTTGTAATAAAAGGGGTCTATAAAAGGTCTGAGGTCGATGTACTGGGAGTCTTTTTATTATAGTAGAAAACATGGAATAATAATAAAAACGTGGGAATAAGGGTCTATAAAAAGAGAAAGTGATGTGATGATTTCCTTTAGGGAAGCGAGATTGTCTCGTACATCTTATTATTCCTTTTATGGAAACGTTAACCAATCAGATGCTTACTGTTTTCATTTTAATCTGTTTGCAAATACTTATCACTACTGTTTTTAAAAAGATCGAACAATGAACAAAGTTTCTATGTATGAAAGAAATATGACGCAAGATCATCCTCCTAGAGTTATCACTGTTATTATCAAAACTATTCCATTTTTCGTAAATGGACTTTGTCACACCAGAAATATTGAAAGAGGCTGCATTCAAAAAAAGACATGTAAGTATTTAGAAAGCTTTAATAAAATAAGAAATATAACTATTGGTAATGAATAAATGCTATTGCATTATATAGAAAGCAAGATGTGATGATAAACCCAAACATCAAAGAATTAACGATCCAGCTTGAAATGATGGTAGATAACTTCAAGTTGATGAAAAGAGACCTCATTATAGTCAGTGACTGGTGCAATATTGATACCAAAGTTGTGATTATTATTGCATCTACCATACACTCTCACATAAGATTCTTGTCTTTTTTTTTATTATTAAAAAAAAAAAAGAAATAATAGTTTTGTTAATATGGATGAATGACGAAATCAAGCCGATACTCACTCGATTGCACTATGCATGGAATGGGAATCATACTTGCTCCATCTAAAGACAAATTGAACAGACCCTGTTCCATCGTCAATTGTATACATAATAGTGTATTCACTTGAATGGATCGACATCAATCGACCAATAACTTTAAACTATTATTGTGATAAACCAAACATTTTAAAAAAAAAAGTAAATAAACAAATTATACAATACAATATAAAGCGGCTGAGCATCAAGATTATACACCCCAGCATCATATTCAACCTTCTTTAATTGTTTTAATACGATTGGTCTAATGGTGTGAGCTTGTTCCTTGTTTATAGCACAAGCGAGTAAATAATAATAATAATAATAATGGAAGCTTAAAGCAAATCATACCTTTGTAGAATAAGCTTCATTATTCATGTAATAGCCTAATAAAAAAAAATTTAACATTCAACAATGATGAACAAACAATCATCTTACTCATTGTTTTTGCATAAATTGAACCAAAGAAGGAAAAAGAAGATGTTTTTTCCAAAACTTGTTATTTTTACGTCATTTGTATCAATTTTTAAAAATGCATTAATTTTTCCTGTGTTTTTTTTCTTCCCTCTCTTTTTATTTTCTCTTTTTTTCTCTAAAATAAAATAAAAAAAAACAACTAAACAGAATGGGTATATTAGATTGGATAGACGATGAAAAGGGTCTACATGTTGCCTCTGGTGCACTTTTGATACTTTCCTTGATCCCAATTACGCTTGGCTCCTTCAGTTCAGTTCGGACATTAAAAGACCCCACACCGAGTAGAAGAAGAAGCAGTTCCTCCTCTATAGATGATGATGATGATGAAGATCTCAAGACACAAACATTGAACATCCAAGATGCCTTTATGTTCCCAATTGTTGGCTCTGTGTGTGTCTTGTTTGCCTATATCGCTGTTAAAAACGTTGGAAACGAGAATGTCCACACATTGGGCACTCTTTTTACGACAATACTCTCTACAAGTGTCTTTTCAAGTACTCTCCTTTCGTTCGCTAGACATAGTCTCCCGAGTTCTTTTTTTGGTAGACACGAGCAAATCAAATTTACTATTAGTAAAAGTGGTCATAGTAAGTTGTTATTTTTAAGCAAAGTAAAATGTTTGTGAGAGAACGGAATGGAATGAAGGAGGGATATCATATTAATCCTTCTCTCTCTCTCTCTCTCTCTCTCTCTCTCTCTCTCTCTCTCTTAGAATTGTTTAGAATCACTTTAACCGTTATTCATATGATTATCCTTGCTGTATCACTCGCATTGGCCATTACATTTGGCATTACCAAACATTGGGCTGTCTCAAACATATTTGCCATCTGCATCGCTATCAATGCCATTAAGTTTGTAAAGATTGATTCCTTTAAAACAGGTTTTGTATTGTTAACGGGTATGCTCATCTATGATCTCGTTTGGATTTTTGGAACCGATATGATGCTCACCATCTCCAAGGCGTTGAATGATAGCCCCACACGTATTGTCTGGCCTCGTAATGTACATACTTATTTTATGGATTCCTTGTTAAGGGATCATTACTTTACTTTATTTGGGCTAGGAGATATTATTATACCAGGTTTGTTTTACATTTTTATTTTGAGAGATCAAACAAATAATTATTTTTCAAAAAAAAAAAGGTATCTTCGTGGCTTATTGTCTTATTCATGACAAACAATCGGCATGGAAGGACGCAAGAAGAAATGATGATTTTGCAACTTTATCTTATTCAAAGCCTTACTTTTACAGTGCACTTTTTGCATATGCGTTAGGTGCTGGTTTATCATTATTGTGTGTCCATGTCTATCGAAGACCTCAATCCGCACTTCTCTTTATCTCACCTGCACTTATTCTCTCTGTTATTACCGTTTCCTTTGCAAAAGGAGAGCTCGATAAAACCATTGATTTTATTGACTTTGGTGCCATCACCGAGCCTCTTCCTCCTCAGCCAGTATTAAGAAAATCACCAAGAAGACGTAGTGTGAGTAAAGAGAAGGCCACTGGTACTCGAAATAGAAGTGTTAGTAAAGAAAGACCTACTCGTAGAGGCTCTACCAAGCAGTTAGCTGAACCAGAAGTTAGTTTTGACAGTAGTATTACATCTTCTCAAGAAACAACGATTGCAGAAGACGTCATTGCAAATCATGCAGCCAAGGGAACAAGAAGGAAAAGAGGAACTAGTAAAACAACTAGAAGAAAAAGAGTAGATAACATAGTTGAATAATAATAATAATAGTAATAATAATAAAAAGCATATTTTTATATATATATATATATTTCATTTTTTATATCAAAAGTCTATAAAAACCAGCAGAAATGAAGACTAATCAAAATTAAATGTGTTTAGGATACAAACAAACAAGTAAGTAATCAACCACTTACCAACACCTGCCACGCCAAGTCCCACCGCAGTTCTTTGTTTACCAGGCAATTTGTTTAGCTGATTTGCCTCACGTAAAGCATATCCTCCCAGTCCTCCAAACCCAACAGCTCCGGTTATTTTACAAGGTAAACAGTCTTCGTAGGGCTCAGTTAACTCATTGTTGGACTGACCAGTAACAGTCGAATGTATTTTCTAAATTAGAAAAATGAAGGAAAAATCAACATGTTGACTAACGAATGCCATTTTGTTATTTCATTCTACAATGGTTATTACATTGATCATTATTATGAATAATAATAATAAAAGTAAAAATAAAACAAAATAAATGCAAGGTCAGAAATGCCTTAAGTAGCGGTCACATAATTCCTAAACAAGGTTAAAATTTGCATAATGAAAAGAGCAAGCTGAAGCTTCAAGTACAGAACTAACACCATTCAAGGCTATACATCGACTAATACCCAAGTTGAGACTTACTTGGCCCGACTCGCATACACATATGAACCATCTCAAACCCTGAAGGTCTCACACAACAAGTTGGAGTTGAAGAATAAAGAGCAGAAAGAACAACTCAAAAAGGGACAGTGATGAACTATCAAAAGATTTCAATAAAGTGTATAAGAACAAGCAAAGAGGTAGGACGACAACACCTTTTTTTTTATTATTATTGAAATGGAGAAGAGAGTATGTATTAGAATAATCATAGTGCTATATTTTTATAGAAATGAGTACTGTGTTTATATTAATGTCAAACTATTTCCCTTCAGGTAGAACTATTTTCTATACTGTAATATAATACGAAACTACTCATACTTACAGCGT
>MU622252.1:442711-492868 GCA_025399235.1 Backusella circina FSU 941
TTCTATTAAACCTGAATCGTCTGATAGTACAAGTTATAAAAAAGCACAAGATGCTTTTATGAGAAGTTTAGCTGGTTATTCTATTGCTTCTTACCTGTTACAACTCAAGGATCGTCACAATGGCAACTTATTAATCGACGACCATGGCCATATTATTCGTAAGTCCATCATTGGATGAAGGAAGAAAAACCCTTTATAACTTTAACGCTTATGATTTTATTAGATATTGATTTTGGATTCATTTTATCAAATTCCCCTGGCTCTGTTGGTTTTGAAATGGCACCATTCAAGCTACCTCAAGAGTACATTGATATCCTTGGTGGTGTAAACAGCGAAAAGTTCGCTGAATACAAGTCTTTAACGAAGCAAGCATTTTTGGCTGTCCGTAAACATAGCGATAATATTTTGCTATTAACTGAAATGATGTCCAAGGACTCTCGCTTGCCCTGCTTTAAGAATGGTGGACAATATGCTTTGAATCAGCTTAGAGATCGCTTCCAGCTACAACTCACAGACCCACAAGTAGAAAACTTTGTAGATAGACTAATTATGAGTAGTTGCTGTAATGTATTTACACGACTTTATGATACTTATCAGTATTATTCACAGGTAAGAGTGGTGGAATATGAATATACATAATGGATAGTAACATGAATTGATAATAATAGGGAATATTGTAAATCATAAGAAAATAGTACAACAAATCAAACTAGTAGTAGTAATAATAATTATAATAGTAGTAATAATAAGACAAAAGTAATAACCATATGTTGGTAAATTAAATATATATATATATATATATATATTAAACATTAAAAATTGTTTACCATGCTTTTAAATGCATATTAGTATGCTTTTCAGTCTTATTAGTCTGAATACGTTCATTGAATAAAATAGCTTTATCATACTAAACATGTTACTCAAAGAGGAGCAACAAACAAACAGTAACATCACCAGAACAACCTCATGTTATACAGTGTATAAATTGTTTGGCTTGGCGATAAACAGTTTTTCTTCTTTTTTATCCACTTGTGTTAAAAATATGAGTGGTCAGGAAAGAGAGTGTAAGTTGCATACATATTTACTTTAAAATCCGTTGCCCCACTTTCGTTATAAAATTGAAAAATAACCACTATTCATTTTAGTAGATCAGAGGATCAAGTTTCCTCTTCAAACTATTACTAAAACAAGAGAAGGGTATACAGAAGTTCTACTAGAGTTAAGGATGGCTATATTGAGGTGATTTCTGTCGAAAGAAACTATTATATGACTTTTGACCGAATCCTTCGTTCTGCAAAACAAGGAAACATGGAAGCTTAGTTCAGTTGGGGAAATATTATGCTCTTGGTCATGGAACTCTCAAAAGTTTATCTGACACCAGTAAACCGTGCGCAAGAGCAGTCATTTAGGAATACAAAAAGACTTTGATCATGATACACAACCTTAATCAGGAGGACATCAAAATGCATTGTCGCGGTCGAATGAAAATTGAAGGAGAATGAGCAAATCACTATTTCCAAAAACTAATAATATCAATGAATTAAATGAATAGAGTTGAACAGAAAAAGGCTGTTTTGAATGGTGCTATCGACTATAACACTGAATAATGCAACCATTATCAGTCATCCAACAAAGAAGACTGTTGTTCAACTGAACATAGCTTTTATATACCAGCATAGCTACATTATCAAGAAATTCACTCGATGGGCCTTTGAGTACCATACAACGGCAGCCGTAAAAGTGAATTTTGAAGCAAAGTATAACTTTGATGATCTCTATCAACGACACACAAACATGAAGTTTAACTATCGGCATGCCTTTAAATGGTACACTAAATATATTCAAGGTGGAACTAGAACTGCCTAGAGGTCTTAAGCCTACTTCTATCTAAAAGAATTACATACTGATATAGATTATGGTGCTATACTTCTTTGGTACACCAAAACTGGCAACTCCGAAGCACAAGTCATTCTTGGAAAGCTATTTCGGAAAGGGGATCGTATCAAGCAGAATCTACCAATAGCAGTCAAATAGTACGCACTAACAGCTTGACAGAGTAATATTGTAGCTCAAAATTGTCTATCTCAGCTACATCAGCGTGGTATGTGTGGTATTTATGAGAATGATCACAATTTAAAAAAATAAGGAAACGAGAATGAATGGGAATGGTGTCAGAGTTTTTATTAAAAAAAAAGAAAGATCTTTAAACAAAAAACAGACCCCCCTCTCATCTGCTGAAGATATGTCTTCTATTTATAAGAATATCTGAAGTAGCTGAGGAAAACATTGTTTCACTCAAACTTTGTAAAAATGATTAATCTTGACATGATTGATCAATTGAGTTGTAAACTATTTAGATATCAAAGTCCCTCAATTATAATCTTTCGATATAACGATATGGAAAGATCTGTATTAAGGGGACAATAGTATTTAAGAAAGAAAGATGATTTTTATTAATTTAAGTTCAGATATTATTTATAGTAATAATCTGCTAATAGAACATTCCCCACTAAGAGAATATAAAATTATATGATAAAAATAATAAAAGACATCGAATAGAAATAAGTATATAAAGATAAAATATAATAGACTTTTTAAAGTCGCATCAAAACCACGAGGGAAAAAAGCATGACTAAGATAAACCTTGATCATTCATAAAAAGGCTTGAGATAGTAAGAATGAATATTCAAATTCTCTTGATCAGTAGAGCAGTTCTTCAAATCGTAACGAGTACTTGAGATTACTTTAGTGATAAACCAAGGACCAGACCAATCCAGAGATAATTTTCTTGGTTTACGACTTGTACTAATTTTGTTATTGAAAAGCATGACTTTATCTTGTTCTTTATAAACCTTGATATCTTCAACAGCACGAAGGTTTCTTGCTTCCAATACAGCTTCAAACGCCAGATCAAGATTCTTGACAAGATGATTAGCAAAATGCCTTTGAGGAGTAATAACCGAATCCCGATACAATTGAGGAAGCTTGACATCTTGATTACCAACAAGAGGAGTTTGTCGTATTTAGGGTCGTACGAGATATAAAAACATTAGAATAAGAAATAACAAGGCATACAAATGTCAAATAATAAGATGGATCGATAAGATTTAAAAATATATAAAATCCATTATTTAATCAATATGATTAAATAATGATAATACTATGAAGTAACACACAGTAAATACCAGTACCTTAGAAATAAGTAAAAGTAAATCAAAACAATAAGACAAACAGAGTATATTTTATAGAATCGATACTAAATAAGCATTAGCTGTTTGTCTTCTTAGATAAGCTAGCTACCTTATCTAAGAGGACAGAACAGCTTGATCTATAATATATCATGTTTGATTATATATGTAATATCATTAGATAATAGTATCCTGATGATAGAGGTGAGACATAGACCGTTTATCATGTCTTAGCTCAACAACCGTCAAAACTATAGCTCTAGTCATATGGAACTACGGTAATAAGAATAGATAACATTGTTGTGAAGATGTTTATATTATCGAATCAACAAGACTTTATTATAAGCTTGCTGGATCATATTTATTTATATTTATATATATTAAGCACTCATAACATGATCTCAATCCAGTTATCATCATACACTTAAGATTGAGAGATAATACATTTCTTTATTTACTTGATTATTGTTATATTCATAATAATGACAAGAACATTGGCATATTCATACTTCATATACTATTACCTTATTTACTATGTTTTATATTAGAACTTAATCATTCCAGAACATTCACATCCGAATCGGGATCTCAATCAAGTATCCAATACTTGATGAGTACCAGTTCAGGAACATGCTAGATCCATCATTGACATGTTCATTGCTCCAGTTTATTGATTCTCAATCATATCATTATTCATCATTTCTTTCTATCATCATCAGTGACTTTAGATATCCTTACTAATACCACACAATAGAAAAACTATAATATATCATGTATATTTTCCCTAAGAAACTTCATTAGATTTAATAGAATGCTGATGATAGACAATAAAACCTATACGTCGTTTATCACGAATCCTTTTGTCTTTAATTACTTTTATTATATTTTTATACTTACCTGCACAACAAACATGTCATATAACTTATTGATGAAAGACTGTTCTCAGTGTTACTCAAGATAGATGTCAATAGTAGAAGTTGTACCTATTTAATAATATTCTTTTATAAATGTAATAAACATTTATATAGAATATATATTGAAACAGCTCGTACCTTTAGTTCTGATTCAATATCAGACACCAACTAAAGGACTCCATACTGACAGTGCATTAGATAATGTCACTGAAACCACATCTGCCTAAAAATAGTTTATAAATCAAACAACCCATCACTATTCATGCAAAACCTAAATTGTCAATATATACAAGGCTAAGGCAAAACCAACTCAACCCTTGTGACACAATAATCCTTATTCTAATATATTCTTGGAAATAATATATCTTCGAGGTCTTAACCTCTTTTCTTATATTAATTTCTTTTGGTATAATAAAAGTCTCATTCATCTCATCAAACCTTTGATCTTGTTAAATTAAGTGTGAATTTGCTGAAATATCACAGACGGCACACTTGGAAGGACTCCATCGATATCCAAGACGATGACTGTGTTGAGCAGCAAGATTCATCATACGTTGTACCTGACGGGGAGACCCAATAATAGCCACATCGTCTGCATAAAGCAAAGAGTTGATGGGAGTTGAAGAGGGCTCTGTCGAGGTATCAGGAAGAGTAGCCAAAGACGAGGAGGGAGACACAGAAAGAACACGAGCAGTGCTTTGAACAGCTGCATCGCGAAGAAGCGGAGGTAAGGTGTTTATGTATATGGAATACAAATGAGGACTGAGAACAGAACCTTGTAGAACACCAGTGGAAGGAGAGAAAGAACGGGAGACATCTTTCGTGATTCAAACATGACAACTCCTTCTAGAAAACCAGCTTTATGCTCATTAAATGGGGACTTTATTTTGACAAATAAAATACGTGAAGGTGCTGCGTTAGAAGAGAATATTTTAACATTGAAAGCAAGAAATTGGCATGATCCTGAACAACTAGTGAAAGATTACTTTGAAACAAATACAACCTATTTTAATGAAGATGGAAAAATAGTACAGTAGCGGCTCTATTTAAGGGTGGATTTCTGAAGGATAATCTGTGTCCCCAGCATTAACACCACTATTACCACTATTCGATTTAAGGGTGGAATCCAAAATCCAATACCACTAAACATCGCTATCTATGATGGGTGAGTGTTGTTTATTAGCATCTCATGTTCATCAGCTTCAAGATCCAACTGGTCAACACTTGTAATTTCCTGGTTATAATTTCCAGGAAGAGTTGGCAGCATGCTATCAAACTCTGAAGTGACATCACTGTCCAATGGAAGTGGCATAGATGGATAGCTCACTTCAGAACAAGAGAGACCTTCTTTAAACGCCAAGATGTTGGTATGACTCCAGCAATTTTTGATCGTTTCTGGTTTCACTTTGAGCGGAACAAAGTGAAATCGCGGGCCAGGTTCTAACAAGAAAGAGTATTGTGAACATTGAAAGGAGAGCACTAGAAGTAAGTTTGACTATGATAACATATGTATATAGTATATATATATATATATATATATTTATTTATTTACTTATTTACGTTAATATAATTTCTAAATAGGAAATCGACCAAAACAGAGAAAATGCGGGTGAAAGCAGTGGGTCTAATAAGAAGGTGAGTTATATTATCATTACTTTTTGTATTTCATCTACTATAAATACTAATATATTAATAAATTTACTTTTATTTATTTTTAGCAAAAGGTTGTTATAACCAAGAATAGCAAGGTGTATAATATTCATTCAGCTGGTGCTATCATCCTCCCTCCTAATACACCAAGAATCCAGAAAGAAGACTATGATGCCCTTAAAGATGATTTTGATATCAAATATAGGACAACTGTGAATAAGTCTACCCCAGAAGCAGAGTCGATATTCAAGCGTAGTGAAGAAGAAGAAGAAGAAGAGAACGTATCACTTAGGAAAACACCTGGTGCTATTGGCTTGCTTAACAATACAGTGTTAGGCAAAAATTTCAGAAATTACAAGTTACTATGGTCCTTTAATATACAATCTTCATTTATTCGTGTCATGCAACGTATTATTTCAGACTACTATCAAAACTGCTTACGAACAACGCCATATGACTTCAATGATGAACGAACGTTCTTTTGTGAGGTGGTCATTCCTATTTTAAAATCATTTGATCTTAATCTTGGTAATTTGACTTTTAAGTGGTGTGAAAAAGAGTCGGCCGTCAACAAATCCACCTGGCTACATGAAGAAGATTATAATTTGAAGAAAACAGATACGAAATTACTTGATGGTTATGGGCTTGATGCTGGCAAAACGTTCTGTATTCTGGTCGAATCTTCTGGAAGTGAGAAAAACGTGGTTCATTCCGTTGAAGACTCTATCAAATAATTAAAAAAAACTCGACAGACTTCTTAAGCTATTTGATGAACAAGTACAGACATGCCTCTGCTGACACGTTCACCCGTCTGAAGATTCCCTCGATGTTGGTAATCCAAAACCAACTTACTCTGACTGTCACCTCGAAAACAATGGGAAATCATATCGAAACCAGCTTTCACGGAGGCACTCATTTCTGGTAATGCCATTTGGACTCTTTGGCTTGTATGGGAAGGGCCATCAGAATTATCAATAACTTGTAAAAGACGGCTCTCAAAGTCCTTAAAAAGAGTGGCAGCAAAGATTGGAGCTTGCCAGAGATAATACAAGAGATATTTTCTCTTCAACACCACAGAATCCTATTACATATTCATATGTTTAATTAGTTATTACATACTTAAAAATATAAATATGAAAAGATATTGACCAATTACCTGAGGAAATACATTACGCAACTCTTGAAGTAAAATCAAAAAATTAAGTCCAGCATTGTCCTCTTCAGCTTGTATCACTTCTTCCTTCCCCTTCCCCTTCCCTTTTCCGATAGCCTGCTCCTTGTTTTTATGAAAAACATTTAGCCAATACTCAACCTTTGGAAAGATCATTTTCTGGAGCTCTTCTGGTGCAATAATCTCGGCACGAGGGAGGAAGTAATCATAGAGATTATTTGGAGCAAAATCAGCTAGCGCTTTTAAAGCTTCAATAGGAAGGCTTGCATTGTAAGATCCTACCCGGCGACTCTGTACTTACCGGCCAGCAATGATTTGTTGATCACCATTAACACCACTGAGTGACATAATATTCATGGCGCTTTTTCTAGAGGCATGTGTCTTTTTGCTTGTGTCAATATTGTTGTGGGCGAAAGCACTGCTGTACCATTGGAAATACCCTTGGTGTCATCATCATCAGATGGCAAAATTTGAGTTTCATACCAATTCTTGCGACAAGTGAAGTCAGGGAAAGTTTCATTTTCAAAATGAAAGCGAGAGAAAAGGCTAAAAGCAAGGGCACCAATACAACATGTTTCGGGATTGCAATGTCTAATTGTTGATCCATATTCAATTTTACCATGTTGATTCATTTTACCGAAGTCAATGGTTATTACCAATGCAAAACACCTAGTAACACCTAATGTAGATCATTCTAAGCTGGCGCAATCGGCAAACTCAATGTTACAAGTGTTTTGACTGCGAGCAAGAATAGTATGACTCATCAAAGAGGATTATCTATCTCTACAGCCCTTAACACCGTTTCTTTCTGCCAAAAAGTATTCACCAATTTTCAGAAACTCATGTTTGTTGTATCCATCATTCAGAGTGTTGTTAGCACGATCTTCAAAACGCTGCCTTTTTTCTTTTGTTTTTACTCTCACATGGTTTTTGAGAAATGTGTTAACAAGAGGTCCACACACAACTACATCACTCAAGGATTGGTCTTGTTTACAGTGCTGTTCATGAAGATTAGCTACATCCTTGACGTACATGAGTATACTCTCTCTTCTAAGTTCTCTTTCGGTTACTTTTCCATGCTTCTTTTTCTTTGTTACATATTCTCGAAGAAAATAGGCCAGTCTTGCATCTGTAACTCTTTCACCAGCACTCTCAGGTCCAGTTTCTTTACACCAGTCCTATTTTTTTTTTTTAAATATGTATAAGCATAGATACTTTTTCTTTTATATCTTTTTACTCACCCTCCATTGCTGTTGCTTCTTGAAGTAGGCCTTCGTGGTATTAGTAGGTGTGTTTTGTAATTCCTCCACGATAAGTTCTTAATTACTGCGATACATAGCAATATTTGCCAAAGATTCGCGCTGGATACGTTCTCTGTATTCTTCAGTCATGACAGATATAAAATAATTTGGGTAGCAGATTTTATAAAATAATAATAAAATTGAGAAAGTGGAACTAGCTTAAGGAAACTTAAGATATATTTATTTCTTTGCGTAATTGATTTATATTTATACTATTGAAATCGGGTAGATAACTGTATATAGCAATATAAGCAAAAGGGTAGTGTGAAGCATTAAAGTATAGGTTATGTTCAAAACAGAAGCAAAACTTAAAAAGGAATTTATGAAGAAGTGAAAAAAATTGCTTTATTTGGAAAATCAACTAATAAAAGTCATGTATTTGGACAATGGACACAACATGCACAATACCTCAGGTATTTCTTTTGTGTCCAGTGATTTTTGTGTAGAGGAGCAAAAAAATACCTAAAAGATGAGATATTATGGGCTTAAATTTAGTTCTGACTATAAAAACTTTTTGAACATGATCGGACACAGAGGCTATATACTGTATATAAATATAGACTTGTTCTCTATATAATAAAACACACTTTTTGTTGTATGACAATCGTACTTTGCTATTTTAAAACATGCTCGGTTTTATCTTTTTATTTGCCTTTTTCTTGTGCTTTTTTCCTTTTGAGGATTTATTTAGACTGTCAAATAAATCAGGTTTAGAGTTTCTTTTTCTCTTGAGATGAGGTGTATGTGATTTGCTATCAGGCTCCGTTTTTTCTAGTTTAATGCGAGTTGGTTGGCGTTTGTGCTTTTTTGTCTCTTTCTTCTCCTTGCCTTTATGGCTTGATAGTGCATTTGTACTTGAAGGTTCTTGTTTTATTTTAATGGGTTCTTTTCGTGTATGGTGCTTCTCTTTGTTCTTTTTCTTGTCCATTTCTTTTGGTTGTTCCTTGTGAGTTGATGGTGTATTTGTACTTGAAGACAGTTGTTTTATTCTAATAGGTTCTTCTTCTTGTTCCTCCTCTTTTTTTATATCTTGACCTTGTTCATGTTCCTCTTCTTGTTGTTCTTCTTCTTCTTCTTGTTCTTCTTCTTGTTCTTGTTCTTGTTCTTCTTCTTGTTCTTGTTCTTCTTCTTCTTCTTCTTGTTCTTGTTCTTCTTCTTGCTCTTCTTTTTGTGTATCATTTTTTTGCTTTTTATCGCTCTTCTCCTTATTTTTATCTCTCGATCCATCATCTCTGTTCATTAATTGTGTATTTTTACTTGGAGGCGGCTTTTGTGCTTTAATGTCTTTAGTATAAATGGCATGAATATCATCTGATAACTTGGGTCTTGGCTTGACGTGTCCTTCCTCAATGAGTCTATGCTTCTTTTTATATCTCTTCACCAAGAACGGAAGAGTGCCTGCTTCGCGCTCTTCTTCCGTCAAGAGGTCTTTGAGTAAAGGTATATTGCGATTCTTATGATCAATGTCAATCAGTGGTGTTAGTTGGTGATGCATAAATTCCTCTACCAACATGCCTAACAAACAACAAAATGAGGGGGTTAATTAAACTAAAAATATTTCAACCAAGCAAATATCCAAACCTAGACAAGAAAGAGCGGTTTCATCAAGTTGTGGTCGATGATCTTGATGAGCAAACCAGGAAGACGCTTTCACTGAGAGTGCGTCTAATAAACGCTATATTCATATATAGTTTGTTATTGTGATCAAGTTGTTTCATCGATCTCTCTCTCATTCTTACATAAAATGTGTCTTCATTATTATCGTCAAATAAAGCTAAGATATAATATTTAATAAATAAACTTTCTACAAGATAAATAATAAAAAATAAACCTTTTGTATCCTTTCTCTTTTCAGAATATGGCTTAAGATTATCAATATCTTCAAGAGTATCCATTTTATATAGATATAAAACACACGAAAACAAAAACAAGATGTATAGAAATTTTTGTTGACAAAATTAAGTCACAAGTTAGGATCCTTTTGCATTAATAAGAAGCATGTCATTTTTACTAATAAATGGTGACACACATCTCAATCTGTATCTCCTCATATTAAGGTCATCTGGTGTAAAATCACCTCTAATGCTACCTACAGCCTATCGCATCAATGGACAACCCCAAGATCTTACTGTATGCCTTTTTCAATTCGGATAATTACATATTTAAAATAACATATATCCTCACTACTACTGCTACTACTAAGCGCTTTTATCCTAATGGTAATAAGTCTCCGGTCCTGGTTTAAGGCAAACAGAATGTAGGCATCGTCTTTAGTAATACCAATCATTCAAAACGATGATATAGAATAGGTTATGTTCATATTTATATGCATATATATATATATTTTAATTTAAAGTATAATATTTTACAAAAATAAGGTTATGATGACTCCATTTTAGCCTGAGGTTTGGATTTACCATGGCCGAATCCGAAAGCCGATGTCATGTCTTCAGGATCCATTCTAAAAAAAAAAAGAGAGAGTTTGAGTATATATCAAAACGAATAGCTATAGTCCTAATGAATCAGCACTTACTGTCTAAATTCGTAGTGTCCTTCACCATCGAAGCGTAAAAGATATTCATGGTGACGAATCAAAGATGTTCTGTGTGATACAGTGAATAATGTAATGCCAACCTTACGAG
This sequence comes from Backusella circina FSU 941, assembly GCA_025399235.1. NCBI lineage: Eukaryota > Fungi > Mucoromycota > Mucoromycetes > Mucorales > Backusellaceae > Backusella > Backusella circina. Next base: position 453,578 of record MU622252.1, read on the forward strand.
CATGCTCGTACATGATGGCTTCAATGTCGACACTCACTGCGCTTGTGCATTCATCGAGAATGGCCTATTTAAAATGAAAAACCTGCTTAGCATAACTGTCTCTCTTTATCATCAAATAACTTACAAATTGTGGTTTATGATAGAAAAGTCTAGCCATGGCAACTCTTTGCTTCTCACCTCCAGAGAGGACATCAGCCCAATCTTGAATAGAATCCCAACCTCCCTCACGTTCAACAAGATAACCAAGATGGACAGTCTCCAACAATTTCATGATTTGATCATCATCATAGCCCTTACGTAAGGCCTCTGATTGTGTATCGGGATAGATGACCTGATCTCTGAAGCTTCCCAAAGGCAAATAAGGCTTTTGAGGTACATAGAAGAGCTTGTGAGGCTCAGGCTTTGTTAAGGTACCACCAAACAATGGCCATAGGTCACCAAGAATACGGAACAGGGAACTCTTACCACAACCGTTTGGACCGGAAATCAAACAGTTCATGCCAGTACTGACCTTGAATGAAAGATCCTTCAACTAAAAATCATTTTAGTTTTTCTTTGTTTTTTTTAAAAAAAAAGAAAAAGACATTTACCAAAACATCACTATTGGGTGTAACAATGGGAACCTTGTCAAAAACAATGACACCATCCTTGATCAATAACTTTCCTTTGGTATCATTTGTATCCACCACTAATTATTTTTTTTTTTTTTATGTTATTCAACTACTTTTTTTTTGAAAGATGCATCTAGATAGCGATGAAGATCTCTTTACCTTTGCTTTTACCGGCACCACTTTCATCATCAGACATCATCGTTCTCTTATATTTACCGTTACTTACATCATTAAGTACATTGAACAACTCTGCAACACGAGAGGTATATCCTGCAAAACGGGTCAAATCACGACCAGTCAAAATGAGTCTACCCACTGCCTGTGATAAGTTGATAAGGTAACTTGCTGTTTTTTATTATTATTCAAGAGATGAATGAGTGCACCAATACTTATATAGTTTATTTACTAACTTACAATTTCTAGAATAATCCTCCATTAACTTTGTGGGATCGGCATCATAACCCATATGCTTGGATGCTAAATTAAATATATAAATAATACAGTTTACCCAATATCATATGGCCTTTTTTTTTTTTCTTACCATAACGGGGATCAAACACTGGTCTGGCAAGTAAGCTAGAAAAGACAAAGGTAAAGATGATGGTGATACTACTACTACTATTACTACTTACTAGTAAGCTGTCATGGTAGCGCAATACTTGACAAGAACGGAATCAAAGATACCATTAAGGAAGCGTAGAGTATACACTTTACGTACATGATTGGAGATCTGATTTTATATAAATTTAAACATCAGATATAGGTTTATTAATAAGCTTTACCTTTTCAAATGTATTGTTGACAACTTCTTTTTCACGTTCACCACCACGATAGAATGCAATTTCTTCTGAATGTGTAATAATACGAGACTATATTTATATTAGTACATCTCTATCTTTTTTTTTTAAAAAAAAAAAAAAACTCTCGTTTCTAAATAAGCCCTTACATGTGTGAAACGGAAGTCACCTTCCAATTTCTGCTCAATTGCGGTGTCTAAGATGTGTAACAATAGATAGGTGTTTAGAATAAAAAGGATTTCGTTTTTGTCAGCAGAATTAAAATAAACTTACATCGACCGAAAGGAGGAGAGAAGGCACGAAGCAATACACCAGACAATACAAAGTAACCGATCATATAGAAAGGTGCCTCATTACCACTTTTTTTTTTATAATAATATTAAGTTCACTCTCTTATTTATACATACACACAAATACACTTACATGGCTTCACCCAATTTATAAGCAAACAAAAAGATATCCACTACAGGTTTAGCAATGTCAGAATAGAGATGAGACAAGTTTTCAGAGAATTTATCAATATCCTGAGTCAGCAACTGATCCGCATTTTGAAGTCTATTATCAAGATTGGATATCTTGTAAAAGGTAATGCCATCGAGGTATTTGTTGTGTGCGTGCTTGGTTAAACGCTCACGGAAACTGAGTGCAAGAGCATTGATGGTTAATTTAAGTGAATTGTTAACAATACTCATTGGCCACTACAAATAAAGAGAGAGAGTTTAATGTACATATACACTCATATCCTTCTCCTCTTACCATCATTAAACCAAACTCAATAATGGCCTTGGCAATAAATTCCTTTCTATTTCTTGATACAATAGCCTTTACAACAGAGCTAAAAAAAAAAAAAAAAAAAAAGAATTACTTTACCATTTCACTTTCCATGCATTTCAGTCCATTCTTACCCGTTGAATCCAGAGAACCAAATATCAAGCCAAGTACGGGCAATCAATACCGAAGCCAATATCACCAATAAGCCGGACTCCTTTGATAACACACCTGGAATACAGATGGGCAACAGTTTCTTCATTTGCTCGATAAATTCAGAATTGACACCCACTCTTTGACTCTTCTTCTTGGCTTTTGCTGCTGTTGGTTTGGTCTCCTTTACTTTGTATTGTTGTTTGGCTTTATAGATTGCATAGATTAAAGAAAGTACAAGTACACCAGAGAGGGGTTTCCCCAGTCTCTGTCTTAGGGCTGAAAAGGCATGAGCCATAATAAATATAAATAAATAAATTAAAAAACGAAGGGAATAAAGGTTTATAAAAAGAACAGAGCTTTGCCCAGGGGGTTTTTAAATATGGTTTTTATGTAATGCTTTTTGCTTGATTGGTATCGTTTTGAAACCGTCACATTTTATAACATTTTAACCTTAAAAATAAAAGATGGAATCCAATTGGTTGTCCCCGCTTTTAAAGATGATAAAGCATGTTTACAGTATTTCCGCCGTCAATTGATCGGATTTGTGGAAGAAAGTTTTTACACTTTGTAATAATATTAAGGAATAGTTAAATACCAGCCTCATTTCGGCAGTTGTCACACTGGTTAATGCTATTTCAAAGGTGCTCAACAGGTACAGCTTCAATACTTCTTGTAGTAAGCGTTTCAGGTTTATTATTGATCGTTGATTGTTACTATTGTATATATAGAAACACTGGTTTATAGAGGGACAGAGGCTTTATACTCGGAGCAACTAAACCAAAACATAAAAAAGTTCAAATTTGGACTTTTTTTTTTCACACAACGAATACATATTATTGTCAGAAAAACCAACAACTAAAAACCCGTATACCTGAAGAAGATAGTTAGGAAATCATATATTAAGCAAATGTTCATCGGGATGCAGTCTGTGCTGAAGAGGCTACTAATATGTAAAAAGTAATTCTCAAAAAAAAAAAAACAAAGACAACATATATCAAACCTATAAGACAATAATCTTTATTCGATAATGTTTTTAGCATGGGCTTTTGTTGTCAATGCATGAAATATTTCGTGTATTATCTTTACTTCAAAAGAGTCCATTTTTAGACGAAAAACCAAAGATGGACATTTTAAAAAGTACCCATTAAACAATATATAAAAATGCAAAGTTTTGATTGTTAATCTGATTGGCTGGCAAAAAGTTGGAACACTCTAAGAAATTCCTGATTGGCCAGATAAAAAAATTCGATTTTTAAACTATATATATGTAATTTTTTTTGTTTATTTTTATGGTCAACACAGACAACACATCTTTGGGTAAAAATATCAGGACAATAATTATATTTAGGCACAGTAAACCTTGGAAGGTATCACAAAACCATGATCTTCGTCATCATTGTTTGGATCCTTTGCCACAAAAAGAGGCGAAACCATCAAAGAGACAGTTGCATCCTGTGGTGTTCGCATGACACTTTTCATAAGTCTCTCATCAAATGGCACTCCTTCCTCTATTGGTAAGATCTCGATGGGGATCTCTTGGCACTTGATGGATAGATTTAACTTTGCTGCTTTATTGACAATACTCACCACTTTTTTCTGGACTTTATTATGCTCCAAATCGGGATAAACGCAATCGAGTTGTGTCATGATTTTGTTTACAATGTCGTCCTTGGCTTTGTCCACTTGCTCGTCGGTGGGTTGACCCCTTATGACAAAGGCACTGATTTGCTGCTTCATCCTTGCTGCCCATGAGGTGTTGCGTTTGTCTACCCAGGCATGGATGTTCTCAAATGCTTCGTTTATAGGTACTCCTGGATGGATGGGTGTTTTTAGTATATCTTGAACAATGATGTCAATCATCATCTTTTCTGTCATCAGCGAGAGTATAGCACTATCCAATTCAAACTCTTCATCACTATTTTCTTCCTCCTTTTCTGACTTGAAGTGTGTTTTTATCAAATCAGCCTTCTCTGGCCAAAGTTCCAAAAAGGCGTTTGTGGCAGATACACGATGATGATCTACCAATTTAGACTTTATTGACATGCAGAGATTGTTAATTTGACTAAGCAGCTGATTGATTTCTGGACGGATGGTTTGCAAGTCATCCTCTGTTGCCCGTATCGACTTTACATAGTCCTGAAATTTATTCTCCATCCTCTTATAATCCTGTTTTTTTAATTCGAGTTCATTCAGTAGTGACTGATAGATCCCTTCCAACTTTCCAAGTTCCTGCTTCTTTTCGCTCTGTTTATCTTCAATATCAAGTGTCTCTCGCTGTAGCTCTAGTTTTTCGTGGATACGTTCACGCTCGTACTTCTCCTCTAAATCATCCTTCTCGTGCTGAATGCGTTCGACAATCTCTTTGTGAATTTGAAGTGATTCATTAAGTGAATAAATGATGAGATCCTTGTCGGATTCTGATTCGCCCTTTAAATCCATGCGTTTATAATTGGGTCTGCCGTCTCCTTCCTCCTCCTCGCTGTCTCCTTCTTGTTCATCCCTTTCTTCTTCTTCTTCTTCTTCTTCGTCGCTGCTTTGTAATAGTTCTTCTTGGTACTCTGGTTTATGTATTGAACCATCAACTTCTTCTTCTTCGTCATCATAATCAAGCATATCCTTTGTGTGTTCACCTGTTGATAGTGTAATAGATTCTGTATCATCACTTAAAGACACCTCCCTTGATTTTATAGATATGTTTTCAAGCGTCATGTTGTCATCATCATCATCAGAGATGGATGTGGTTTTTGGATGGTTCTCAAGGTGGTTATTAGTATGGTTGGTTTCATCGGTAACCATTTTTTAAAATAATAAATAATAATGAAAAGGGAAAAAAGGAAAAAGGAAAAACATGCATTATTGGCAATAAAAACATTTAAAAAAAAAAGGAGACAAGACAGAAAAATATAGCCAATATACAACTGTTGTATACATCACAGTCACGGAAAGTTTATTTCGTCTTGTTATTGAACTGTGGTAAAATCTTCAACTTCTCCAAAGGGGAAAAACCAAAAGAGAAAGGTCATTTTATCTCTTTTTGATTGAGATGAAGAAAGTATATCTTATTCTCAAGTGTTTGTTTTTAATGTTTATAAAAGACTGATTTGTGTATGTGTGTGCACGATTTATGAAAGGTAAAAGTTACACAGAACATGTCGTCTTAATTATTGAGATAATCGCTGGTTACAATTTGCAATAAAAACTTGACATTTTTAAAATGGATTTACTTTTGAATATCGTTTTGTTGTAAAAAAAAGGAAGGAAGAACAGGCTTTATGTATATCATTGAATTCATAAAAGTGAAATATAACTAAGTGCTTTTTGCTCTTTCCTACAAGTTACAAGGTCAGATTTGTATATTCTCGGTTTTGTTTTATTATACTTCTGTACTCCTTTATATATGCTTTCTTATTCTCCCTATTCTATCTTTCAATATAAATCGTATTATTATAAATAATCTGGCATACTACTCTTCTTTAGTGAGAGAAGGTTTAGAAACAAGATATTCGTTTACGTGTGTGTGTGTGTGTGTTTGCGTTTTTTCTATTTATGGTTCAATTCTTTTTCACTTGAAGAACCAGAATATAAAATAATATCTCATATAAAGAAAACAGGCCCTTTTTAAAAAATATTTTTGAAAGCATCTTTTGATTTGAGTCAATACTGTAGAAAAATCGTTCCACGTTTCTTTTCTTCAAAGCACGGATTTTATTCTCCATTGACATCTTTTTGCTATCAAAGGAAATGGATAGCTTTCTCAATAAGAAAGTAGATTAGTATCATTTCTTTCCTTTTTTTTTTAATGTAAGTAAAAGTAAAAGCGAAAGAGACAGGGAGAGAGAAAGAGAGATATCATCGTGTTAATGAAGTTTTGTCTGTGTTTTAATAAGGCGTTTCTTTTCAACAATCCAATTGGGAGGAGTCGAGCTCTTTTTTTTTTGTTGGATTTGTGACTGCTTTGAGATGACATTTCTCGCGTTTTGTGTGTTTTTTGCCGGCTTGCGGGTGGCGCGCGTAGCGGAGGAAGAACAAGCGAGAAAGGCAACCAACTCAAGCGAAACTGATCATTCCCTCTTTCAAATAATTACACATTGTAAGTATAGGATTTAAAAAAAAAATAACAGATGGATGGGTGGATGAAATGGATGGATGAATGTAAATAAAAATGAATAAAAGATGATGATGCATTTGTGTATGCAGAGAGAGAGAGAGAGTGTGTGTGTGTGTGTGTGTGTGTGGATGGGTGCCATTGAGCAAAATGTTAAAAACTAATTACCCTTTTTTTTCAAAGATGTCTGCTCAAGAAGAGAAGCCCGTTACCACCGTTGAGGACACCCCTCAATCCCGCGCTGAAAAGAAGGCTCGCAAGGCCATTCTTGGCTCTGGTTTGAAGCCCGTTGCCGGTATCAACCGTGTCACTTTCACCCGTGGTCAAGGTGTACGTAGAATAATAATACGAACAATAATAATAATAATAGACTTATTCATTTTTTATATAGATGGTCTTCTCCATCAACAACCCCGAAGTCTTCAAGAGCACCAACTCTGACACCCACATCGTCTTTGGTGAAATGCAGGCTGAGGATATGAATGCCAGAGCCCAAGCTGCTCTTCAAGAACAGATGGCCGAAGGTGCCGCCCAGGAAGAAGCTACCGAAGCCCCTGAAGCCGTTGAGGCCACTCCTGAAGAAGACGAAGGTGAGGTCGATGCCACCGGTGTTGAAGAGAAGGATATTGAATTGGTCATGGCCCAGGCTAATGTCTCCCGTGGTAAGGCTGTCAATGCCTTGAAGAAGAGCGAGAATGATGTTGTCAATGCCATCATGGAACTCACCATGTAAAAAGATTTTTTTTACACCAAAATTTTTTCACCCAATTTTTTTTTTCTCCAAAAAAAAATAAATAAATAAAACTTCTTCAAAAAAAAAAAAAAAAAAAAAAAGGTACAAGGAAAAGTGTGGGAGGGTTTAGAACGACAGTAAGAGATTGAATAAGTAACATATAACAATAAGACTGTGATCATAATATATGTTCCTGAAAACATAGTGGATGTGTTTTGAATCAAGTCCAATACGTTCCATTCTTACGAATCAACATGAAACCACTTGTTTATTTTATATAATGTTTATTTATTTATGAATGAATATATGAATAATAAAAATAAGAATATAAATATGATATAAAAGTATGTTTATTCGACCATTGCAACTATATAATAGAATAAATATGAATATGGATTTACTACTAATATTATAACAACAACTTACATCCAATAACACCACATGCTATTTTGGTACCAGAATTGCCTGTGGTCTTTGATAGTGGACTATCACCACGTCCAAGGTCATCTTCACCAGAGTGAACAACAATAGCATGACTAAAAGATAAATGGTAAAAGAGTCAGAATAACACACACACACACACATATATATATATATATATATATATATATCAATAGATATTTAAATATCCTTACCCAAGAGCAGAGTTGTCTCCACTAAGTTTAACCATATCGCTAGAGAGGTCAAGAATAGAATAATAATCTGTGCCCACCTCGATATTACCAAAGTCACCATAGTGGCGAACGTCATCATCAGGACCTCCATGGACTGTATTGAATGGATTGAAATGGGCACCCGTGTTTTCACAGCCATTGGTAACATCACCAAACTCATGGACATGGATACCGTGCTTGCCTGGTGTGAGACCAGTGAGATTGGCACGAATGTAGGTGGGAGCATCATAGGAGTCTTGGGATAGACTGACCCAACCTGAAACGGCGGGTGTAGTACCGTAAATGTATGCAACGGCTTTGATTGGATCGGCGGCAACGAGACCAGCGAAGAGTGAGGCAACAAGTGTGGTAGCGGTGAAAGAGAAACGCATATTTAAAGAGTTATATAATAGAATCTAGAGGATTTTTTGTACAGGAAAAAAAAAAGGCTTTTTTAATTAATCAATTAAATAAGATATAATGTTGAAAAAAAAAAGGGGAACAATGCAAATGAAAAAGTATTTATACACTTTTTTCATCATGTTAAGGATGATGATATTGTTTAATAATAGATGTGGCTGACTTAATTTTATTTTTTAATAAGCAGTGGGTATAACTGTTTTAACAATTTGCTTTGTTTGATTATGATAAAAATAGAAGTGACAAATAAATGCATCAGCTTTTTTGATCGCGGAAATAATAATAATAAATTGACATTGTATCAAAAAAGTTGATTTATCTTACGCATTATAAATACGTTGATGACTAAAGCAAAGTAGAATAAGATCATTTGCATAGAAGAGGCTGACATCGCTGTTTATTTCAAGTTATTTATAATATATTAATCACTTAAGCATCTTTACAAGTAATAAAAGGTCATATCATGAATGAATAACATCTTTACATAAAACCTTTTAGTCAGTGAGGTTCCTTTCTCACCAATTCATAAACCATAATTGTAAATAAGTAAATAAAAGGAAATAATAAAAGCCTGAAAAAAGCTTAAAAAAGAGACATCTATTTTTATCATTGCTGAAAATGATCTTCATACATACAAGCAATTTCAACATCTAAACACTTCCTATATAGGTATATATATTCCCTCTTTGTCATTTTTTCTACGCTTTGAGCTGCACTGTTTATTAAGAGAGCTTCATCTATCAAATCAAGCTTTTACATGCAGTGATGAGCCACATTTTATGAACGCAACCAATTAGCACCAAGTATTGTCGATCACAAATCGCTTACTGTATCACATTTTCATTTATGTTGCTACATTTGGAACAGCTTTAGCTTTTTTTAAATCAAGTGCATGTAAGCTGATTACAAAGCAGTTCCCCATTTTTTTTATTATTATTGTGATTCACCCAATCGTATTAAGTGAAGTGAAGTAAAGTTGGAATAGTTTTATTCTAGTTTTATTTACTATTGTTTTCATCATAGAATAATAAAAAAAAGTGTGCCATAACGTATTACTCCGATTTATCATGTCTGAATGTAGAAAAAGATTTTTCAAATACAAAGATATATATGTATAACAAAAGAGGATTAGTGTTTGTCTTGGTTTATATCAACAAAGCAGCGAGAGTTTCTTCCTTTGGGACAATTGCCAAACCAGAGTTTTCTTTTTTCATCTCCATATCCACACTTTCTTCTTCTTTCAGGCATAAAAACAATGTAGCTATCAATTCGAACACCTTCACCCAGTTAGACCAGTTATGGAAGTTTGTTGAACTGAGATCTGCAAACATCCCAACAAACTGGAGTGACCGGTTTAACTGGGTGAAGGTGTTCGAATTGATAGCTACATTGTTTTTATGCCTGAAAGAAGAAGAAAGTGTGGATATGAAGATGAAAAAAGGGCTTTCCTGAAACGAAATAAAAATTTATCTACTGATGGTCAAAAAATTCTATTGATTCTATTGGCAAAACACTGTATTTAAACAGGTTTAGTTAGTTGAAAGGTGCCATACTCTTTATGTCTTGTTTTTTTTCAATCGGATTAATAAAATAAAAAAAAAAAATTGAATAATGCAAAAAGATAAATTAAAAATGACTCTAGTTTAGTATTATAAACACAAAAAAACGCGTTTTATTTAAAGAAGTGATGCTACTGAAACTGATCTTCAAACAGTCAAGTCATTTCTATGTGGAAGCATCTAAAATACAAAAATGTAAAATAAATAAATTTTACAAAAAAAGAAAAAAACAAAAACTTACATCCAATGACACCACAGGCAATCTTTGATCCTGAGTTTCCGTTCACCTTTGATGATTCAGTGCCTCCTCTTCCAAGATCATCTTGTCCAGAATGAATTACTACAGAACGACTATTATTAAAAGAGAGAGAGAGAGAGATGAATTGTGCGTATTCCTTTATAATAATAATAAAAAGAAAGATGTGCATATATATATACCCAATCACTGAATTCTCACCACTCAGTTGAACCAAATTATTATCGAGACGAAGAATAGCATATGTATCCTCAGCATTCACTTCTATATTACCAAAGTCACCAACATGACGCTCCACGTCTGTAATGGCACCATGCGTCTTAGTAAATGGATTGAAATGTCCACCTGTGTTCTCACAACCATTAGTCAGATCACCAAATTGGTGAATATGAAGGCCATGCTTTCCAGGTGCCAAACCGGTGATATTGGCAACAAGTGTGGTGTAGGCATCTGTTTGGGTAAGCGTAACAGTGCCTGACACTGTGATGGTATCATTGGCACCTGTAATATGAACGATAGCACCGGCTTTTATGCAATGAGAAAGGGTTGAGATGACGATGAGTAGAATGGCATAATAATAATACATGATGAAGATGATGATGAAATGAAAGAGGTGCTTTATTTTATACATATGAATTTTCTGATCACTTTAAATGTTTTTTTTTTTTTTTTGAAAGAAATGCAGCTCACATGATTTGGCCAACATGTGGCAAAGCGGATTTATATGGGTTGTTCTTTTTATAAAAATAATAATAATATGGCATATGTGGAATCTTTTAATAAGGGAATGGATATACAGAGTATTACAAAAGAAAGCTTTAATTGTCACACCAACCATTGACTGGTAAACAGGAAAGATATTTACAATTTGGACAAATCTAAAATAAACAAATAAGCAAATAATTAAAAACGACATTTTAGTATTTAAAAGCTTATAAAATGTCTTTTTACCTTGCTAGGATCTTCGGCTGAGTAAAACTCTTTGATTGTAACAACAAATAACACAATCAAGAGAACAAGAGCAATCACTCGTGCTATCCAAGTGATTATCTTGATTTTCTTTGTGGCCAATGGTCTCATAGGTGTAATCGATATACCCATCAAAATACCAACAACAAAACCACCTGCATATAGACATATCAAAGTTATTGATAAATATACACGATCATATACTAAAAAGATGACTTACCAATATGGGCAAAGTTATCTAGACCAGGTAATAAGCCGAGTACGAGCGATATAATGGTGGATATTAATAAACTCATAAGATCACGAACGGGATGTGGCAAAAATTTCCAGTTGATCAAAACATCAATAAACATGTATCCAATAAGCCCAAACAATGCACCTGAACACCCCATAGAGGCTATTTTGTTTTGTTTGTTTAAAATAAATAAATAGAAAAAATGATATTATATGTAAATGATTTTACCTGATAGATTCTGTGACAACATGCCCGACAATACAAAACCCCAAATACCAGCCGCCATATACAAAACCACATAACGCGGTGTACCCAACGCCCTCTCCAAATCAACACCCAATCGAAGATGCGTCAGCATATTCATCAAAAAGTGAATGACACCGGCGTGCATAAAGATGGGCAGCACAAAACGGAAGGATTGATTGGGAACGCCAGCGGGACCAAAGCCACCAAATCCACAGAGCTCCTCAAGCGAGCAGATGCTGCTGGTGTTCTGATAGCAGCTACTGATACTTTCACTAACGGGGAAACTAGGCACTTCACGTATACAGGGTGTGAATCTTGCACCTTCGTTCACGAGTACCTGAAATGAGATGTTATTTTTTTAAGTTTTTCAGGTACCAAAAGTTTCGGATTGGAGAGATATATAAAGAAGTGAGGACAGAAAAAAAAAATTTTTTTTTTCCCCTGTGTTTTCGCATTTCTCTTTCTCTTTCTCCTACTTCCATTTAATATAAATAAATAGATATATATATAACATACCGTAAAACTTGGACCAATCATAGGATTAAAGGGGTTTGTTTCAATGACCCTTCCAGTCAACTGATTCATCTTTACAAATTCATAAATCAGAATAGACACCATCACCAAAGCGGATATATAACTAAAGATAGGAACTCTTATCGGACCCAATAATAATCGCTTTAATGGAGATCGATTGTAACCATAAGGTAACGCTTGCTGTGGGGGTGGGGGTGGAGGGATATAGTAGCCATCTGGTGGTGGTGGATAAGGCTGTTGACCGTATGGTTGTGGTGGATATCCGTAAGGTTGTTGTTGTTGTTGTTGTTGGCCCATATTGTTATAATAACTTCCAGGTTCAGGCGTGGTATTGGTGGAATTCAATCTTGTGAATCCATTCTGTTGCGAATGACGTTGGTGCATTTCTACTGAATTCTCATTCCAACCTGCGTCTGTATTTGGTTTGTTATTTGAAAAGTGATCCGGAAGTGGGGGTGGGTAGGACATGTCTTGTCGTGATTTAGGTGAGCTAATTAAGGGAGTATGATCTGATGATGATGATGATGATGATGAATGTTCGATTTCGTTATTGTTGGTATTGGGATTGGAATGAGTTATTTTTTCATTCATTGTAAATTATTTATATATTTATATACACAGAATAGAGAGAGAATGGAATTGAGGTTATTGTGAAAAAGAGCCCTCTTTTATAGTATATGCAAGTGAGAATTACCTTTTTCTTTTTATATCTTAGTTTGTTTATATAAATATAATGATCTAAATAGATTTATGGGCTGTGTTTTGATTGTTATTATTATTAAAAAAAATATATAGATATAATAATTATATAAAATGATGAATCTATTTGATATTTTATTAATAAAAGAGAAACATCTAAATATAGATCAACTTGCTCAGTTTTCCTTTCATTTTCTCCTTTTTTTATTGAAAATGTTCAATTCTGATCACGTGTGCCAAGCTGCTATAGCGTGCTGGTTGTACAAACAACATTCTAGCAGTTCTTTTTATAGTCAAACAGGAATACATTCGAGCTGTCTTACAGCTGCAGAAAATAGGTTGAGCCACAAAAAAAAGAACTTGGGCCAATTAAGAAACATTTGGGACACCGATTTTGAAAATGGGATACTTTTTTGATAATGGAAAATAGAAAATGGATACTTTTTTAAAAATAGGACAAACAAAAAAAAAAAAATTGAGACAGCCAATCGAAAGCTAGGTCGTTTACGTTTTTCGTTACGAGTAGTCTACATTACATCAAAACGCTTTTTTCTTGTAACGATTCTTTGTTTTCTTGTCTTCTTTTGATAATTTTCTTTAATAATACGAGCATTAACATTGATATGGATAGTCAAACAATTCCTCTTATTGTCTAAACTTACACGGATTATTCTTTTTATGGTACCACTGACCTTTATAAATCATCCGCCTTGACACTTGCTTGTGGAATATCTTTGAATCACGTTTCGACACGAAGCGAGTTGTTATTCATTCTTATCCGTTAGACTAATACTAACATATGTATGCACACATATGTAATCGATCAAGTACTGATCTTGTCCAAGAATAGCAGTGACTGTGTAAAATAATATAGTTGATGAAATGGAGACAGAGAATGTGGCACAATGCTATCAGAGCCAAGCTTTATTTTCAGTTTAAATGTTTCATTCCCTCATATCTTTGTAAACTAGTAGAGTGTATCAACAATATCAATTTTTTCTGTTTTGTATGATGGGAGGAAAACATATATAAAGATAAAATAAGAAAATATCTTCGCTAAAAGTAATAGCGGTATCAAGGGCAGGATCCCACCATATTCTCTGTCTCCATTTTATTAACTGTACTATTATATGTCGTGTCTATTACCAAATGAATTGATTCCACTCCGACATCCAAGGTGGTACTGTCCTCTATAGAAGAAAAAACTGAAAAGGTAACTTGTGCTTTAGCTGTAGACCGGGTAATCGGTTTGTAATAGTACTCCTCAAAGATGCACGCATTGCGGCTCTAACTTGCATGATCCTTCACCTGGTCGATAGAGATACCTATTTCTACAGCCTTGGTGCTTGAAGCAGAGCAAAGAGAGTGCGGCTTATAGACAGAAGTGTCAGTACCAGCAAATCGCATGACAAATTCCAGCCAAAAGGCCAGAATAGCAGGTCTAATGGAAGCAACAGGAACAGAACCAGTTAAATTGACCAAGAAGAAGGTGTGTCCAGTATTAAGAGAAGTGCGGCAAGAGGTAATGCGTTGAGAAAAATATAGGCCGTACGAACAGGACAAAATAGAGATATTATCCCACAGACCTAAACTAAAAGTTTTTACTTGGTGCTGTTTCTTTTTTTCTTTGGGAAATCTAAAATGCAGAGTCATGCTTTTAACTTTGTCATTTTCCAAGTGGAACAAGACATTCTTTTTCTTCAAGTGACCTAAATCTGACCTAGGATGCGACATAGTATAAACCTCCAGTACGACCATCGTCTTCAATTGCAATCCCTTCCATGGGATAGACCTCGAACCTGACTAGTTATCTCGCACGTATCGAACAATAATGTTTGCATTCCATGTTTCCGGTTTTTTAGTCTGTGTAACTCTGTCTTTGGTATTCTTTTTCGCACAAAAAAACCTAGTAATGTAATCTTCTTCAGCTAAGGGACCCAGAGTTGGATGCAAGAATTTAAAAATAAAAGCAATAGCAGAGTGGAGTGTATTCTGGCTAGAATAAGATAAGAGACGATACTCCATCATAAAATTCCGGAAAGGGGAGTTACGATATTGATTCGGAATATCTTGGCAGCATGCTAGAAGTTTATATATATTTATAGAATGAATAGGATTTGAATTGTTCTGATGGATTCAAAAGGCGAATATACGAATATACGTATACTTGATGCATATTGACTATAGTTCTTAATGCAGTAATGCTTACCCTTTTCATCAGTGAGTACAACTTTTGTTTTTATAAATATAGGAAACACTTTACTTTTTCCAAAAGAAATGACAAGGGTTGTTCTAAAGCAATATTTTTAGTTTCCAAAAACGATTTGAGAGGTTTTTGGTAATCACAAAATTCTGCGAAATGGAGATTTTAAAAAAAAAATGTCGCTTGAGAACAACAAAGCTATTTCAATTCTCTTTACCTTTTCTCTTGCTCTTTTTAGAATCCGTAATTGCTATCTGTAACTTGTAAGGTTATTTGTGAGTGGCATAAAAAAAAAAATGTCGTTTGAGAACAGCATATATCGTGCATCGAGTTTTTTTTATTTTTATTTTTGGAAATTTTTATACTTCAAGCCAATCAAAAAAAGCAAAAAAAATTCCCAATATGGCAGGTGCACGAAAACAGAAATACTGTTCCTGATTTAACTGCGCTTTAACTATATCTGCATACAAGATATATCAAATAGTGTAAATATGTACCTTCTCCTTTGGAAAAACAAATGCTATATTTATTGTGTTTTTTTTGAAAGTATATTCCAAACAGTGAAGAAACGCCACATACGCCATCATTGAAATATGTCTCTATTATGTATTATAGTTATTTTATTTCTGATGTTAGGATGAATTAAATATGTTTGCTTCTTTAAAACAATTGAATATAATCATTGTCTAACAATGATATAGGATAACCTATTGTGTTGATAGGATGCGCTATTGTAGATCATTCCGCATAAATTATAAAAATATTCATTCTAGAACAATGACAAATCATAAAAAAAAAAACTGTCGTGTTTTTGTGTCAACTTTATATTTATAACGCAAAAAAAAAAAACTACCTGCCTCTTTTTTTTTTTTAAATTTCTTCTTTTAAAATAATGTGCAAAAAAGAAAAGTAAAACATCATACCACAGGAACAGAATACAATCTTCCAGGACAAAAAAAAAGAAGCGGTCAAATGAACAACAAGGTACAAAAATCAAATAAAGAAAACTCTACAGTGTTGCTTGAAGAAGCTTTCAAGAGCAAGTTGATTCAACTTGTTGAAGACAATATAAAAAATGGTTCGAAGAAAAAAAAAACAGAGGTTTGAAAGCAGATGAACAATCAATTGCGTTTAGAAAATGCTGACTTGAAGTCAAGAGTAGATACTCTCGAAGAACAAGTTCACGTATTGATGAAATATCAAAAAGGATTAGAAAATGCAATCAAAACCTCTGATCAAAAAAAGAACGCTTCTCAACACAGATCCCGAACTATCGCTTTTCAAAAAATTTGTGATAATATTAATAAAAGGATTTGTGTAAGTCATCTAAATATGATAAATTAAATATATACTACTGACGATAATATCAGAGTGCCGTGGCCAAAGGATTGAAAAACAAGGAAAACATCTGGGATTATAGCGGCGTTTTCAAAACAGACATTAATTGTCCCAAAACTGCTGTATATGTCGATACTATTTATGATATTCTTAATGGTGATTCTACTATTGACTTCCCTCAGGATGATGAATTTACCAAGTTTTTGAAGAACGTTATTGAAGTCAAATTATATAAACGATTCTACCAATACAAACAGCATGGTGAGCCAGGATCTTCAACTTATTTACGATACCAAGCAATCAAGAAAAGAAAAAGCAGAAAGGCACATGTGTGTACTTTGTGTTAAAAATACAAAAGAGATATAGCATAAAACACTATTCATTGATTAACTGGTTCAATAATGCAAATCAATAGGTACGCAAAGCGAGACTCGAGAAATACAAAGAAATAATAGCAAGACTGAGACAAGTTAACAAGTGTAAAATAAAAAAAATTACGCAAGCAGCCCGAAAATGAGGATCTCGATGATGATGAATTATTTGAAATGATCCGCAGTGAAATGACCCCTGTTGAATTGAACCTGTTTGATGCCAAACTGATTTTTTCAGATGATAACTTGATGTCTGACTATGAAACTGATGAAGATCAACCTGCTACACAAGAAAAAGCGATTGTCCTCAGAAAACAGCCTAGTTACAGATCAAGACAAGTATGTTTATGTTTAATAAAAATCAAAAAATACATATTAACCATCAAGCATAAAAATTTAAATATCTGAAGTAATCGAAAAGGTTCATTCAGAGGTTATTTCAAGCAGAAGGCCAAACAGAGGATCCGGCGAATTTTTGCAGTCTGTTATAGTCAGAAAAATCCAGGTTGATGAACCAAAGGATGCAAATGGTAAAGTGATCATGTTGGATGATTGGATGCTGGCTAGTAGCGAGGATAAAAGGCTTCATTCCATCCTACAAGATGTACTTGATGAAATACAAGAGAATAAAGATGACCAAGATGATGAGTCTTAATCTTATTCCTTTTTGGAATAAATAAATCTGCATAAATATCTAGCACCAAATTCGTTGTTTATTCATTTCCCTTTTCCTTTTAATATTATTATTTTTATTGATGAAGAGAATTGATGAAGAGGCCAAAAAAAAAAAATTAGAAAGAATGAGAAAGAAGAGGAAGATGAGAAAAGAACTAAAGAAGAGAAAGAGAGGAAGAAAGCGGATGAGAATAAGAATGATGCAATCACAGATACACGTTCTTCGAACGATGATACCATGTCAGATTTTAATATGACTCATGAAAAGATTCAACTCGAGTTCCAAGCTGCTCTTTGAGAGTGAATGAGTACTTCTTTAAGTAATTTCTTTTTACTAAAAATAAATAAATAAAATAACATTTATAGCACCATATATATCATAAACTTTATTAAAGCAATATTATTAGGAATAATATCAATTGAATAAATCTATAGTCATTAGCCTACAACAGTAATATTATTATAGAAGGAGAAATGATCATCGGCTCCGTTCTTGATGAAAATTAGACTCGGTGGATTCTAGAAGCATAAGTTATATTCATTATTGTAATATGATTTCAAAAAGGATCATTCAAGCTAGACTATACCAGCAAGTCGATGGTAATGGTTGGTTTCATAATATTTACTCTCGATAATCTGTATATTTATGAGTGATTTGATGCAATTTGTAGTACAATTGAACTTCTGACACAAAATACATGCATAAGAACACAATAAACAGAATGCCTTTGGGTGTTTTATATGCAAAAAAAAAAAAAAAAAAAAAAAAAAAAAAAAAAAAAAAAAACAGCCCGGAAAAAATGAAGAATAGAATAGCTTATTCCTTCCTATTCAAATAGAAAGAAGAAGAAGAAGAAGCATTTACTTGATAAATCCATCTCCAACGTTTTTATCTTCTCTCTCTCTCCGGACCGGAACACTTGGGTCACAACGCAACCTGCATATATTTCTTTAAAAAACTACCTTGTTTATCTTTTCTTTTTTCTTTTTTTTTTTCTTTGAAAGAGGACGTCTTATGGCATCTTCAGTCTCGCTACCCCTTGTTGTTTGGCAAAACTTCATCAATCCCAATACAACATGTGTCGCTTCCAGTTATCCTAATGTCTATGCCGGACAAAAGGATGGGCATATTTGGGTATATACACTTTCACAAGATAACTCTACATTACAAGTAAGAACGTGTTTATTATTATTTATTTTTTGTCTCTCTTTACATGCCTTAATGACCTGCATTTACGTTAGCACAAATTACTTTTAGTGGGTCATAAAACGGCAGTTGTAGCACTTTGTGTAGTTCGAACCGAAACAGATGCTTTATCAAAGTCAGAGGATGTTTTAATAAGCGCGGCAGAGGACGGGTAAGCACTGCAAGCAAATGGACATAAACAAAACAAGATTAAGTTGGAAAGGTAGTGAAATCGCACGTTGGAATGCCTCAGACGGTCGTTGTCAAGCAGTCAACCCAACTGGCTTTTATGGCGTCCCTCGTTTACTTAAAGTATTTAGTCAAGTATGTCAACGTTTTGATGATCACATAGTCAGCATGTTGCTTATCTTTCTTGTAAAAAACAGTTCTCGGATAGACACATCTTTTGTTGTGGACAGGCCAATGAAATTACCATATTAAACGCGACAACACTTGAAGTAAGTGATTCCCTTCTTGTGGGAGTCTTGTGATTTATTTGTTTACATTTACCAAAGATTGTTAGAGTTTGGGGCGGTCATTCAAATTGGGTCACTTGCATGGATTTTTATGATCCAGGTAAATGTGTAAAACCTATTTATTAGAGGAATGAAACAATAATAGCATCACATTGAATAGACGCAAAGAGATCTAGACTGCTGACAGTAACAATTGATGGACGATTGGATATTTGGGACTTTGATGCAACAAAGCACATTATATTTAAGGACCAATCTGTTGCTAATCGACCTTTGATTATAAAAGATACTACTTCATTTGATACTGCGTTTAATTTGATTGGAAATACCTTTGTACATGGCATGTTTATGGCTCTTACTAGTAAAAATATCATGGTAAAAAGCAATAAGTGGTCTAGATATATATATATATATATTTATCTATTTTATATTAGATGCTTGCATTACATAATATGGAAGTGGTACCACAATTCTTAATACCAGCAGAACCAGAGACTTCCTGGGCAGGTGGTGCCTTTTATGGTGAGAACCGTTTTGTCATATGGACTCTGGTAAACACGAATAATATTAGACAGTATCACCATATGATGACGAATATTAATTACATATTTAGAATGGTGATGTTTTTGATTATTTATTACATCCACCAGAGATAGTAGAAAAGGGTGGATTACCAAAGGGAGATGAGAGTCTCTATTATAGGTAAAAAAAAAAAAAAGACAGGAAAAGATATATAGTCTGTATGTATACTTATGTTTATATATAAAGTGCAAAACTTATACATTCGTATCATTTAGATAATAAAGGTAAAGCTTCTTCATATTCTATGAAAAAAAAAAAAGAAAAAGTCATTTATATATTTCTTTAGAGTCCTCTATTACATCCAAATCTATTTTAACAACGGTCATGAGCCAACCCAACGACCAACTGTTGGCAGTGACGATCTGCAACCATGCGGATAGATCCGGATTTAACGTCATGTCACTTGATCTCAAGATAGAGACCGAGATTTCAAACTTTGAATTACATAAAACGTTTATGGATGTTTGGCCATCGAAAGATCAGACAGATGCAAAGTTTGGGAACATTACAGCCACTGCGCCTGTAAATACAAACCATTTGGCTATTGGATATGGTAAATGAAAAAAAAAATAAAAAAAATAGTAATATATATTAAGACACTCTCTCTCTTGCGTTAGAAACGGGTACTATTTGTGTCGTGCCACTCTCAATGGCCCTATTGCACTTAAACGAAATCTCAAACTATTTAGGGAAAAGAGACGATGTTCGTGTTTTTGAAAATGCGCACTCAAGTTCGATTACATGTATGATTGTGCCTGATCGACATGTATCCAATCAGCAGTACTTATTATCGGGTGGATTAGATGGCGCTGTAAAGATATGGAATTTGATGTAAGGAATATGTCTGTATAACATAGAATAGAGAGGAGGGTTAATTGTTTTAATTTTTATATGTAATGCATTGCTTAGTGACGGGAAATATGTGGCATCGTGTACTGTACACTCAATGCCAGTTGAGAATTTTATTGAGCCTGCAGAGCAAAAGGATACACGAATAAGAGGATGCATTGTTTCTATTGCAAAGGACAACTCCGTTGCTTTGATATCGGTAGATTCCATGACATGGTATGATAATAAAAAAGAATGAGCATAGTGTCTATGAATGTATATATAAATACGTCTGCTTTTTATTTTTAGCTTATATATATTCCCAGGTTATGCCTATCCTTTAACATCGATACAGTGGAGAACTGCCGAGGATTATCTTGTTTTAGGACATAGTGACGAGACCGCCTTTGTATGGCAGGTAAATTCACATTTTGATTTATTTTATTTCTACAACATAATAGTAATCAAAAACTCATATTAGATGCAAACATCTCATTTGGATCGTGTATTAAATGGAAAACATGGAAGAGATGTATTAGATGATGACAGATGGCCCGTAAACTATATAAAAGCTGCAATGACACACAAATCTGGAGGAAATGGATCCAAACAAACTGTACAGATACGCTCCATTTTATCAGGTGAAAAAGGCAACGGAGGTAAAAACAAACACATAGTCATAACTGGTATATAACTTACAGGCTATCATTTTTTTTAGCTTCGCATACCACAAATAATCTAGCCCAAGTATTTACATTTAGTATTCGTCGACTTGTTCATGATATGTATACAAGACAATCCATCAAAACAAGCGATAGTGATAACATCCATCCCGTATTAAAGGCATCCATGTCATCCTCTTCCTTTGATGCAGTTGTTCCCGATATTCTCACATTCAGACCCGATAAGGACGATCCGTTGGACTCATCCTTCTCTCAACATGATAATGTGGTGTCGGCAGTGACGGGGAAAGCCAAGGTGTTTGAGGATCGAAAGAAGAAGCGAATGGAGTTGATTAGTGCGGTGGTATCTGCCATTATTTCATGGCAGGTGAGTGATGCGTTTGAGAAGGTGTGTAGTGAAGTACTGGGACTGGATAGACGTCTTGGTCATAGTGTTAGTTATGGTATAAAAGGGTAAATACACTATATATATACTATTTGATTTATTATAGATCATCTCACCCCTTGGTTATATATATATATATATATAGTGCAAATGGCAATCTCTCTATTCTGGCACCTCTTCATTCTGAAAAGGATGCTTGGATGATATCTGCCTCAATGACAGCAAATCGTTTATTGTCATTGGCACTTTTAGCAAAGGCCATCATTTCAATTGCGGGTATGGAGAGTAGAAGCTCTGATTTGATTTCGGGTTATGCAATGGCGTTACCGTTGATTATTGGTGAGTCTTATTGTTCACCATCCTTGTCATTACTTAGTAAATATTGGCAAGATCCATCAGGTAATAATAATAATAATAGGATATACAAATGTGATTACTCACTTTCTCTCTCTCTCTCTCTTTTTTTTTTTTAATATACTTCAGCGAGATCATTGTTTTCTAGTGCAGTAACTGGATTAGCACAAGATGATATCAAATCACTTGTAGATTATTGGGAAGCATTTTGTAAGTTACATATATACATAACCAATATATATATATATACAATCCTAACCCTCTCTTTTTTTTTTGAAATAGTACCTACATCAAGTTCATTAGAAAACGGAGGTCCCCAAATGATGGCACGGGCCTCTATCGTTCTTGGTATTATGGGATGCGACCAACCCGAAAAACTAAGTGGACATGTCCGTAAATCCACCGCGCTCTCCCTGACCATCCTCCTCTCCGATGCCGAAATTGAAGAATCACGGCACGAACTCTCCACCGCCTCTATGGCGCGTACACTCTCATCGATGGAGCTACTAAGCCAGGGCTTTGAGACCTGGGAGACCTATATCAATGCCGCAGAAGTGCTTCGCACGTTGTTTATCTATGCGGCAGATACACAACCTGTCATGGCACTGGTGAGTCGAGGTGCGCGCGCGGCCATCTTTCAGATATCGATTGCGAATATGCCGCTAGTCATTAGTACGCTGACATTTGATACGATGAACGCAAAGACATTGGAGGATCGATTGAGATGTTTAAAGATCATTGGGTCTTTTATTCGAAAGGTAAAGATTGATAAATCAAAAAGAGACAAGCTATTGACATCCATTATCAAGGAACCTGTGGTGTTGTATTCTCATGTTTATAGTGTGGTTGAAGCCGTTGTGAAAACGCTGGATCCAAACGTGCCACATATGCGTGAAGTCATGTTACAATCAGCAACATCGATACTTCATGATTTAGTCAAGACGTAATCATCATTCTTTACAAAAGTTATTTTCATGCCGACTTTACTAAAAATATTTTTTTTTCTCTCTTTTAGATACCCGTTTGTTGATTTTAGTAGTACTTCCCAAAAACTTGCAGTGGGCACATTAGAAGGCGCATCCGTGATCTATGATGTCCGTACCGCCACACGGTCCATTGTATTAGAGGGACACACGGGACCTGTATGTGTGCTTGCATTTTCACCACCTGATGCTAAATTGATTGCTACTTGCTCGTTGGTGGATCAGAGTGTGCGTGTGTGGTATACAAACCTAAGTCTGTTTGGTATGCTGACCAGCAGTCTGTCGCATGGATTGGGTAGTAAACAAACACATCAGACGCAGCAATATACTGACAGTGTCACTGGTGGTGGTAATTCTGGGTCTCAAAAACCATACAAAGTGTTTTCTTTTGCTATACCAAATAGTAAGTTTTTTTTTTAAAAAAAAAAAAAAAAAAAAAAAAAAAAGGATATATATTTTTGAGCCTTCTAAATTGATTTATTATTATTAGACTCTTTGGAACCGTCAGATATTATAAAACAAGTAAAATTCGAATGGACATCTTCACGTTGTGTAAAGCTATGTGTCCGAGATTTAGTCATGAGCTTCAATGTATAACTATTATAATAGCAAGTCATAATATGAAATAAATAAATAAATAAATAAATAAAAAAGAGAGATGTATATTATTATTCAATATTATTGTTGTTGTTCTTGTGAGCTCTTTATTACAGATATTAAATGATTAACACGCTCAATGTCATTGTCCGTTGTAGATTCCTGCTGTTGTTGTTTTTGAGATCTTTTAAAAGTAACGCGCACATTTCGATGATGCAGAGGCTCATAGCGTTTTCTCTCAACAGCCGCCACCACCTCCGGTTCCTTCTCTACACCTTCACCAAATTCTGATTTCATGATGGCGCTGAGCTGCTTTTCCATTCTCTCTTCGTAAGTAAGTTCTGGTGATAGACTTCTTAATGCATTTGTAATGGATATTGGTTTTGGTTCTTCGACGTACTCATCCTCATCATCCAGCTCGTCGTCAGAGTAGGATTTGGGTTTATTGCTGTTTGTGGGTGTTTCGCCACTTGCTCCTTGCAGGTGCCCTACTAGGTTTCGTTTTCGTTTCTTTTCAGGTTGTTCTAATGGCGCATTAAATTGTTGTGAAGGATAAAAGGTATTATTATTAGGTGGATAATGATGACGATTATTAATAGTAGTAGTTGAAGAATGCTGTGGATAAGCAGGAGATGGTGAATCCAGTAGACTTGATATTGTAACACGATTATTGAATACTGGAAGTGGGATAGTGGTAGTGTTATTGTGGTAAGTGTTATTGTGGTAAGTGTTTGAATAACCTGTATTCAAATGAGAAGGGTAAACTGATGGAAAGTCAAAAATGTCGATGGGTGGAATGGGTCGTTTTGGTTGTAGCTGTTGTAACTGCTGGTGCTGTTGTAACTGCTGGTGCTGTTGTTGCTGTTGTTGCGGTTGTTGCGGTTGTCGTTGCGGTTGTTTTTGTTTTTGCTGAGTATTTACAACCTGTGTAGGTTTCCCTTTTGCTTTTGGTTTATTCTGTTTTGGCGGTTTATTCTGTTTGGGTTTTGAGGTTGGTTTTTTCTTTGGACCTACTATCGGAGGAGTATCCTTCACCCGTGCAATCATTAGTTTTACTTCTTTACTCTGCTCTGGAGGGAAAGCAAAAATGTCTTCTACTTCCTTTTTATCCTCTTCTTCATCATCGTCGTCGTCCTCTTTCTCAGTCGAGCTATTTGTTGCTGAAGAAGAGGAGGAAGAAGGATGTGCAGGCGGTGCTGTAGTAAAAGCAAAAATGTCATTATTACTATCTGGCTGCCATTGTCGTGTCTGCAGACTTTGGGGTGGTTCTTGCTGTAAAAATGTTGCTTGTTCTTCTCTAAATAAAGGTCGACGTCTAAATGTAATCAATGGTTTTCTTCTCAGGTTTCCAAATTCAGGGAACATTTTTTTTTTTTTAAAAAAAAAAAAAGAAAAATCACGTTTTAACACGAAAACGCGGGTCATTTTTTATTTTAAATGAAAAAAAAACCTGTATAAACAGTCACTTTAAGGGCGACTACCATATTTAGAAGATGTTTAGCTTTTCTTTCCATCAAGAAAAAGAACAATGATCAAGTTTGATGTTTAATGATGCTCATTACATTATCTATTGTATTTACTTAGGTTTTCATACAAAGATTTATCTTTGATATAACGAAGAACTCTAGTATATTAATGAACCTCATTTCGACCTGTCTCATGGCTCTGCATCAACTTTCTTTGCAATTCGATCTACCATAGTAGAAATATCATCTATTATATTAACACTTGCAATTGGAAAAAAGAAAGAGTGTAAACCAATTTAATAATTATCACATCTAGCATATATTTAATAAAGGAACATGGAAAAGTGCCTACATATATATATATATATATATGATACATTAAGAACATATCGTAATGGGACTTCTCAATCACTCTGATACATTTTTAGAAATACTTGGTACCTTTATTTTAAATATGAATTGACTTCCCTAGCCACTGTTCCCATCCTTGAAAGGGGGATTGACAAAAGCTATTTTTATTTTGTGTTCCAATGCACACAAGGTCATCATCACTTCTATTTGAAGTGCATAAATGTTGGAGTAAGCTATCGGTGTTGATTTATTTAAAAGGCAGATGTCAATCCATTCTATTTGTTCTTGTTAGTGTCAATAGCGCCCATATTTGATTGACGTTTGATTATCATGTGATAATAGTCATCGTATGAAAGCACTTTACGTCACTCATTTAGATGATGTATGCTTTTATTATTAGTGTGTGTAAATAGTAATATATTTGATTAAGTAGTGTATGTTTTATTGGTAAAGAAGAAGAGCTGTTGTTTACTTACATCATGGTAAGTCACAGTGCGTCGCTTAGCGGATTTTCAATTTTATTTTTCTATTTATTTTTCGCATGATCCTTCTTTTCAAGTTGTTTCTTTTCTTTCTAAATAAAACAAAACATGACCAAAAATTCGGAACAAGCAGTGAGGAAAACGACAAACAAAATATCGCAGACAGCAGACAATAAAGGAACTAGGTCTCTTGATAATAAAAAGAAAATAAATACAAATCCTTTGGACATTGAGTATGTCGATGAGACTCATGTCAGTGATTTCGCTAAAGCATTGCGCTTCGATCCACTTGATACCAATTCAGATTCCTTCAATGTAGCTGAGCCTATTTCAGCTTGGACTGATGCTCTTCCTGCACGCTCAGTTGGACCAAAGTCTGTAAAATTATCAAGGAAGAGTAGAAAAAAGCTTAGAGAACAGGAAGCCGCAAAGCCAAAGGGCTTATCCTATTCAATTTTACGATATCCACTTATAGTAAGTGTTACCTATTTTTGATTTGTATCATATGCTTGAAACTAAAAGGCAAAAAAAAAAAAAAAGATGATCATTGGTTTCATATTGCTTGTAGAATTATTAGCATATATTTCATTGCGTCAAATTGTTCGCATTTGGGAAAACCTGTTTAGTTGGTAGGAAGGAGTAAAGTTTGCTGGTAATGGATAGAAAATCATGACTAAACAAAAGACTGTTACATTTTATATAGGAGAGGTAAAAAAAGAAAATTACGAGATAATTTACGTGCTTCAACGACTTATAAGGAATGGTGTGATGCGGCCGATGCTCTTGACAAATACATGCACAAAGATGAATGGAAACAATCAATTCCTTATGCTTATTACGACTACCGATTACTCCAAAAAGTGGTAAAGCATTTGAAAATGTATCGTAAAGGCGATACAGAGGAAGATGCCGCAAAATTGATGGATGTGCTTTATGTGTGCTTGAAGCAAAATTTTGCTGGTATCGAGAATGCAAAACTTTACAGCAATACGTATTTGGGTACAAAGACCTTGATTGAAGAGTATGTGGATGAAGGTACTGTTTTAAAAGCCAGAGTGGTTTTGAATGGAATTGGGTATTTGGGGTTTTGTTTCATGATAATTGATGTTTTTTGTCATCTTTTTTTTAGTGACACGTTCTATTGAAGCACTTGCAAAGAATCAGCATATTTCTGTTGACGAAAAAAAGCTTGCATTTAAACTTTATTCCAAAAATTACGGTCGCACAGCCTTTTGCTTGTCGGGTGGTGCAGGATTTGGATATTATCATCTTGGTGTAATTAGAGCATTATTGGATCGCGGACTGTTACCACCCATTATTACAGGCACGTCTGCAGGATCGTTGATGGGCGCTATTGTTTGTACTCGAACAAATGAAGAGTTGAATGAAATTCTCAATCCAGAGTTGGAAAAGAGAATAAACATTTGTCAGGATAGTTGGGCAACAAAACTTGTTCGATTTGCAAAGACTGGCGCTATATTTGATGCAGAACAGTGGTGTCGTGAGGCCATGTGGTTTACAAAAGGCTCTCTTACTTTTAAGGAAGCCTATGAACGTACTGGACGTATTTTTAACGTTTCGGTAATACCCTTTGACCCTCATTCACCTCCAAAGTTACTCAACTACATTACAGCACCTGATTGTGTTATTTGGAGCGCCGTCTTGGCCTCAGCTGCCATTCCTGGCGTAAGTGGACCATTATTTGGGGCAGGAAATTAGCCTATAGGATTATGTTTTTGCTAATATTTTCATTTTCCGCCCTTGTTTATCTAGATTTTAGTCCCAGTTGCTCTTATGCAGAAAAAACCAGGAACCGATCACCTTATTCCATACAATTATGGGCATAAATTCAAGGATGGTAGTCTTAGTACAGATATCCCAACCCTTGATTTAAAGAACCAGTTTAATGTAAACTATACTGTTGTCAGTCAGGTTAACCCACATGTGCATGTCTTTTTCTATGCAAATCAAGGGAGCCCTGGCAGACCTGTTACTCATCTTCAGGGTCGTGGCTGGCGTGGTGGCTTCCTGGCCTCTACCATTGAACAAATGCTTAAATTGGATTTAGCAAAATGGCTCAAGGTCATAAGAGACTTGAAACTTCTTCCACAGGTTCACAACCAAGATTGGAGTTCA
This sequence comes from Backusella circina FSU 941, assembly GCA_025399235.1. Taxonomy (NCBI): domain Eukaryota; kingdom Fungi; phylum Mucoromycota; class Mucoromycetes; order Mucorales; family Backusellaceae; genus Backusella; species Backusella circina. The sequence goes on from MU622252.1 coordinate 481,415, forward strand.
GTATTTTTACAAAAGTTTGATGGCAACGTTACTATTTTGGTAAAATTTAAAATACATGTTTGATCTATAAAGCATACTAATACATTTTCTTTAGCCCAAATCTAATCTTTCAGACTGGCTTTATACTGTTGCCGATCCCAATGAGGAGAGACTTAAAACGTTGTTAATATCAGCTCAGATTCGCACGTGGCCAAAAGTATCCATGATTTCAAACAGAATGCGTATTGAAGCCACAATTGAGAAATCACGAAAAGCAATTCAAAAGGAGCACAAGACCCTTAGCCGTGCAAACAGTCAACGCGAGAGCGATATTCAAAAACTAAGTCAACACTTTGATGATGTTAACAAGGTGATCATCACCGGGGGTAACACCAGCGATGATGCTGCAAGTGGAGATGAATTGATGTTCCTGAGTCGTCGTCGCGTTAGTATGCCAGATGGTGCATTTGGTGGCGATCAAGATAGAGATTTCTTCTTGGAACAAAGTCGTAGACGTAAATTTATGTCTCAATTTTCTGATAAAAAGTCTAGTAGAAGAAATGATAAACAGGAGTCTAGTAGCTCTGATGGTTATTCCGAAGAAGATACTCTTCATCCACCTAGTTCACCCGAATTTTAACACCCCTTTCTCCTTTTTTTTAACTTGTTTCATTTTTTTTTAAAAAAAAAGAGCGAACAGAAAAAAGTCTATACCAATGTGAAAAAGAAAAATAGAATGTACTGTCTTCTGATGATTCCCATTTCATTCCTAATAATAAATAATAACAATTTTTTTTTGTAAATCCTGTAAATCTGTTTTCAATCATATTGACCACCCATTTGTTCCTGAATCCTCCCCCCCCTTTTTTTTTTTCAACAGGTATGAATTTTGGCTCAGAAAAAATGCTTTATTTACTAGCATCATTGAAATAACATGGGTACTTGCGTTGAATTGGATTCTCTCAGTATTAAAAAGATTAAATTAAAAAATAGGAAAACTATTTCTTGTAAATTCCACTAAGCTGGTTTGTCTTACTTTAATGAAGAAGGTTTTATTTTCCAATCAGATTATAAGGAATATCAATCAGTTTCGCAATTTCTAACACTTGCATTCCTTTCAACCTTTAGAAGGATAGGTTTGAAAATCCATGTGCTATAAAAATCAAATATTACCCTAAATAAAATGGTTAGTGCATATGTGAACCATACATAAACTTATTATGAAGTTAATATGACCACATTTAAATTACACGCTGATTTTTTTTTTTTTTTTTTTTTTTTTTTTTTTTTTTTGCAGATCGATAAATGCTCCAGCTACACAGATTTATATTAGAGGTTTTTTCTTTGCAGGCCTGTGCGGTTATACTGATTATTTAATTTTAGAACTAGTATTGTGTTTTCTCAATATAGAACCAAACACATGGAGGCTTTGACATTTCAGCTTTTGTAAACTGTTTTTAGACATTCAACATCACGTAAATTCCTTCTAAATTAATATTACGCTTATCTAATTTTGGTACCTCATATTTGAACATTATTCTTGTTCTTTAGCGTATTTTTAGAGAAAAAGAGAAGGTCGGAGTAGCAATCGAACATTAACCTGTTTACGATTTCTGGATAGAACTATCGTGATACAAACTCAAAAGACTGGTGCGCGGGCATTCTAGAATAAACTTTTTTTAAAAGACAAACCTTAAATAGAAGCATACAAAAAACTTGTGATATATATTTTTATAAAAGTTAAAAGCAAAACAATAATATATACAAAATCAAGACTGTAAGATGTCAATTAAAGAAAGTGATTACTCGATTGCATATGAGAGTCTTACAAATGACGATATTACATATATACGCCTATGTATATATAGACAATATACATATATAACAATTGCCTAATTAGATAAATTGCAACTCTTATTGTCATTGATTTGCGGACAAATGATTTCAACAGCATACGATAGTTTAGTAGCATATGGCTATCTTTAAATTAGATGCGGATTATATTTATTTCATTATCTTAAAGTGTTAGCAGCCGAGTCTGGGTTATGTAGTGACCAAAGGAGAAGAGATTCAAAATATATTGTCAATTTACCAGTTCTTATTATCTAATATTTTAAAGGCGATCGAGAGAAACACAAAACTAACGTGAATTAGGAGCTAATAGAGTAATTTGATCCAATTCTACAACATAAAAAAAGGTCCAAAAGCTGCTTTAGTGCTTTGCAATTATTTTTTTGAAACGCAGATCTTGAATCCCAGCCTTTTTGTGATAAAAAAAAGGTTGTTTTCCTTGTGTTTCTCTGAATCTTTTTCTGTTAGAGCTCAGAACCTTTTATGATAACCAAGCTATTTCTCTCTTAGTCTTACATCCTTTCTTTCTCTCTTCCTCACCTTTTTTTTTTTTTTTTTTTTTTTTTTTTAATTATAATTATAACTATAACTATAATTTTTATATTTCTATCTCAATTCATTTGTTACTTCATTGTTTGTTTGCCTGTCTTTTTTTGTACATCATAGTTGACATAAAGAAATATTAAACGTATATCTTTGACAATAACAGCACCAGCAGCAATACATCTATAATATTTTCGTAGATCGATAATAACCACATAAAAACAAAAACGATATATATACATAATGGAAGATTTTAATCTAAGAATGCACCAGATGCATCTCCACGAGCAACCTGATGAAAGATACCGCCTTACACCAAAAGAGGCACTTCACGAGCTAACACAGCGAGTACCAAATGACGATCTCCGAAATGCTTTGCGAGAAGAATTAAAAATGTTAGTAGGTGACTATGATCGACTTGTTTCTATGCTCCAACAGCGCTCTGAGGTTTTGGAACAAGAATACGAAAACCTACGAGTTGCCGAAGAGAATTACCAACAACGCTATGAAAAGGCTGTCCGCGAAATGCAATTCTTTAAAAAGAAATATGAAAAAGCTGCAGAGTTAAATAAACAATATGCAGCAATTAATGGTAATAGACAACGCAGCAACTCCATTGAATCAAATATATCTGGACTAGATAGTGTACATAGCAGACAAAATCTTCATCCTCATCAATATAACGGAGTTCCTACTAGTCCTCCTCCTTCCTCTGTATCAGGATCTGAATTAAGCACACCTTATTACAACATGCCACCACCACCCATTCCTTCTTCTCCTATGGAAAATAACAAAGGTATCCGATATATTTCAAGATCATCTTCCTCGTCTACATCATCTTCAGGAGCACCAACACCTTACTGGTCTAATGGAGGAGCTCATCCACCAGAACATACACCTTTACCGCCTATGCCTAATATCCGTAAAAATTCTACAGCTGCACCCAGTGTTTATTCAGCACATTCAGCACACTCAGCACACTCAGCACACTCAGGTAGTGCTGATAGTCAAATAGCAGATCCACAAGCCCGATTTTTACATAACAGAAAAGAAAGCTGGCAATCACAACCATCAAGTGGACTTGGAGTTCCTATTCCTACTTCCACTTTATCCAGCAATGCTATTGCAGCTGCTAAGGCTGCAACGAATGGTCAGCAAAATCCTGATTCTATAATTCAACAACGCAAAGTGGATCCATTATCATTTGGAGGCTCGGATCCTCTTTGGGAAACCATCGCCAAAAGTCAAACAACTGACTCTTCCATTGAAAAAATGATAAGGTATGCATATATGCAATTTTTTTTTTTTTTTGTTATTCCATTTTGTTTAATATATATTTGTTGTAGCAACTTTTTAAGACGAGGTGGCTCACCCAATACAGCAAAACAGTCACCTACTCAAAATACTGTTAAGTACGGTTATGGCATGGTCCATGCATTAATTGCTATAAAAGCAGCTTCTTCTTTAGAAGTGCTGCTTCAACAAGGTGCAAATCCACTTGCAATGACCCTCAGCGAAGCTGAAGAGGACAAGGTAAATAAAAAAGATGATAGGATGGGCAATAGTGGGAAAAGAAGAAAGAAATAGAGTAGTTTACATGAGATATACTTAATATATAAAGTGTGTGTGTGTTCGTGAGAGAGAAAGAAAGTTTATGGGGATCTATTTTTTTTTTAATTTGGAAATTAATAAAACGTTTTATAAAGGTTACCCCAGGTTATTTAGCTGCAAGCATGGGCTGGATCCCAGGACTTCAAGTACTAGTAAACCAAGGTTGTGATCTTACACTTTCAAGAGGCTGTGGAAAGAAAGGTAGACCTGCTCTTCACATCGCTGCCGAAAATGGACTTGTGTCCACAGTAGAATACATTATAACACAAACACCTCCAAGATATCATTCCGTTTTAGATAGTAATGGTAAGTCATTTTTTATTTTTAAAAAAAAAAAAAAAAAAAAAAAAAAAAACTCCCAAAAGCGGTAAACCGAAAAGAAAAACAATGATTCACTTAAAGAAACATGTGGCTCATGCTCTGATCGTCCTATATAGGTGCAAATGCTCTTCATTATGCTTGTGCATCAGGTCACACCGATCTAGTTTCCTTCCTTGCATTATCATGTCACTTACCGGTGGAGCAAGCCGATGTGAAAGGGGAAGTACCGTTACACTGGGCATCGCGACATGGTCATCTGGAGGTTGCTTCTTTTCTTATTGAACGTTGTGGATGTGACTTTAATTCCTATATCCCGCGCAAAGTTGGAACACCTTATGACATTGCTAAAGCAGGCAACCATAAGCGGTTGGTGGAATACTATAAAAAATTGGGGGCTATAACTGCAAAAAAGATGGATAAGAGACGAGAGGAAGAAAAGGCAAAGGAAGTTCCGGTTCACTTACAATCTGCTCTATCAAAGAATGGATTATTTGGATTCTAAAATAGATATCAATTTCGATTGTTTTTTTTTATAAAATGGTTAATATACAGTCAGTCGTGTGGGGTGCACAGAATTAATATCCATATACAATAGTAGCTGGGAATATGTATGATTATATTGTGTACTATTGTAATATATCTAAAGAGAGAGAGGGGGGGAATAATGAATAGCTATCTAAGATTCATAGCAATCAGATTTAATATTTCATAATAATGGTCTAATGGTTATATTATTTTCTTGTTTGGACAAGAATTACAAATCTATTTATTTTCAGAAACTCGTTTTTGGTATGTTACACCAGAAAACCTCAAGCTCTCATTATCTCTTTCCTAAAATCAACCTGTTTCACACACTGTAATCCTCGTTTTTTTTTCTTTTATTATTATTTACTCTACTTTGCCTATTTTCTTTCCTTTTTTCCTTTCTTAACTTTTACGGCATACTCTTGTTTTCCTGTTTTCCTCCACTTTAAACTTGTTCAACTTTTTTTTTTTAAAAAAAAAAACCAAACAAGACAAAAACGAATGCCCGTTCTTGGTGTAAGTAACCCATTCCGTTCAAAATGGCGTCATCGCTCAAGCACGACCGAGATCTCAGATACAACACCTAAAGTAGTACCTGAAACTAGTCAAAGCACACAAAAGAATCTAAGCAGCGAAAAATCAAAAGCAAACTCAGATAATAAGGGGCATGCGTCGAAAAAGAAAAGCGCAAAAGAGCCGCCATTTAATTCAGACAGCTTATTATGTGGGATAGGAGATTACATATTTAAAGAACCTCTGGGAGATGGAAAGTTTAGCAAAGTAATGCTAGCGACACACTATAGAACAGGAGCGGAAGTAGCAATCAAGGTAAAGAACAAAACAAATGTAGCAGATAAAGATTGATTAGATTAACATGGTCGATAGATGATCAACAAAAGAGCATATGAATACAGAGTAATGTATCGACTTGTTCGAGAAGTTGGATTGATGGAAGTTCTGAACCATGAAAACATTGTACGATTATATGAAACTTACGAAACAGCTGATGCACTGTATATTGTGATGGAATATGTCGCTGGGGTGAATTTAGAAGAATATTTAAAATCAATTATACAGAAAAATTCTGCTGGCTATACGAATGCACTCTCAGAAGACAAGGCGCGTGATATATTTCGCCAATTGGTAAAAGCAGTAGATCATTGTCACTCAAAATGGGTTGTGCATAGAGATTTAAAAGTAAGTATACAAGCGTCAAATATAGACAACCCCCTTAATTGTAAACAAGTTTTATATTAATTTTTGCCACCCTTCTCCCTCTTTATTATACTATTTATATTGTCATTTCTTATTGCGTGATTAGGCACCTAATGTGTTATTAGACTCGAGTCACAATGTAAAATTAGCTGACTTCGGTCTTGGTAATAGATATGGTTTACATCGTTTAAATACAATATGTGGTAAGTTCTCAAGGTCATATGTGTAATAAATAGTGGTATTATACTAACAAATAAATATTAGGTTCAATGCTTTATTATAGCCCAGAGATTATTAGTTCAAGACCTTATGTAGGTCCGGAAGTGGATTGCTGGTGTCTCGGTATAATACTATTTAGAATGACAGCAGGGTTTGAACCATTTGCACATGCTAAATGTAACTATTTTATATTATATCATACATCACGCATCTATTGACACTATTTGTTTATTTTTTTGTTTTCTTAATTTTCTAGCTGTTCCAGAACTAACGAAATATGTAACGAATCAACAATTTATTATTCCATCTCACCTCACCTCTGAACTTCAGGAAACGATAAAAAAATGTTTATCGAAAGAACGATACGAAAGATTAAGTGTTCGATCTTGCTTAAAAGATGACTCTTGGCTAAATAAGAATGGCCAGCTGGATGATGTATTTGACATGGATCAACATGAAGGAGAAGGAGGAGAGAAAGAACAAATATACCACGCACGTGATATTACAGCATCCTATGTAGAGTATGGACGAACAGAAGACAAGGCAAAACTCCAAATGGTGTATAAAAATTCAAAAATCCAATGTAGACGCGATTTAGAAGACGAAAAGAAAAAAAAGGCTAAAGTGGAAAAGACAGTGATATATCATATGACAAACCCCTCCACCTATTTTACTGGAGCTGCTCCACATACATCCCGAGCACCTATAGATCTAGATGCACAAGATAAAATCAGAAATGAAATGCGCGAACATATTATTTTGACATTGAAGCAAGTCAGACTGCAGCAAATCCAAAATTCACAATTATCTGACATGAAATCACCAATAAGTCATATCTTCAGAAAGCTGAAACGGACCGAGCCTGCTTCAATTAAACCTCAGTCATCACATAATCAACTCCGAAAAGCTGCATCTGCTCTTAACCTATCACAATTATACCAACGCGTTGCAAAAGATCAAATTAGTTACTTTACTATCCAATGTAATGTTCGTACAGATTCAGCAACTACTGTTGTATCAGGGTTTTCTGGTACATCTGGTTCTATGTTTTTTAGTCCTGAACACCATAAAAATAAACGATTTTCGGTATCATCCACAAATGTACGACAACAGCAACAACAGCAGCAGCAACATCAACAGCACCAAAGGAACACAAACCTTGCTAATAGTAGTGGTGGTCATAGAAAATTAAGCCACCGTGTATCAATGGCCTTTATGTCATCATCAGCGCCAGAATTCAATCTACATGAAGAAGAAAACACTAAACAAAATATTATAGAAACGATCAAAATCATTAGAATGGTTTGTGAACTTTTGGGTATCACTTACTACCAAAGCTCAAATTCCCAACTTTCATGTCTGCTGACGTTACGCAATTTCAAAAAAAGAACATCGCAACAGCAACAGCCACATAGTCCATTAAGGCAACAACCATTGTCTAATGCATCTAACAATACCCAATATTCATCAGGTGCTAACAATAGTTCACACTCACTTTTTATATCTAAATTTTTCACTTCAAATGATCGTCTCTCTGACATGAACAAACAGCATGGTTCTAATATTAGCAAAAATAGTCATGCTAGCTCGGCAAGTAGTGGATGGTTTAGCAGGCAGGTTCACAGGATATCTGCACAATTTAATTCTCAGTCGATTGTAACAGGATCGGGTATCATTGTGGGGAACAGTAGTCATGACCTTTTAGCAATGGGTAGACAAACCCAAGAAGAACAGATCAAGCGAGAAATTGACGATAAAGAAAATGCAGAGGATGGCAGTGATGGACATGCACTCTTCACAATTGACGTATCTTCTATTCATAAACAGCATAATGAAGACGATGAATCGCCTGTTTATGTTATTGCTTTGAGATACTCAAAATCGGGTGGCTCAAACACTGTCTTTAAATTTGCAAAAGGGTGGATTCAAAACATATTATGCGACCAGCATGCTACGAATGAAGAAGTGTTTACTCGATCTATGGAAGAGGAAAATATGAAATCAGCACAATATCAAAAGTATTACAACGGTGAGACTGTAACAGCGATATAAATGATTGTGGTACCTTGCCTTTGATCATCTTTTGTATTACTTTTTTCTTTTCCTGATATTACTTGTGCAAGATGCATTGTAAGTAGCATTCAACTTTTTACTTTATTAGATATATCCTCCCTTTTTCGAATATTTTCTCTCAGCCATTTTTTTTTTTTTTTGTTCTCAAGTCTACATCTACTCGTTCTTTTTATTAGTCACCATATCTTCTCACCTCCTTGTTTTTATCTCCATTGTTATTTTTTTTTTAGCACATTAATTTATATCTATCCATTTGTCATATTTTTCCTTTATTTTTATATTAAAAAAAAGGGATTTGATAGAAGAAACATTACCAATAAAATCTATAATGTTATAAAAATTATTTGTTTTATAAAAAAAAAGGCGTATCTTCCATGATCGATTGATATTTTTCCCACTTTTGTCAGGTGCTATATCGTTCCATTTATATGTATATTCTGATCTCTGATATCAAATTCCTCGTCTTACAATGGTCCCTTATCTAAAAGAACAAAAGAACTGGTGAATTCATCAAAAGATAAGTCTTTCAGTTTCGGATTATTCTTTAAACGTGCCTGAAGCAGAGCCTAATCAACGCTGTTGCCTATACGAGGATAGTCATTAAAGCGATGAATATATTGAGAGGTGAACTTATCCAGAAATTATTGTCACTAAGTTGTGGAAGCGCTTTAGATTCCATTTTTAATATTATTAGAAAAAGAAAAGAAGGAAAAGCAAGAAGAAAAATAAAATAACTCATTTATCTAATTCGCTAGAGTATTAATTAAGCCTTGAACCAGCAAGGGAAAAAAATGGGTATTGGGTTTATTAATAATTTAAGAATGAAAGTAGTATCACAAAACCATAGTATTCTATCTAGTTTGAAGTGGATGGACCAGTAATGCGTTTGTTTGTTCAACAGTTGACTGCCCTTGAGACTTGAAGTTTCGATTGTTGAATTTTACCAATACCCAATGAAAGAGTCTAGCAAAACGAGGGTATTTGTAAGGTTTAAAAGCCATATTTGGCATATCTGGATCGATCAAGGTGCTTGGGGTATACTGTGGATGGTCATTACCATCAAAATTATTAAAAAGGGATGGTGATTGGGGTTGTATCGTTTGACTTAGGCGTGAGCAAATTCGTGATTGGGTATTTATTTGACGCATAGGAACCTTAGATATAGGAAGTGTACATGGTTCAGGTTTTTTTTCTGCTGTAGGAGATGGGATATTATGGTTAGCTATCAATACTGGTGGAGGTAGAGTAATATTCGAGTTTTGTAATGTTAATTCTGTATCGGGGAGCAGGTCAATTGGCAAAATAGTAGCAGTCGATGATTCTCGACGAAATTCTTTATCAATATGAACGATTGACATATGAGCGTCAGGAGTCGTCAGCTTAAAATCTTGCTTGCCTTTGGATACAATTTCAACATGGCCGTCTTCATAGGTATATACTTCAGTAAATTCATCCAGGTAGTTGAGTTTCCATGATGCCGCTTTTTCTCGAATAAAAGATGTCATAGTTGGATCGCTGAAAAACACTATGGCCAGAAAAAAACCCTGTAGACATCCTAGTGTTGTATCAATGGCGGATAGTACAAAATCTGGTGATGCTGTTGGATGTAGAAGAATGATTTGAAATGCAAATCCACAAGCATTACATATTAATGGAACTACATTATGGGTTTGATTAGTATGTTTCTTTTATTTCTTTTATTTTCTTTTTTTTCTTTTTTTATTACCTAATGGATAGATGATACAACGATAAATAACTTTGATAAATACATTAGAATGATGCTTCTTTCGATTCTGAATATTATCTACTTCAGATTCTCCATTTTCTGATGAAGCGGCAATACTGGTAAAACGGTTTATTAATAACCGCTGCTCTCTAAAAAGTTTAATCATGGAAATGACGGAGCAACAAGTTGCTATGAAAACAGTAAGAAAAAGAAAGCCGTAGAACCACATCTATAAGTAATATAAATTATTCAGTTTTGTTATATACATACATACACACGTTTTTATATATTATAACATACCCATAAAATGTGGCTATGTCCGTAAATTTGATAAAAATTAACGTAGTACCTAAACAATATATAACATTAGTTTACATATCACATATAACTAGTTGTTGACTTCTTACCAGCATCGATTATGAGAATCAGGCGTTAGAGGTTCAAGAACCGCTTCACGAATTGGGATGGATATAGTTACCAATGCATATACGACGACAACAAGATAATATATCACCTCAAATTTGTAGCTAGTCTTCACATTTAGCACGAATACTATGACCAAATTGACACCAACCATCATCAACAAGGAAGAGCTTGTTACTCTAGTAAGGATTTTGATGATGGAACTAGATCTACAAAGAGCGTCATCTCCATGTCGTAATACGCTCATAATGTCAAAAATAGCGTTTATTGAGTCTGCAATGCTCGCGATAAATACACACCGTAGAGAAATTCGGCCTGATTTACTCGGTTCGGATACTTGAAGACATATATATGCGATTGAAATTAATGCTGAACAAAACATAGATATTGCGGATGCTATAATAGTAGCATTGACCAGTACAAGATATTGCGTTGAATCATAAATCAACATTTCGTGTTTTTTAATATTGTTTCTGCTTCAAAAATGGTTTTTTTTTTAAAAAAAAATATGGTTTGACTATGTCATAAAATTAGTTAAAAAGTAAAAAAAAGAAGGATTAATGTATTAAAAAAAAAAAAAAGTAAAATATATAAACTACATAATGGAAGGAAAGAAAGATGCAATTAACACTCAGAATTTTTTTTTACCAAGCATCTTGCGGAATATTACCCATTTTTATCATAAAAATTCCTGTAATAGATGGAATCTTAGAAATCCAAAAGAAAAAAAACGAAAGGTTGGTGATAAATAAATAAGCCTATTATACTGCTTGAATTTTTCCCACAACCACATCTTGAAAATAAAAAGACAAGCCAAAAGATTAAATAAGTAACGTTAACGGTTTACCACATCTTTAAAAGACAAAAGAATTTTTTAGACTTTGTTTGAGGTTTTTGTGCTTCTTCTTTTTTGTCCCAGCCAAAGTAATTAGATACTTGTTGAAGTTCGATGCTCTTAGTTCTAAGAT
>MU622252.1:499797-516546 GCA_025399235.1 Backusella circina FSU 941
TATATAACTATCTATTATTAACTAATAAATAAATAAATAACTGCTATTTGAATAATAATAATAATCTATTGTTTTCATGATGGATATGAATGAGGTCATTTCGCTATATAAAAAGTATAATAACTGCCAAAATAATGCTAATTTAACTGGACGATATAGAATTGATACCATCTGACGTCAACATGCTATTGACCACAATTTAATGAAATGAGTGATATAATGAGCAATATGGCGACATTCTATTCGTTCAATAAAGATATGTTTTTAGAAGATAAAATGATATGCATGATTAACTGCTTTTTTTTTCGCGTTTCATCTCGGTAGTATAAAAAAAAGGGAGGACTAGCAAAACACTTTAAACTCACTTTGCTTTCATCCACCGAAACCTTTCCAACCTTGGGCACCTTTGAAATATTCCAACCTTTTCAACCCTTTTCCAACCTTGGAGAAGATTTCGACCCCTTGGAAAGGGCTACTTTTTAACCTTGGAAAGCACTTCTTTTTTTCTAGTGTTTGTCATGAAACATAGAGTCAGAGGTGATCCATTGACTTATACCACTGTTTTCCGTGAAAAAAACAACACAGTCATTTGCAGCCTGGTGCCGCAATAATAAGCTGAATTTTTTACTTGCAAAGGAAAAAAAATCCCAAAAAGTCACCAGAGAGTTATATATTCTGGAAGACATTTATTACGGTAAACCAAGATATGCATGACAGAATTGAAATGATCTCTAACATATTTAATTATAGACGACCTTATCAATTCCATTTGCACTTGTAGCTGGGCCTCCACGCCACTTGAATCGCGTGATTTACAACCTAATTCACAAGCTATTATGGACGATTTAAGCGTTGATGGTAACACCCAAGATATGCTTACCTACCTCAAGTCTGTTAGTCATGATGTTTGCTTGGTTGCCATTGACTTTGCCGGTTTAACAACAAGAAGCGAAGATATTATCAGGTTGGTCGAGACAAATCCCTCTTTAAAAAAGATTGCAATTGAAACCTTTACCCAATGCAATCAGGTGTTTATTTTTAACACTAAGGAATTAGTTAAAGATAATGATTTATTACAAAAGTTTGAGGATAGAAATTATTTCATTCAAAGATCAAAATAAATTAATAAATTTTTTTAAAGATCGAAATAAATTAACAATTGTCAGAATATAAATGATAGCTTTCAGGATCATTACGGATTCGCTCCATCGAGACCAAGATGGGTTGGTTTGGTTCGGTGTTGTAGCAAATTTCAACGTTACCAAAATCCTTAAGTCGATTGTTGTATTTTTTAACGTTTTCTTCAGTATAGTCTACATAAAAAAAACATGCATATTGCTAAATTCCTTGAGATTTCCATGACTAGGTAAACGCCGTATATTGTTTCTTTCAAAATTAAAAGATGGATGAAAGATGGATGAAAAGCTAGTCTTGGCGGAAGCTGAATTTTTATTAGAGCAGGCACGTGAGACGATGAAAAGATGGATGGAAGATGGATGGAAGATGGATGAAAATAATATTGTAATTCATAGTCACACTTAAAGAAATTTTAAGCAAGTCCAATATGTATCTCTATTCCCCCCCAAAAAAAAAATCTCTATGCCCTTGTGTGCATTTATTACCATCTTATGCTATCAACTTATCATCTTAATGCACTTAAATCTCTTACTATAAGAGTTATAGAAGGCAGTGAAGATGTTCCCGTTGAACATTTACAGAATTTCATCCAGCATCCTATCAATGTTTTTCCTAAGTGCTTGAATAAAGAATATTTATAACATTTTTTTTAGCCATAAAGTTGGCCAAAATATTTGTAAAAGCTGGGCAAACTAATTTTTATTACTGGGAAATTCAACTTCACACAATTGGCCAATTTTTTTCAAAAAAGTGGGCGGAAGCACAGTATTGAATTAAAAAAACCTATTTATTGCAAAAAATGCCCCCTTTTTTAATAAATAAAAACAATAAATAAAATCATTTCATTATTTAGTTATTATAATTTGATGGAATTACATGTTTCCCTTTTTCTTTCTCCATTTCTTTATACTTCATTAAAATGTTCTTCCTGTATATTATTATTCTCAACTTACTACTTTTGACGACAAGTATCTCAGCATCAAATACCCAATTTATTAAAACAGAGCTACATCACCCTTTAGTAAAAAGAAGAAAAGACGCTAGTTTCTCTACACAATTATTAAATGAACAAGATCTTTGGGAGTTTGCAATCAAAGTTAAAATAGGTACACCACCAAAAGAATTCAGTCTCTTATTTGACACTGGTAGCTCTGATACATGGATTCCATCGGTTAACTGTAGTGAACAAGACGGATGCCCTTCTTTTATGAATCATTTTGATAGCTCAGAATCCAGTAGTTTTAAACAACTAGATGAAGACTTTCATATAAGCTATGATGCTAGCGAATCAAATGGCAAATACTTTATTGATACCATGACGCTAAATGGACATTCCATTCCGGACCAAGTACTTTCGTTTGTAGATCATTCTTTCGGTCCGTTATCTGCACAACAACGTATGGATGATAGTGCAGATGATATTTACCTGGATGGTATTATGGGCGCAGGTTTAGCTACAAGCACTATGAGGTACCAACAGGGAGGCCCTCTCTACTATCCCTTTCCTATTCACTTGTATGAGAAGGGCATCATCTCCAATCCAATCTTTTCGGTTTTCATGGATGGTACAGATAAAGGACAGGTCATCTTTGGTGACATACCTGACAATCGTAAAATGATCTACGCAGACCTATCACCCAGTACAAATACGCACTGGTCAGTCCAAGTAACATCTGTTGAATTTCAAAACGAAACTTACTCCCTCAATTTTAACTTTTATGGACAGACCAATTTCTTGGTTGACACTGGTAGCAATTTTATGTATTTACCTAAAAAGATGGCTCTAGAGTTGGCCCACTTGATAGATCCAGACGTAGAAGTGCTAGAGGATAACCGTTTTGTTGTCGATTGTAAATACCAATCCACTCATACCATGATTAACTTTTCCTTTCCAAAATCAAAGCATGATAGCCAGGATCCCGTGTTGAAGATACCTCTCTCTGATTTGGTTGCTGAACGTAAAGAGGATGGAAACTGCTTTTTATTATTTATTCCATCTGAAAACAATGCAGTGTTTGGTAATATGCTTTTAAGAAAACTCGTTACAGTTTTTGATTTTGGAAAGCATCGAATTGGTTTTTCGTATAATGACAATAATAGTAACTGATAACGAATAATAAATGAAATTCAATATACCCCCTTATTTTTTATTTTATTTGTCAAGATGCACTTTGATACTATCTTTGATTGCTATTTTAAATTAGATAAAGCTATCCTTATAATCTTTATGAATAATCTTGCTGCATTAATTCATTTATTTTTTATTAAAAGTACTATCTTCAGAGTTTCTTCTCCTCTTTGCAAATGCTATAGTATCATAATCGGAAGGCACCGTTACTGTAGGATCTAGATCAACATTACTTAAACCTATTATCTCATGAAGATACTTGCGGAATGCCTTTTGAGCAGATTGCATTTTATCAATATTCCTAGTGAATATACGAATAAGGACATCCTGAAAATTGGCTGGAATCATATAGGAAACTTGTTCCTTGGGAATTGTAAAAGATTCTAAAGAGAAAAAAAGTGAGAAAATTACTACAAAATGTTACAATGATACCAACCTTGAGAATTGTATTTTGAAAAGAATCGAATAGAATCCACTGGGTTTTTATCATTCATAGCATAATTTAATTTTGTAAAGATGACAATGACATCATCCTGCGTCAAGTTATCTCCGTTTGATTGATGGTTTATGATATCCTGGGCCTTGATAGTGTTCTTATTAAGTCGATCACGAAGTTCAGGTGGAATAAGGAACTCATCGACAAATTTGTATAAATCTCTTGTTCTTAAGCGTTTGATAATATGGCGCGACTCTTCCAATTCTGGACATTTCGATCGTTCAATCGATCTAATCAAATCATCCGTCATATGTAGATATTCTTCAGGTCGGTCTACGCTTTCTGATATCTTCATATAATTATCTAAAATACATACGCATTATTTAGTTTATTGTATATATTTACAGCACACATTTAAACTACCTGCAGCTCTTAATGCATCTGTTAGCATTAGTTCGACGCATTTACTAACTCGATGTGTGTAAATGCGTTGGAAGAGACTATAGCGAGTATGAAACATTTCATAAAGATTGTACACCTCTTTATGATGATAGCAGATCTCATTATTCACCACACGACTATAAACAAGTAATCTCTTTGCATCGTATGAGCTTCGTAAACCAAGGTTGTATGTATCTCGTTCTATATAATCAAATTTATCTACATCGACACTATTCTTTTTATTTGCCACAATATCAAATAGAAACTTTTTCTCTTCCGATTGGCTTTATTATCGATTGAACATAATTAACATCATATAAACTCTTCTTCACTTTTTACCCATTTACCTGCTCGACCTAGGAGTACCTGCAATCAAATCCTTAATAAAATGAATACTTTCTGCATCAATATCAATATTGTTTTCATCAACAAGATACTCCAGCATCATTTCAGATGCTTGTTCATGTGTCCAGTTAAGCTCAGGTCTAATTATACAATGTATATTAAATTCGCTCATTCTTTTCTATATAGTCCCTTCTATTACCTAACCATGGGCATAAATTGATTATCAAAGACATGACTGAAGGGGCCATGACCTACACTTTATCATTAGCTTTGTACTATAGTCAACTCGTCAAAAATGACTTACCAAGATCATGACATAGTCTATAATAAAATAACATAAATAATATAGTTTATATCAAAAGGAATATACTTACCCTGCTAACTTAACACATTCAATTTCATTCGGATTGATATCCAACTCTGGCTGATCTTTAGCAAAACGTTCCACAAGAGTCCCAGAAAGATATGACACTCCTAAAACAACAAAAGTGTCTTTAAGAGGATCTATTTTTATGACTTAAATAGATGTAACTTACCTATTGAGTGCTCAAATCGATTATGCGTAGCACCTGGAAAGACAAAGTAGGTTGAACCAAGCTGGATTGTATTATATTAGTCACTTATTTGTTTTTCAAAAAAAAAAAAAATCACGTTAAATACCTGTTTCAAGTCTCGAAGTCTTTGAAACTGAACTGTATCAATAAACTCAATAGTTCGATCGTCTAAAGTAATGTGTCCCTAGTTTTGCTTATTAAGTTTTTTAATATATAAATGAGCGACATAAAAGCACTCACATGAATAGGATCGTTGATAACTTTGTGTCTGTTATAAGAAGGAACAGAGAGCTCGGTTGTTTTGTAAGTATTTACAATTCCATTTCTAGACATGACGAAATAATAGTAAAAACAAAGCGAAGAAAACACTTTGCCACTTTTATGTAGTCTGCTACTGAGATTAAAATATAAAAAGCGGCCATGACGTTACTTTTCATGCTCATACAATTGACATTCCCCTTTTACTTTTCAATAGAATTTAATGTCCGCAATTAAATGTCTTAAATATGATCTTATTTATTATAAAATAAAAAGCTATTGATCTTTAGCATAACATATAATCATATGAAGTATATAACTAATTGACCAAGGAGTTGTTTAACCAGTTGGAAAACATATCAAGAGCATGCTCAGGTTGATCAAAAGGAACCTAGAAAGTATATGTCTAGTTAGTATATCGGATATTTATCAATTGTAAAAACTTACCATGTGACCAGCGTCAAACACCCTCAAGAAAGTCAATTTATCATAGCTACGAAGTTGACCAGCATATTTTCCAGTCAATTGACTATACCAGGCTTGGACCTCAGCAGCATTGTATTCCTTCTTTCCATACCACTCAAGTTCCTTGGTCCAAGCCAAATTGCCATACCTTAAATGAGTATGTTAGTTGGATGATATATATATATATATAAAGATTATTAACAAGCTTACCAGTTACAAATCCAATCCATATCACCTATAAGTCAAGTATGTATATATTTTTAGCAAGTTTGTATTTATTAATTGCATATGTACTTTTTCCCACTCACCAACATATATTAAAACGCGAATACCAGCATCCAAAGTTTCAATAATGTGACCGGAGTAATCTCTCGCTCTGTAAAAAAAAAAAAAAAAAAAAAAAAAAAATACAAATTAGTAAATAAATGACCAATTTGTCAATTAATGTGTACACCGTACTTATCACCCTGTTGGTGGAATCGATAAGCGACTGAATCGCTACATGATTCATATTTTCCAGCCTCTACATCAGCACCCAGAGCACTTCTTGTGTTTTCATTATTTGCATAACGTTTGATTGCATCGATAAGATCATAGCAAAGGCCACTGTCACCCTTACAGGGAACGCGAATGTCATAAGGATTGAGTCCAGTGGATTGGAAGGGACCAGCCTGTGTCTTTTCACAATAAAGATTGGCAGGAAGACAGGTTAAAGCGGAAGGGTTATTGTAACATGCAGAAATAAGTCTTTCACAATGTGGGAAGGTCTCTCGCATACCTGCACATGTCTCTTCATCAAAGAGAGGCTTATAAGGACTATCATGGGCACAAGAGTAAGTCTCAAAGTGTTTATATTGGATCAAGCTGTCTGTCCAACCATTTCCGATCAAGACGGACTCATAATTGATCTTCAAATAGCCCTTTTCTTCGGCTACCTTATTGTTTCTGATGATTTCTGTGGATAAGCCAGGTAAGTAGTGACCACCATACGATTCTCCAGAAATATGGAAAGGAGAATTGGCATATTCTGAAAATTCAGTTAGGAAAAGCTGTAAAAAGGCATACACATTACGGGCAGATTCGGCTGTGGTGGCTACTTTGGTATTTCCATAACTGTAACCAACATTTACAGGCTACATGTTTTAAATATATCAGTTATTGAATATTCTAAAAAAAAAAATACATTTCCTTTGTCTTTACCTGATCGACAAAGAATATGTTTGAAGCAGTATTCCAACTAAATGGATTTCTATCGGTTCCATTACCAAATTCATTGACTCGACAAGGACTATACAAAAATGGTATTAGTCATTCATGAACAAAAAAAAAAAAATAGAGAGAGGAAGAATATGTATATCTTACCCCAACTCCATCCATAGTCCCATCATGGATGAACAACCGGGTCCACCATTGAGCCACAAGACCGTGGGATCATTAGCAGGATCATTTCTAGATTCAAAGAAATAGAAAAAGAAGTGATCGTCTGTATCGTGTTTATCAATATAGCCAGAATACTTTTTGTTCGAGTTTCAAGTCAGTCATACAGATATATACATATATTAGGGTGTGAACTACCTGAACTCCTTCTTCACAAGATTCTGGTTGCTTGACTCTAACAGAATATCCATCAATCAAATCATTTTGAAGGATACGAAAACCTTGGGTATTCACGTTTGATGAGAATGCATGTTGAGGAACATTGAATGCTTGAACTATCAATGCGGAACCTAACACGCCGAGTAGACCAGCAATCTTCTTAGTCATCAACATTTTTGGAAAGTTATATCAAGATGTTAAGAAGGGATATAAAAAAAAAAGTTTTTTTTTATGAGCTTTCTCTTTCTAGATTAATAAAACGAATATTTTATTAAGCTTTTTGTCTTTAAGAAAAGAAAAAGAGAATAAAAGAAGAGCCCTTTTATAGAATGCATTTGAAGGATTTAAATATCAGGAGTTTAAAACCTATTAAGATGAGTCACGCGAGTAAAAAAAGTACATTTACCCAATATTAGGATCCTTATACTTTTCTTTTCTATATGCGCCTGTTCTGTTTTTAGAAAGAAGTTTTCTTAGCATGAAAAATTAATCACACGGCAGAAAAAATGTAATACAATAAATGCATGTACAACCCGAGCCGATGGAAATTTACTTTAACAGCCTCAATTCAAGGACTGTCATATTTTTTATATTTTTACTAGTTTTATATATCGGTTAGCTATCAGTATTAACTCCAGCCATGAAGCAAGTCATATATAGAGATACTGTCAGTTATCTAGATTGGCTCTAAAGCTCTTGTTTTTTAAACCAAAATAACACAGTAATCCTTGCTACGGATACAGTGTCTTCTTTTTCTTCTCGTATCGAAACTACCTTGTATTTAAACAGTAGAATCACTTGTAATCAAGCAGCATAGCTTTTAAAAATAGGAGAGATCTTAAATTAAATTTATAAAAGGCAGATACCATGTTGATGACGTGTATTGGAAAAGACGTTTCATAAAGCAGGTTTGACGTCTGGATTCTCATGAAAGCTAATCAAGATTGACTTTTCTAATATTAAAAGGTCGATAGTTTAAAAATACCGTGTGCAAAAACCTCAATTGTGCATTTCCGTTTTTTACTTTATAGTATGATATGCTTTTTTGATAACACACACTCCATTAAAGCATATTTATCGTATATTTTATAAATATTATTCAAGCTGTAGCTACACTCCTAAAGGCGATGCTGATGGACCCTGACAAGTTACATGAAGCTCTACAGTTGAGAAAGAATCAATATAAAACATGTACTTTGATAAGGTTGAAGAACGGATACTTTTTAACTCAAGCAGTTCCTACTTGCCATGATGTGATAATATACTATTTTTCAACATTGTAAGTGCACCAAAGAAACCCTTATGATGATCAAATGCAATTTTTGATTTATTGATAGAACCAAAGCAGTCCGACGTTTCAAACAAAAAGATCTCGATATTTTTGAGACCATACAGCTTAATGATCCCATCAGCCAGATAGTCGTGGTTATCTTCTTTATATGACGGGATAGTTTTGAGCTGTTTATTCATAGATATCAATAGTGCTTCCCCATGCCGGAATACTGCCTTGCACCAATCTTCACTTTCTTTTAACCAAGTATTCACTGCTTCAAGAAAGGGGTATATAAATAGAGAATTAAATGTTGCCTCTCCATATAGTTAAAATTTGTGGAACATGTTATGGATATCTTAGATAGACACAATGAACACGGGTTTTATATTGTAATAGACAACTGCAGAATCCTTCATAATGCAATTAATAAAAAAAGGCTATAGACCATTATTTATGCCACCATACTCTCCTTTCTTGAATTCTATTGAGGAGTGCTGGTCTAAGGTTAAAAAGAATATAAAAAGAAATTCACTGAAAAGGATGATAGACTTTCAGATCGGATTCGAGATGCTTGCAATACTATAACTGTTGAAGACTGCCAAGGTTGGATGCGACATTCTGAAAGCTTTTGGGAAAGATGTATTAGCAAAGAACTAGAATTAAGATGAAAGCCGAATCAATGTCTACCAGAATTTTGTAGATATAAAATAGTGAGACTGTCTACATTTGTCTACAAAAATAAATCCCAGACTATCCCAACTGTCTCATTGTAGATTAAAATATTGTACATTATGGCTAACTTTTTATTTATTATCTTTGTTTTATGCAGTCTAATCGAATGAAATTTTAGTACCCTTGAACTCCTGTACAGTTGGTTTTTGTCTCTGAGCGGTAGCTAATGCTTCACCAGACTTGAGGTTTTCACGACTTGCAGGTTTCTTTGGTCTTTCACGTCTTTCTCTAAATTCACCTTGTGGTTTCTCTCTTCTGGGGCGCTCTTCTCTAGTAGTGTGCTCTGAGGGCTGTTGTTGTTGATTCTGAGTATCACCACCACCGGGATTTTCTTTTTGTTTCTTTTCTTCACGTAATAACCAAGGCATGGATCGCTTGTATGCCTCTTCACCAGCAAATTCTACACGAGCTTTACGGCCATCAATCATATGTTTATCAGGTGCACGGATTGCTTTGGTTGAGGATTCAACTGTGAAATAATCAACATAACCAAAACTATATAAAGGATATTCAATATAAGTGGGGAATTCTCAATATAAGGATTACGCATATAAGACACTTTACCCTTTACATTTTCCACTATCTTCAAAGGTGGCCATACGGACTTTACGAATATCACCAGCCCACTCAAAGGCCTCACGAATATGCTCTTCTTTTGTTTGGAAACTGAGATTACCAATAAACAAAGTAGGACAAGGAGGATTCTTTTGTTTTTTAATCACTTTTCGTTCAGCATCAGTTACTGCAGGCAAACCATCCTTTCTTTCAAAATTTTCTGAATCCTTAATTAATAACGAACGCCCTTCCAATTTTTGTTCTGATTTCTCCACTGCTTTTGCTGCTTGTTCTTGTGAAGCAAAAAAGATGTATGCAAAACTAATATACAATGTCTATTATTGAGCCAAGGGTCATATATAGATAAAACGTAATATATATTCATTCTTACCCTTTGTTGTTGTTCTTTACACCGTTGCCTTTGGGGCATTTTACACGAGTTATCTCTCCGCACTCTTTAAAGAAGTCTCTGATTGCATTTGTTGTTGTTGTGTAGGCAAGGTTACCAACCCAGATTCCGTATTCAATCTCTTTCTTTTTCTTTTCAACTTTAACCTTCTTGGGCTTTGGTTCGATTGGATTACCCTCTTCATCTAATTTAGGCTCGTCATCTTCGTCTTCGCTTTCAACTGCTACCTCACGTTTCTATATTATGGTTTTAGATATACTTCCCCTCTTTCTGTCTTTCGCTTATTATCTATACCTTTCTCTTTTTATTTAGATCCTTCTTCTCCTTCTTTTTTTCACGATTTTCACGATTGATTTTACGCTGAGCTTCCTTTTCTTCGTCTGTTAAAGACTTGCGAAGTTTCTTCTTTTCGGCTTTAGCTATGGCAGCTGCCTTTTCTTCCTCATCGACAACAATGCTGTCACCAAGTTCAGTAAGGACGTTGAAAGCATCGTCTTCCTGCTTCTCGACTTCTGGATTTACTTCTTCCTTCTTCTCCTTCTTCTCCTTCTTTTCCTTCTTCTCCTTTTTCTCTTTCTTGTCGATCTTTCCCATTGTAAAAGTTAAAGAAATGTGATCTCTTTTGACTTTCTAAATATTTTTTTTTAAAAAAAAATTGGACTGGCTTTTTATTTCCAAATGTGGATGTGACATATTCAACCAATTGTTACCAAAAAAAAAGTTGAAAACTCATATATCGCTTTCAAAATAAGAATTAAGGAATTTCAAGGTAAATTCAAGTATCGTAGAAACGAAGTATTCGGTGGTTCACTTTTAATACGAGAACAAGAGAGCGTAGTGCTATTTATGACTAAGCCACTATGCTGTAAATCAGTACTCTTACTTATTGTATAAAATCAAGAATGAATTAAATCACACTACTTTGACATTTTCTTGGAAGTCTCATGATCAATAGTCTTACATTAAGAACCTATATTTACTTATCAGGTTTGTAACATGAATTCGTTAAAATCCATAATTACAAGATATGAAGCCACAAACAAGGATAGCGTACGCTTGTGGTTCTGTATTCGAATAATCCTACTAATCAATACACTGTGTCAAAATGTTTGATTTTTCGTAGTACAGAGACCAAGACGCTAGTACAATTAAATTGGTTTTCGGGTCAATACAAACAGACCAATGTTTATATTGCCAGGTCAAACTTAAAAAAAACCCCCCAATTGAGATGTGTGAGATTGTGGAAATTGGATTATAAAATACATAGAGAATATTCTCGGAGTGTTTAGTGTCTTTTTCAAGAATAAAGAAAAAATATTTTAAAATAACTGTCAGTGTTTTATGACTTTTACTGACTACAGTTTGTAATTACGACTAAATGCAACCACAGTCGAAGTCGATGAATTTGGTGATCCAAAGGATGTGGATGCAGAAGGTGGTAGTGATTATGATCGATTATTGAGAAAGATTACAAGAGGTTACGAGAGAATACAGATATATGAGAATGTGTTGAAGAGAGAGGTAATATTATGCATATTGTGGGTATATGAATGTATGCTTCCAGAGAGATAAGCTCTGAAGACTCTGAAATCGAGCTAGAAATTGAAGTTGAAGTAAACAGTAATGCAATAGATGAGTTTTTTCAATTACAAGAAGAAAATACTAAACAATCAACCGATGCTACAAGTTGATGAATAAATTCTTTGCGAACGGTCATTATCAGCATGCTGTATGATCACCACGGATTGTCAATAAAGGAGCATCATCTGAAAGACAAGTGTTCTGATATTCAACCAAATGACATAAAGGAATGTCGTCTCATATCCAATCTATGGATGCCTTATATTCCAGAGAAGAAGAACTATCATTCCTTTCCATATCAGATTCCATTTGTCTTGATGACAAACGAGGTACCTGTGATTTCCTCTAAAACAGCGAAGTACAGGAACCTTAGCGCTGGAGATAGAGCAGATAACATACTTTTTACAAACAGTGGATGGTATAGTGCAAATAGAGGTTTATTTTTGCATTTTTACTTTTAAACTCTTCACCTATGTTAGGCGTCTATTGCTATTATAAATAGTTTGGCAATGACTTTGGCCTCCGTTCAATTTTTATGTCAAATACGTTCCGCTATTTCCCATAATACCTTCTAGTACCATTGATATAGCCGTTCACATCCACGAAATTATTGTTGTTCTCTATAACCATTTTTCTATTTGCCATAGCCACAGTTCAAGAAAGCTAACCTTTTTACCGCACCCCAATTTCTTTCGATCCAGTTACACTATCAATAAAATTTGGGTTAATGTTCAAATATATGGCCCGCTTCTATAACCGTCTCCTGCAAAGCAATTTTTTTTAGCCTGGAATTCAGGTCCACTATGCACACCTTGGATCAAGATATACCATTTCCACTATTAAATTGTGCACTTTTAGAATATTGAATTGCGCATTTTCAAAGTAGAAAAACTGCATATTTTCAACTTTAAAGATGCCTAGTCTTATATTTCTTATATCGTGGAATCCGTTATTCAGAAAGCGCAAAGTTGAATAGTGAAAATGGCGTATATGGAATGAGTGGGACTTTTAAAAAAAAGTGGCTTGTACAAAATTTATTAGTGGTACTAGAAATTTCTAAATCAACATGCACTGGAACGTGGTAGAAAAAAAATTATTTGGTGTTGGTTTTGCAACGCAAGAAATTAACTACTTGCCCAAAACAAAAGATAGCTTTATTACTCATTCTGATTCTTTACTATAGGAATGGTTTTCATTGTTTTATTTAATCGTATTTCTTAAGATCTGCTCACTATGGAAAAAAAGCGCTCCAAAAGAGCCGACGATCTTAGCTTGAAAATAGGTCTAGAAATTGATTGGTCAAAACTAACTGTGACAGTAAATAATGATAAAAAATTTTTACATAAAAAAAAAATATAAAAAGGGTAGCAGACCCTGGAGCTGATTGTTTTCTTACCTTTTCACTCTTTGCAATGGTTTTCTAGTATTGGTAAGTACAATCCTTTCTATTTATTTTATTTATTATTTTCTTGTGGGAAGATGAAAAACTTTACTTTGTCTTCATTTAATCTTATCGACCATGATGAAACAAACCGCAGTGCTTCGCTGAGTGCTGTTGATACTTGCCAGTATAACTTCCTGACCACATTGAAAAGAATAAAATAAAATAAAATGACTTGTTATAGTCCAATATTAACATTCTATGTATAGATTATCTCTAGATCATCAAGAACTCATGAATACCTACTGTGTCAAGGACTCCTTTAAAAAGGTATTGTAATCTTTTTTATTATTTGGCTCAAGTGATGATGAAATTCCCGTGTTCGCAGTTTCCTCCGGAAGAGACTTCGTTGTGGTTAGTACGTTTCTGACCATGTGCTTTCATAGCATGTGTGATTTTACCGAAACCCCTCTCACTGTCGGCAATAACACTTCCTTGGATGTCTGATGAGCCTTTATACTTTCTCTATCAGTTATCTTGATTATTAATATTCTTTCATTTAGATTTTAAAAAAGATTTTTATTGGTGACTTGACATAATTCTGGTTTGTATATATGTATATAGTTATAGTTGTCTTGTCAAATCAATAAAACTTTTTTACCTCTACTCGTGTCTCGTTTTTGTTTCTCTTTATTCTTTTCAGTTTGATGCAACTCTTAAATGATGATATCTTATGCTCTTTCTGGCACTTCTAATATCAATGCACTTCCGTCTTTAGACCGAGGTGTATAATGTATTCAACTTAGATTTCTGATAAAAGTTTTGCATCTTACTTTTTTTTTTTTTTTTAATAAAGTATTATTCGCCATTTGCTGCACTATAAAATTTGCATTTTTTTAAACTTTTGTTTATGTTGTCCCTCTTTCATAAATTATTATGGAATCATCCATTACTCGTTGTCATGAAAGTTCATGTTCTGAAATGACAAATGCAATAATGGACTTTGAGGAAGAAGTACCTCAGGTTACCTTACCTCGTACTTGTTTTATTCTTTCAATTGCTTGGTAACTCTTCTAATATTGAATCGCGTTACTTGAACAGATATTCTAAGAGCTAAATGTTTATTTAGTTTGATGCTTTCTATTTTTATCATATCTTTGGATTCAACTGTAATAGTAACAAGTTTACCCAACATAGCTTCAGATCTTGGCGCTGCTAACGAGATAGGATGGGTATATATAATGATACAGATAGTAGTTTTGTTTTGATCTATAACCCTAAAGATGCTTTTCTTGGTATACAGATTGGTTCTAGTTATCTTTTAACGATGACTTTTTGTCAACCATTGTATGGCAGATTATCAGATATATTGTAAGATATCTTTATACATTTAAGGAGAAAGAAAAAAAAAAGACTAGCGTTTGATAAACAAAGAAGTATCATTAATGCACCAAGAAGCGGACGACGTGAGATTTTCACTATTGTCAATATCATCTTTTTAATAGGTAGTATCTTGTGCGGTATATCTCAAAATGTTACAATGCTGATTGTCTGTAGAGGTAATTTGTGTTGTTTACTCATCCCTCTTTTTGAGAGAAAAAGAAGACTAAGTGGATCATACATATACTTGTGACATTAGCCATGCAGGGTGTCGGTGGCGGTGGCATTATAGCATTATTGATGATTTTGGTAGCAGATATCACTCCCATAGACAAAAGAGGTTTTTTTTTATAAAAAAAAAAAAAAAGCATACAAAATCAAATTCCTGATACGGTGATTATATAGTGATTTACCAAAGTTTAATCGCATTAATGTATGGTATTTCAGTCGTCGTTGGTCCCTTATTGGGTGGTTTGATTACAGAATATACGAGTTGGAGGTATTCTTCCCCTTTATCTTTTTTTTTATATATAATATATTGATTCATCTCTCTACCACATTTGCATTAGATGGATATTCTTTATCAATGTTCCAATAAGGTAATCAGCTGTTTTATACAGCATCTTGATCTAAGAACGAAAACCTATTAATATTTATATTCTATTATAAAAAAGCATCATAATAATTCTTATTGCTGTATTATGTATGAGAATACCAAAACCCCACGGAAACCTAAAAGAAAAACTCTCCAAAATTGATTATATAGGAAGTTTATTATTGATTCTTGCCACAGTGTCATTAATGCTTGGAGTACAATTCGGAGGAGAAAAGTCTTATAATTCTGTTACTGTCATATCACTATTAGCCACTGGAAGTGCACTATTCCTTTGCTTTATCATCGTCGAATCGTTTTTTATAAGATACCCTCTGTTTCCGAAAAGTATCATTAGAGATATGACCTGCATTGCAATATTTTGCGACTATTTTTGCCTTGGTCTTGCATACGATTCATCTATATTCTTTGCACCAATTTATTTCCAGGTAGCACTTGGAGAGACTGCAATCCAATCGGGCTTGGAGTTACTTCCACTGTGTTTAGGATATGTTATTGCCATTATCATGACTGGTGCTATTATTGCATTGTGGAAAAAATATAGATTACTCTTATGGATCGGGTTTTCTATGAGTATCATTGGATCCGCTTTGATCTATACCTTGAGCTTGGAGTCAACTAAAGCTCATCAGGTTATTTATACCTTATTATCTGGGATGGGTTTAGGAATGGCGTTACAAACATGCCTCATTGGAATACAGTCATCTGTTCATCGAAGGGAGTAAGTACAAAGTATTGTTTAGAGATAATATATTTATGCTCACAAAAATTTATAGCTTAGCTATTGCATCTGCGACAGGTCAATTTTTTCAGTAAGTATTGTATGTAAGAAAGGAAAGAAGGTTACTAAATCATTTACATGTTTAAAAAAGAGCACTTGGTGGATCTTTCGGAATTGGTATTTCATCCTCCATATTTAACTCCAAAGTACAAAATGGGTTAGAAAATGTCATAGAAACCTTAATGTTTGATGGGGTACCCAAATCATTTGAATTCATAAATGATTTACCTTTACCTATTCAAGCACTTGTTAAAAGAGTGTTTGTGCATGCTATCAATCAGGTCTTCTTTGCTGGTAATATATTTTGAGACAAAAGTTTATGTGGTATAAAGGTTTTAATAAATTTGGTTTATAGTCATTTTTTATTGTGCAATAGGACTCTTATTAAGCTTTACAATAAAGGAATATACTTTGACAGAAGTTAAGTCAGTTGAAGAATCAGACAGAACTATTATTATAAAAAAGAATACACATTAACTTAATTTAAGCACTCAATAAAAGTTGGACATGGACATATAATTTTATATTTATGATATGTTAAAAGAAAGATATGGCATTTTGAAAAATTATACTTGCCAAATTCAATATGTATAGATTCAGATATACTATTGTCTTAGACGTTTCATTCAACAATAACACGAGTATAGTTTTCTTTTTTTTTTTTTTTTAAAAAAAAAAAAAAAA